>VZTX01021515.1:25375-269361 GCA_013400915.1 Pardalotus punctatus | reverse complement strand
GGGCCGCGGGGTCCCTCAGGCCGGGCCGGGTCGGCTCCGATTCTCTACTTCTCTTTGCCCCTAAAACGTGTGCCCGTGGGTGGAATTAAATCCGAACGGGGTACGTGGTGCGAGGAATGGTCTTGGCGGTGGCCGATCAGATTCCCGCACTCGTGTAGCCGAAAGGTCGCAGTTGCTCTCCAGGTGCGGGGCTGGGGATGTGTCCCTCTGAGGGGCTGCTCCCGCCGCCCCTGTCCAAAGTCCAGGAATTAACTGGGAGAGCGGGAGGCAGCTGAGCCCTGACGCCCTTCAAAGCAAGTCGGCCAGCCCTGTCATCAGCTGTAAACAAAGTGTTTGCGTTTCGTTGGGAAATAGAGCATCTCTGTGCACTTACCTTTGCACGTGAAGTGCCACATCGCTTTATCGTGCTTCCTCCAAAGCTGCTCCTTTCTGGGGTAAGGCTAAGAGAGTTAAGGTCAGGGCTTAGGTTAGCTTTAACATGCTTTTCCTCATTAATCTGGGCACGGTGTATGTTGCAAAGGTCTCTTAGGTGTATGATTAGAAACAGTGGATTGATTAAAATAACTGATTTTAATTGTCGTTTAGATAATAGGGGTAATATTGTTTTGTATTTATGCCGGATAGAAAATGTTAGTTAGCAACTAAATATAGTCTGCTTTGTGAAATAAGTGCTTATTTTCTAGCAGTAGGAAAAATACACCTTACCTTTACCTATTTAGGGCTCATGAGAACCTGAATATACATTTTTCTAATGAATTAAAATTGATAAAAGCTATCAGAATGTCAAGGTGTTTAGGATAACGACTGAATTGCAGTTTCAAAAATGGTATGAAATATCTGGAAATCTGAAAATGGTTTTCTTTTTAAACTAAAGAAATCCACTGAGTAAAGCTTGTCTAGTTCATGACTCCACACTGATAGTTTTTGTTAGCAGCACCCTTGACTGGTTTAGAAGATTTTGTAAATTCAAATTTCGTCTTAGAAGAGGAGGAGAACAATGAGTACTTCTTTTGAATTTGGAGAGGTTTATGGGTCTTGCTTTTAAATTTCTGAGGAGAAAATCCACTGACTAAAACAAGCAAAAGTTCTCTGTGAGTACAGGAGAGCAATACTGTGAAATGCTTGTTCCTACTGCTTAGCCACTGTGCTCTAGCACATAATCTTAATTTCTTTAGAGATTTAGCAGTAAACTTGTGCTACTTAATTTCATTTTGCTGTAATGTCCAAACATAACACACTTGAGTTATTATGAGCCCAATATCAGCTTTTAAAACAAATCATATTTTTCCCCAATAGCTGTTATTTTTAGTACATACCCAGTTTTAAGTCTTAAGTCATTGTGAATGATTTGACAAAGAAGCTGTTTTAAATATTTGAAGCACTCTTAAGCCCAGAAAATGTATATTGTTTATTTGCCAGTAGGAGTTAATAACAGCTTTTAAAGCTTTTATCACTTTAATAATTCAGAGTTGTAGATTTCAAATTATTACATTTATCAATTATTAACAATGCCATACACCAACTGAGATTTTTGCTTTTCTCTAATAGAGTGTGTGTGTGATCACTGTCCAAGGTGGCAGATTCCTTGGGCAAGTGTGTTTCTACTGGAAAGTAATAATTAAAAAAAAAATAAAATAAAAAAAAGGCATCACTTGGGAATGTTGGATGACAGTTCAAAAGCATCCACATTCTAAAATCTGTGAATCGCTGTAAATTGATAAAACTAAGAAGGTATTCCTGTGCTAATTCTCCAAGTTTCTAGCTGTGGTATTTTGTGAGCTTGTGTGCAAACAGGTGATTGTAAATAAGCTCTAAAGAAACTCTGTGTGCTACAGTAATATGATGTGTTTTGTGAGCTCGTATCATATGCCTCTCTTATTCTGATATGCATTAATGTCCAGTATTTGTTGTTCCTGCAGTTGGAGGTATAATTCCTGTGGTTTTTTTCACGGTTGCATTTTACTGTGGGTAGACAGAGCCCAGCTCTTCCCAGAGGAGAGCAGGAGAAGGATGAGAGGCAACAGGAACAGGGGAAATTCAGATGAGGTGTAAGGAAAAGACAGTTACCATGAGGGTGGTAAAATAATGGAACAGATTTCCGGAAAGGTTGTGGGACCAGCGCCCTTGGAGATGTTTGGGGCTGGGCAGGACCCAGCCCTGTGAACTGGTCTGAACAGGGTGTGCATATCTGTGAGCAGGGGTTGTGGCTGGAATTGAAGAGCATATTTCATCTCTTGCAGCTTGGCAGCCAGATGTTTTAAGCGAAGGGATTTCTCTGTGATTTGAATTACTTGTTGGATAGGCAGAGAGTCTGTGGAGCTTCAAATGTGGATAAATGCAATCATTAGCCATTGAGGGGGAAGGAAAAATGTACTTTTACAGACTGACAGAGAGGTTTCTTTCATTGAATTTGGGGGAGATTGGGAAGCGTAGCCATGGGTGTTGTTTTGAGGATGAAGTGCAGTCCAGGCTATTCCAAACTGCAGTGCTTAAGTTGCACCCCTTGGGTGTTGTGGAGATCTGGTATTTTGATAATTTGTTTTAGTGGGGCACTTAAAGGGAGCAGGTTTAGTGGAGGCTGCAATTATAATGTCAGGTTTTACTCTGTGGAGTAAACGTCTCAGGTTTTACTCTGCGAAACAAATTAATAGTTAATGTAACAATTGAAAATAGGAATATAGAACTGTAACTAGAAACAGTTCACATTTATTAGGAACATTAATTTCTTTAGCTCCCCTGTGTTTCAAAAATAAAACTGGTGTATCAAGGTCTGCCTAAAGTCCCAGTTTGACTTGAGCTCTAGTGCTTTATCCCTTTTGGAGAAGTTCCTGTTTTGGAATACACCAGCCTAAGGGGTAACGGTATTTTAGTCCTGTTGGAAAAGGAAGAGAGAAGGAAAAGAAGCTGGAATACTTTGAAGTCTGTTGAATTAATAACGAAAAGCTTTGTAAGTTTTCAGTGTTTTAATATCACATACTCCTAGACTGAAATTCTTGTATGTGGAGAAGATGGATAAATTGCTAAATCGAATTGCATGTACTTGTTTGCTCGTGACTTGCTTGATGCATAAGCTTTCAGAACTGTACTTAGTTTGCAGAAGGTAATTATTGTGCATGCTTGAAGACTTCATGGCCAGAGTTCTGGTAGTTCAGTATTTTGGACTCCTGCAGCATGGCTATCTTTAGAAAGTTTAAAAGATTGAGCATTGCTAAGTAAAAAAAGGGAGGTGGTAAAGAATGTCTGAATGCATGAAAAATTAGATCTTCTGGAACTGCCTCATTCTGCTTTTGGAAGTAACTTCATCCCTTGCCAGAATGTGACTTGTGCAATTTTTTTATTTGCGTGTAAAATGTGTTCTACTAAGATAAACATATATTTGACCATGAACCAGTTCAGATGTGTCTAAATTGTTTGCTATCTTCTGGGGTGAGAGGTGGGGTCAGGCTACTGATGTCAGCCGATTTGTGGCCCAAGACTTCCCTCTGTGAGGATGGAATGAAAAAATGGAAGTGGTAAAAATGGAGTTTGTCTGATACCTCCAAATTTTTAGAGATGCTCTTTTGAACATAGACTCTTGGTTGAGAATGAGAAATGTTCAGTTATTGCTCTTTGAGGTGGGGAATATAACATTTTAGAAAGGTAATATTTTTGGAAATTAATCTGAGCTCAAAGGCTTAAGCAGAGTTGTTGCCAGTGCAGTGCTCACATTTAACTTGATAAATTGAATTTCTATCTGTTCTAGTAAGGTAAAGTATGTAAGTTCTGAAAATATTTTTAGAAGACCTTGTAGCCTATCACTCATGTTGATAAGGTGTTACTTTGACCTTCCCCCCCTTTCCTCTACCAAGTTAACAAGCAATTTCCTCAAAGTGTGCCCTGGAGAAATGTGACATTCTAAGTTCAAACAAAACATTGCAGGTGGATGAGCTGCTGTCCCTTCTGAGTGTTGAAAGGACTTTAGTGTTCTTCAGGAGCAGTCGTCTTTTGTAGCGGTTTGAAGTTCCCAAACATAGATTTAACTGGAAAAAAAATTATTAAGTGTCTGTTACTGCAAAAATGCACCTGTTTAGGTGGAGACCCGTGTGATGTATTATGGATCTCCTCCACATTCCCTACCCACTGTTTTAAAAACTTCCACCTGATATTTCCACCAGATCACACTTCATGCTGCCTTGAGTGTGTTTAATATGTCAGTGAAGATAAATGGTGCCCTAAAACCTTAAGTTTGGTTCATCTTTTTCTTTTTTTTTTCTTATAGAATGTGTTTCTGGAATGAACAATTACTAATGCAAGCATCTCAAATGGGTATTTTACACTTAGAATCTACATTTTAATGACATAAAAGTAACTTCAAGTAACTTCATATAAGAACCTTCACCAGGATTTTGAAATTCTAAAATGATTTTTTGTCTCAGAAAACTCTTAAATGCTCCTAAACGTATTGGACAGTTACTTTATCTGTTAAAAAGATGGTGAATTTTCATTCTAGCAATAAGAGAGAGAAGTTGGAGCTCTAGATATGCTTTATTAGTCCAAGTGTGGGTTCTGTTTTTCGACATATCTTCTGTTCTTAAAGGAAATGCATTTTCTTTTCAGCTCAGGCTTGTGCGGATGTTCTAGCATTAGCCAAAGAAGCTAGAAAGCGAAATCTTGGTCCTCTTCATCCTTCCTTTAATGTGATAAAGATAATAAGAGATGGACTGATGAGAAATCTTCCAGAAAACACACACCAGTTGTCATCAGGCAGACTGTGTATTTCACTAACCAGAGTATCAGATGGCAAAAATGCCTTGATATCTAATTTTAACTCTAAAGAAGAAGTCATACAGGTATGTTTCTTTCTGGCAACTTTTAAAAGCTTCTGTAATCCTCCCTCCCTTTAACATCACCTGTTGGATTTCTGCTTTAAGCATTTCAGATATTGTGACTCTGACAATGTTTTAAAGAGGAATTCAAGCTTTATTACACCAGCTTGGTGTTTTCCCAGGAAATGTGTCTGCGAACTGTTTTAGAGAGGAGATGCAAGGGATCAGTCATAAAAAAGAATAAGTGCCTTTAAAGTGCAGTGGATCTAATGAAAGTGTATCCTTGGTGAATAAGAATTTAAGGTCATTCTTATAAAAACAATGCTCAAGAAATGGTCAAAAATAGCTTTTAAAAACTCCTAATGTCAATTACAAAGCTAATTTAATATGATCCCAGGGTGTTGATACTTTTGTGTCACCAGTAATTACTTTCATTACTCAGAGAATGTAGCGCTTGAGTGAATGATCATAATCTTTTCCTTGCTGATTATCATTTCTAGAAATGGTCTTTTAGTGTGTCTTGCAATTTTTTTAGCTAGAGTATGATTAAAAAAGGATGTGGTATACATTCATCCTGTTTAAAATAATGCTTGATAATACCCTCCTTTTTCCCCCAATCTTTTTCATTCATTGTTCTTGCTGGGGATTTTTTTCATTGCTTGGTTGTTTTTGCTAGTATCTTAAAAAAAAAATAATAATGTCAGCAATGGAACAGTTAGTTAACATTTAATTTATATGGTTTCTTTTCCTTACAGGCTTTAATCTGTAGTTCATTTGTCCCTATTTATTGTGGCCTCATTCCACCATCATTTAGAGGTGTGGTAAGTCTCTATTGTTAAGATCTAAAAATAGTTGTAGCTATTCTGTAAATATTAAGAGAGAATGCTTATGGGCTTTTTTGTTATCCTACTGTAAAATAAGTGCCTTCATCATAGCTTCTAGTACTGTAGCTGTAACAACTTTTCAAAAAAAAGAAAACACTGAAGGTATGGAAGATGTTATTTCTATTTTATCATACACATACCATCTCTCACTCCCTCCTCTCCCCACCTAATATGCATTAATAAAAGAGGAAGGTATAAGATAATGAGTATTTAACTTACAGGTATTTATTAAAGGAAATTATACTCTTTCACCTGCACAGATTTGCCGGAAGAGTCACTTATAATTGTTTAAAAAAATTTATAAGATAGTTTATTGTGTATCTTCATGTTCTGACTGTAGGGAGATCTGCCTTACAACTGGATTAAAGTTCTGTGTTCAGTTATGCATAAATGAAGCTTTTTAATACCTTCTGGCATTTGTATTCAGTGTAAGAAAGCTTACTTTTTAGAGGTAAAATATCAGTATATTAGTATGCTCTATTGCTTCACAGGAACTGCTGGTTACAAAACCTCTTAATACTTCATGGCTATACTGGGCTTCCTAAAATCTCCCATTAAAGAGACAAAAACTGCAGGAAAATTGGCATGGTTTGTTGTAGGAGTTTTGATTACAGGTCTGGAAGCAGATCTGCATTTCAAATCAAGGCAGTGACACTTGGTGGCTTTTTGTTACCCAGTTCTATTAACTTGCTTTTGCTTTCCTTCTGACTCTGGTTCTCCTTGCACAAGGAGAAAGGTAGAAAGAAAGAAAACTAAACATCTTCAACAGTCGTTGTTACAGACTTCTCAAGGCAATTTGCAAGTATTAAAAAGTCAAGAATAGACATGAAATGTATTTTTTTTTCTTCATGCTTAAATTTAAGCAAAAGTGATTACAACTGTATAGGGATTTTCTTTATCTGTACTTCTAAACCTTGTATGTCTCCTTAAACTCTTCCAGATTAAAGGTGTTATGAAAACAGGACGTTGGACTGAATCCAAGGTTTAGGTGGATCCAGGCTAATCTGGCTGTTCAGTTCTTGTCACCAGACAACAATGTTATTTTAAAAGGCTTAGTTCAGAGTACAAAATCATAAAAGTGATGCTTCATTTGGTCATGTTTTGAGGAAAGGAAGGCATCATTCTATCCTTTTAATCTTTGCAATTATTTTCATGCTATTTTAATGCTTAAGAGGAATTTTTGGATGTAACTTGGTAAGAATACCACAGTTGCATGTGCTTGGCATGACTCCTATAGGCTTAAGCAGAATAGAATATCAAGTATGTAAATTTTGTGGCATCTTGCCATTTACTGGCTTGGCATTCCTGCATCTATACCGTAAAACATTATGGAAAACATTCAGTAGGTGTATCTGACTGCCAATTCAGAAGCTTTTGGGTGTGGTGGGTTTTCCTTGGGATTTTTACTCCTTTCAAACACAGCAGTGGTTTTAGATTAAAAAAATTACTAGGAGGAACAGCTGAGCAGATACTCCAAATCATGAAAATCGTTTAGAGCAGTAGAACAGTGATTCAGATATGTACTTCCACCTTTTAATAATTTCATGAGAAGGGTTCTTCTTTGCCTAACCTGTCATATTGTACTTGACACTTCCACAAAAGACTTGGGGATTGCACATGTACTTCAGTGATTGCATTACACACCTAAAGTGTGGCAGTAGCTGCATGCTGCTGGGTCCAGAGGGTGTCCAGGGAAGCTGACAGGCCATGAGCTCTCCTCTTCATAATTCTTGGTGTGTTTCTTGGCATGGTCAAGGCGTGGCTATCAGGGCAGCTGAAATTGATAATCCAGGTTGCTCCTGCTCAAGTCGTCTGCTCTGTTACATTTACGTTGGACAAGGACCTACAGTTTGGGTCTGCTGACTGGTTAGGAAGGAGGAAAATGCAGCCTCTGAACCAGCAAAGCTGGTGGTGTTTTGCCAGTGTGGGAACAAAGCTGTTCCCTTCGGCCTCACTGGAAAGCTGGCTGCTGTGAGCGAGTGGAGGGGCTGTCTGTAGCAACTGCAGCTGCTGCACTAGACATTGTTACCCCAAAACAGAACCCTTTTGGTTCTTGGACCTTACAGTGTCTGAGGTGCACTAGAATGACAGAAATGGGCCATTCAGTGTGAAGCAGACAAAAGCACAATGTAGAACTTGCACACGAAACACAATAGATGCCTGCAACTGTTGGCAAAGTTCCTGAAGCATCGTGCATTTTTACTTGCAGTTTCCTTATGTCCAAATATTTTTGATGCTTTTCTATTAAATTCTAATTTATGAAGAGTAATTTTAAGTTACCCGTTCTAATGGAATGGTTTAGGTTGTGTAGGATTATGATCTTTAAAAAAACATGCAGAAAAATCTCAAATGGAATATGCTTCTATGGGCTATTTATGGAACTACAGGTAGGAATATTTATTGGCATTAGAGAACAAAGCAGGCTACTCAAAGTGTTTAGCCTGGGAGCACAGGCACACAGTGTTCTGTTACAGCTTTCAGTGCTGTTTCATTCTTGCATGGGAAATGTGCTGCTCACACATTTTCAGCCTTCAGGACGTGTTGTCTCTGTTCGTTTTTTGTAGCGCTACGTGGATGGAGGAATCAGTGACAACTTGCCTCACTATGAGTGTAAGAATACCATCACAGTGTCCCCTTTTGCTGGGGAGTGTGACATCTGTCCCAAGGGGAAGTCAGCCAACTTCCATGAGATGAATGTGACCAACACCAGCATTCAGTTCAGCCTGGGGAACCTTTATCGCTTAACACAAGCGCTCTTTCCACCAGAACCCAAGGTCAGCCACTGCCTTCCTTTGGTTCATCTGTCCACGTGAAAGCTTTTGCAGAAAGTTACACTGTCTTAGCATTTCATCCAGTTATAGAAACTTCTCTGGTGATGTATCTTGTTTCTGTTTTGCCATGTGTTGTCTTTGTTCTCATTGGTTTTATTGTCTCTCAGACTGAAAATGCATATCCTGGTATTGACTTTCATTATTGATTTAGGAATTACCACAGGATTCTATCATAAAATGAACACTGGGAAATTAATAACTCTCAGTTTGTAGTCCTTTCATGTTTACCTCCTAAGACGTTAGATGCAGTTGTAAAGCTTCATGGTTTTGTAAAGTTCTCAGTTAATACTTGGCACAGGCAAGTTGCCTTTAAACTTTGCTAAGTGCTATTAGGTGTAGATCTGATGAGGGAAATGTTCTTGAATTGCTGTTGTGAAAGTTGGAAAAATAAAAACAGACCTTTTCAATTGGCTTGGGATATACTACAGCAAAGAAAATAATTTTTCTGACTGCTATAGATATATATTTTTTTTTAACTGAGGGCTTTTTGACCACTTCCAGACAAATTTAAAATTCTACTTTTGCAGGCTTTATTTTTCCTTTTTTTTTTCCTTCTTTTCTTTTTTTTTCCTAGTACCTGTGTGTAGGTGAGATGGGCATCTGGCAAAAGATATTTTCATAGGGAAGATAAGTCTGAGTCTGAGCATCGCAATTGCACAGCTGATTTTTCTCAAAGCTTTGGGAAGTGAGAAGGACTGGGAGGGAAGGAGGGGAATTGGAATACTCCAAATATCCTGTGTTATTGCTGCTATCAGCTTCTGAAGGGCTAGTCAAGGACACGAGGGGAGGCAAGTCTTGCAGACTGAATGCTGTCCTTTTAGGTGAAAAATTCAGTCCATCTGTAATAGCTGTAAGATAAGGTAATGTACATGATCATATGTGCATCATCACAGTAGCCATATTAACCTGAATCTGCTGAATTACAGCAATTGTTAAGGTGATTTTTTCTTACAAGAGTGAAAGGTGTATGAAAGTGGCTTTTCATTCTGCAAACTGTTGATGTCAACTTGAAACTCCTTTTATTTGTCTGACTCATTTACCCTATATTTGCAGGTCCTTGGAGAGATCTGTGAGCAAGGATATTTGGATGCTCTTAAATTCTTGAAAGAGAATGGTATGTTAAACTTGAAGATAATTATTGATGATATGGTCTTAACCCGAGTTTAAAAAACAAACCAAAAAAACCCCAGATGAAAATAAACAATAAGGGTGAGGGGGTTCTGTGTAGCTAAGAAGGGGGTTGGTCTTTGAGGCTTTTGGAGGGATCATGATAGTTTAGTTCTTGTAGAAATGCCATGGTTATAGTAACTGTTCACCTAAGCTGTGCTGCCACACAAATTGAACTTCTGGAGTTTTGTCAAATCTGTGTGAAGTTAATGTTGAGTGAAATTTCCAAAGAATTCCAGGCAAATCATGTTGTTACTTGGCTTTGTGTTAATTTTGAGGGATGGGAACAAGCTACTGCTTCCAGTCCCTCTGAAACCTGTACCTGCTATTGCGTCCCTTCTGCTGTCATCCAAGTGACTTTCTGGTCATCCAGAACTGCGAGGTGGCTAGTAGCAATATAAACTCAGTCACAGACAAACCCTTGGTCTGTATGAGGAAAGACTTCAGAAGAAGACAACTTCTAATGGAGCAGTTGTTGACACCCAGATAAGTTTAGGAAGGAGAACTCAGTTACTCTACTATACTCCTAGAATTCTAATAGCGTGTCTTATATTAATAAGTATTACTGCTCTGCAAGCTTTGAGACAAACAAGTTGAAGACAGTAACTTGATACTAGCATGAAGTTAACTATGTGTTAAATAGGCCTCATCCCTGTAGTCTGGATGCAGAAGCAAGTTGATACTTTTGCTCAGATTAGAGGAACAGGAATGGAAATGGGACATTTGCACTATTGCAGATAGTGCCAGCTGCAGGATTGTAATGCAGTCATTGATGTACTCTGCTGATGCCTGGTTACTAAATATTCAAGTTTTCTTGAAACAATTCTCTTCATTGAAGAATGTCATAGTTCTGCTTAAGAGCTTGATTTTCATTATTATTATTATTATTATTATTATTATTATTTAATGAGAGGGTCCTGCTTTATACCTTTTACGGTGATTAAAAGCACAAGCTCTACAAAGAGCCTCTAGTTTGTGCTGAGCTGGGTTCCGTTGCTGTCCTGCACCCACAAGTTTCCTGTGTGCATGTTTCCATCTGACACTGATATCTGACATTCCTTGCAATTCTTCCTCGGTCTCTTTGCCCCATGTCCTCTCTGTATTGCACTGTTGTCCTGCTTTTCACACTACTAATCCTGTGATCAACTTTGTTGTTGTTCTGTCACAGGGTTGTTTTGTGTCAAGCTTCATCAATGATAATTACAACCTTTCCAAGGTCATTCCTTATGCATCACCTTTCTTATTAAGTTATTTCAACTGTAGGAATTAATTCCCCTCCCATCTGTGATACTTCAAATATTTTCTTTTGCTAAATTGACTGTATTCTCTTTTGACATTTGTCTTTTACTAGTACTTGCAAGTAGGATACAGGTTCTGTTGTATGTAGGTATAGATCCTCGTCTTTTTCTTTATAGAATTTTATAATAATTTTCTGGAAACCAATATAAATATACTTCTTGTATTTTACTCTTTGTACTCATCATCTAATGCTTGTTTCTAAGGTAGTTATCAGTGCTATTTCTTAATTGACACTAGTTTTGCAATGCAACCCATGTAGATTTAGATCTGTACTTTGGATATAACTTAAAAATATTGTAACCTAGTTGCTTTCCTTTTCAACCCTGTTGTAGCAATGCATCAAAGTACTCATGTGATACCTGCTGTGTCAAATTTCCCAAATATCTGAGGTGTTTTAGGTGTCTTCTTTCAAATACCTATTAAATCAGTTTTCCTCCTCTCCTTTGAATAATTTGCTTTCTTGCAGGAAAACAACTTTGGTAAATGACTGTACATTTCCAGGGCAGTTTTACTGAATTGTTCACTTTTTCCCTTTTCTTTAGAACAGTTTTAAAGTAAGACTTAAACTTTCATCATTGTGATTACACATTTGTAGCATCCTGAGAGCAGGTGCATTTGACATGGCGTAGATGATCTTTGTACAGACACATGGACTGCAGGTGCTGAACACGTACATGGAAAACCTGAGGATTAAACCTAAGTGAAAGCTCTTGACTCTTTCAGGTATTCTGAATGACTCAATTTATATCCACTTGTCGTTCACAAAAAGAAATCCTCATGAGGCTGCACAACACATTGACCATGTGAAGAAAAGAAAATTGACAGAAAATAATGGAGTAGAAACTTTGAAAATGACCCGCTTAAATGACCAGCTAAAGCAAAATCCATGGCCTTTGGAGAAGAGCATATTTGAGAGTCTACCTCCCAGACTTCGTAAAGGTACATGCTTCAGGCTGTTTCCTGTAACTCTGACTGGCAAACTTTGATTTTTTTTTTCTTTTTTAAAATTAATCCTTAGATTTATTGCTCAGAAGTTCTGGATAATGAGTTTTGTCCCCATGGCATGAGTCTGTGTTCCCATATTTTAAAATAACATAGAGAAGGTTTATGGTAAGAATGCCCTGAGATTAGTTTTTTCATTTTCTAACTGAGCCTTATTCAGTAACACTTTGCTAATGTTGATGGAATATTACAAAACGTTGATAAAATTATTGAAACTGCTTTCAGATAGTGTAACATCTTTTCCCAAATAATTCTTCTTAAGCACTGCAGGAAGCTTGTAAAGAACAGAGTGGATTCTATGCTCAGTTCTCTAAACTCTTCCCAATGCGGGTGATATCCTACCTGATGCTGCCATACACACTCCCAGTGGAGTCTGCTTACTCGGTTGCTTTACGGTAAGGAACTTTTAATGAAATCTTTTAGAATTATTATCATTTTGGAAATGTACTCATTGGGAGCTTATTCAGTGTTGTAGGTATTCTGGGACTCTGGAGTTCAAGTGGTAACTGTAAAAAAACCTGTTATTTCTGCCTATGTGAGGCATCCTCCTAAAGCCTGTATAGTCTAAGGCTAGATAAATAAAAATATTAAGAAGATTCTTAAATAATAAACTCATATTACTAACAGCTATCTTGTAATTGCTCAAAAGAAGCACCCTTAGTTGTGCTTTCCAGGAGTACATTCGTTATTACTATATTCTGCAGGGGTATCTGAACTCTATCCATATCCTTCTTGTGTTTCTTTCTCAAGTCAGGAGTGAAATCCACTGTTTACTCACCATATGAATTCTCTTACCAATTCTGTTTAAGTGGACTGAAAGTTGTATTCTTGAAGCAGGGCTTAATTTGATGTTTCAATTCTTGTAAAGGAGAAGTTATGCTCAGTGGATGCACCATGAATCCTAAGCTTTGTGCTTAAGGGAATTCCAGTCCTTGAGCAGCAGATGGCATTACTATCTTTAGAAAATCTTGAAAGATCAATTGTTCTGTAAATCTAACCATATAGAGCGTTTTGTTTCTGTGCCGTTTTTGGTGGATGGAGAAGAAGCAAGTTTCCCCAGATTTCTCTGTGGGGTTTTCCTCCTTGTCCCACTCTAATGTAGCTGACTTCGTTGAAGGATATCGTAAGAAAAAAAGTACTGACCAGAAAGTTCTTACCACAAAGGTCTTGGAGACAGGAATATTTTGCAGGCTTCCTATGTTGGTGACATGATGCGGAATGCACACGCTGGTCAGCCACTCAGCATAACTCAGAGATGCAGTGATCTCTGCTGCCCCTTTTCTTACCTTGTAGAAAAGAGATGAGTGGGCTGGATGGGAATTCAGGGAGCTTAGGTAGAAATGGAGACCTTGGGAGGGGAGTTGATTTGGGGAGAAAGAAAGCAAGCTGTTTTGAATGCAGGACATGGTGTATAAAAATATAATGCTGATTAAATCTCCTGCTTACAAGAGCTGTATTTTGGTTTTGCCTGCAGGTTGGTGAACTGGTTTCCTGACATGCCTGCTGATGTTCGATGGATGCAGGAACAGCTCTTTCGGCTTGCTGCCACAGTTTATGCCCAGGCTAAAAGCAAGCTCTTCTGCACAGCCAGGTAAAGTGGAGTGCTGCTGCATGCCAGTGATGCATTTTTAGAAATCTTTTTTTCAGAGCTTCAAGTACTGATCATCTTTTCTTAAAATGGGATTTAATAATTTTCTAAATGCTAACACAAACCGGTTCTCACTGCTTCAAATCTGGTGCTTCTTGTTTATAACTGGTCAGTGACTGCTACACCTTGTAGATGAGGAGGTGTTGCCTCTTGGTAGGTTTATGCTTTTGAGGAGAGGGGTGGGTTATGTGCATTGGACTGAGAACAGAGAACTTGTTCCTTCTGTGTTCCACAGTAGCTGAAGCAGTCAGTCAGAAAAGAGGAGAGAAATGTTACTCAAGATGTGATAAATCAGAAGTAGCAGGTAGGAATGGGAAAACAGTGGGAGAAAGACTGAATTCTTAGGAGTCTGGACAGGAGACATTCTAAGACTTAAAAAGGAAGTGAATATGAAAGATATATTGTAAGATAGTTGAGATGAAATAAAATAAGATGCATGGTGGAAAATTTTTAGGAACATATATTTCTGTGAAAGAGAAACCTCAACTTCATTTATGCTTCTCTTACTCTCAGACTTTTTATTTAACTTTGTAACACAATGCGTATGGAGGTGACACTTCACTGTGCATCTAAGAATTCCATAGCTGTTTCCCATTTTCTGGGGAGTATAGGGTTTGCCCAAGGAGCTCTGCAAACTTTCACAAAATGAGTATGACTAATGTTCAGCTTTAAGGACTTCCTGCTAAAAAATGTACTTGTCGCTGGAATGGAGTTGCACAGCCGTGTCAGAGTACTGCTATACACAGAAACAAAGGCTCTCTCCGAGGTGCAGTTGCTTATAAATATGAAGTCTCCTAGATCTGCTCTAAAAAAGTGTAATTTGAGTTGGTCATCTCTGTTTTACTTTATTTTTTTAAAGTTTTTATCCCAGTTCCTGGAGTTGCCGAGTAGCAGGTAGAACAAGAGGGAAGAAACATTTGGCTGAAAAAGCTGTTAGGAGTAAATGGAACTCTTAAACACTTCATAAAGGTTTTAAAGAGGTAGCTGTAGCACTGGAGACTCCTAACTGCAGCAGTTATTTCAATTAAATCATTGCCATATTTTAATATACAGGTTAAAATTAGAACCAAAAATACCCTTTTATTCAAGCCAAGTGTTCTTGAGCTTTTGCCTTTGTGGTTTTAGTAATAAGGTCAGATAAGAAGAAAGATCAAAGATGCTCTTTTTTGCCCTGGTAATGCACTGACCCATCAGAAATGCAGGTTTGATATGTCTGAGAAAAACTACTTGATCCTACTTCCCTACAAGAAATTTTGCCAGGTTCTGGATTGGCATCATGAAAGTTTCAATTCATATGCTCCATCCCTTAGAAGTACAGAGTATTCCAACTTACTGTTAAAGGTTCTGGCTTTAATGGAAGGGTTTTCATGAGGTCGAATCTTAGGTTTTCTTCCCCCTTTGGAAGTGTAAATGGTGATTTTAATGAAAGTTTGTAAAGATACTTTCTTTTTACAATATTCATAAGCACTTAATTCCTGAACACTAATAGCCTGTCTTCTCTCTTTCTGAAATCAGTTAAAGCCCATCCTTGTATAACATGAGTTGACTTTTGAGGCCATCTCTCTGAGCAAAAATAGAGTTCTTTGTATGTATTTTCTGTCATCCTCCTGTCCTCTCTTCAGCTACTTGATACCACATATAATCCAGTGTCTTTTCTTCCTTCTTTTCTTGAAGGTATTTCTCACTCCTTTCCACAATAAATTTGGGAATAGTCACCTCCCTGCTTTTACCCTTATTTAGCAAGCTCTTCATGTCTCTCATATTCCACTTTTACCAATCCTGAGTCTCTTCATCTGAAACAGGCTTTGGGAAGACACAGTATCACAAATTTGCCTTGAACTAACTTCTTAGAGGGCTTCCTTGGTCATTGCATCATGATTAAACAGAAACAGTGTTTTTCTTCTTGTGGAAAAGCAGCTCAACCAGTGTTGAAAGTGTGTATATGGCAAGTTGAGGTATTTTTGTTTGTGAAAGGGGATGTGGCATGTTGTTTTGTTGCGTTTTTGTTGTTTGGCTTGGTTTTTTTTCCAAAAGCACTGAAAAAGAGGAGAAAAAACTTTAAAGAAAAAAAAAAGTGTTCTTGGTTAAGACTTAAGTTTCCTGTTTCTCAAATTGGAAAGGGCTAACCTGGTGATTCAGGTGCTGGTTTAGAGTGCAGAAAATTGTGTTCCAGTTGTTCAGGTTGGTGATAACGAGCTGATTGTAAAGTGGAATGCAGAGATGGCCTTTGGGAAGTTGAACAACTGGTGTTTGCTACTTGTAAATGTTACAAAGATGTCATTGAAAAACTAATAATCTCCTTTTTGCCCTTTCTTTTTGAACAGGAAAGATAATTATGCATCACTAAGAAAATGTCAGACCGTCCCGTCTGCTGTGGAATTTCGTTCTTCATACTGCCACCTAAAAATGCCTCACTCTTCTGCACACATTGAGAGCTGGCTCTGGGAATCTTCATGCTTCATGCACTCATCTATGAA
Organism: Pardalotus punctatus; assembly: GCA_013400915.1. NCBI lineage: Eukaryota > Metazoa > Chordata > Aves > Passeriformes > Pardalotidae > Pardalotus > Pardalotus punctatus. Next base: position 253,248 of record VZTX01021515.1, on the reverse strand, counting down.
AAATGCTCCTGCTGATATACAGGAGCAGTCAGACTTAAAGTCCTATCCTAATTTTCTCCCAGATCACGATGAGTCTGCATTGGAAATGGATGTTGACTCTTCCTCAGAGACAAGTTTCCAAACTGCTCCAGAGTATTAATTTAGAAGTAGGTTCCACAGTTTCCAAAACTGAAATTTGGCAGAGAAACTTAAAACCTAGACTAGGGATCACTTTGTTTATTGCCAATAAGTCTTGGAAAATTACTTGTTTACAGCTTCGACAAATCTGCCTTGGGAGTTTTACTGTTTTAAGGATTATAAAAACAGTGGCTGCTATACTAAGTACCAGACTATAACTGTCAAAGCACCAGCTCAATCAACTGTAGAACTTAACTACTAAGACTTGTAGTTAAACAGTGTCTCTCTGGAAATAAATTTTTTTTTTAAATTACTTTCAGCATAAAAAAAAAAATTCTGTAAACAGATTGTTAGACAAACAAGCATAGATAACAAAACATTTTGAAAAATACGATTCTTAACAATATTATGTGTTAGGATTACTTTTATAGCACTTAAATGAAGTTGGACTTTACTTCCTCAAGGGAAATACACAAATGAGCTGCTTAGTGGCCTCCAATGTCCATTTGCCTTATATTGAAACATACTGTTGTGTTTATGGAAAGTTGTCTGCACAAGATACTGTAGGAACAGTATTATTCTAGGTTGTTGTATGTATTCTGCAGTTCATATTATCTTTCCTCTGTGTCTCTTTCCCTCTTGAAATTCTTCAAGTGAAAAAGACATGAGAAATGGGGCCCATTCCCCTGAAGTGTAAACAAGTACAGTTTCAGTGATTTCAGAGGACTTTAACATAATATGAAGGCTTAATATTTAATCAAGTATTGAAAGGTAGGTAAAATAGTGACTGTGATTAGTAGCAAACAGTATGTGGAGAAGGTGTTAAATTTTACAGAGGATGTTAACAAAAATCAATGTATAGCAAGTGGTGGATGATGTTTAGATTGTCTAATTGTTGCCCCATCATTCTTGATTTTTTTTCCCTCCAGTTTGAGAGATTTTTCTTTCCTTTCACTTCCCTCTTGCTAAAGGAAGAAAAATAAAGGTGTCCTTCCTGTCTCAGTGAGATAGAATAACCCAAAGGAAGTTTCCTAAGATTGTCAGGAGCAGCAAATGTGTAAGACTTGGGGGAAATACTAATATTCAGGGAGCTCTGCAAAGGTCTCAAATAATAGGTTGAAAACACAACCAAATCATACCTCTATTGAGTGATGGCAGCTTAAACCATTTCCACTACAAAGGCCCTGCATGATTTTAACAAAGACAATACATTAGTGTATGAATACATCTGAGAAGGAAAGAGATGTCAGGATTAACGAATGTTCTGATGGTTTATCAGGTCTTGTACAATTCTTGAGTAGGAGGAAACAATTACAGCTTTAAGTTTGGTTTGCATGTGAGTTTGGGAGGAGGCATGCAGCCTTGGAAGCTTCTCATTCTAGAGTGTGAATTCTGTGCCCTCAGGTGCAGCCCAGGGAGGAGCTTCTTGAGGACTCCATGTCCAGGGAAAGGGGTTGGATTGTGATGCTTAGGAGCTGGGACACGGCAGTGTGAGCTTTGGATTCCAGAATCCAATTGTCAAATAGCAAAGGGTGGCACTTGAGTTGGGCCAGCCTTTAAGAGAGGTGTGATTTCCCTAAGCTGAAGTGCAGCATTTTACAACATTCAAATGGATTTTAGGTTGGGGAGGAAGTGCTGAGCTGTCCATTTCTGTACTCTAGAAAGCTGGTGCTATTTCTCTTCCAATCTTCTGTTCATTTCTTGGGTGTTTATACCCTTAGACTTGTTGGAAATGTTACTCTAACTACAATTAAAGTATACAAGATCTGTTTTAAATTGTCTTCATTCATTAGTTTATCAGTTTGTGTTAGAATTGAAGCAGGAATGCCATGTTTTGCTTCTGGTCTGTGTTGGAATACTTCTATTAACTACATTTAAATCGACCTTAACCACTTTTGCTGTTGGGCACAGCTCCCATTTTGTCTCCTTTTTCTAAAATAAAAACACAATCTCTTCTGTTACCATGCTTTCTAAGCTTTCTTGAGTGTAATTCACCCTAGTACAAGTTAAATCATAATGTGTTGATGTCATTGAACATTCAGGCAATTTGATTGTTCTGAGATGTCTTTTTTTTAAGAGTACTGCTCTGAAGCTTGAGAGATGCTTGTTCATGTTCCAGCTGGACCTGAATGTCACCTTAATTTAAAGTTTTGGGGGTTTTTTTTGTTTGGTCTTTTTGTTTCTTTTTTTGTGGGTTGTGGTGGGTGTTGTTTGTTTTTTGCAATCGGTTATTTTATAAATAGCTCATTGCATTTAAACAGAAACAATTAAGAACCAGATAAAGTTGGGTCTGGAGGGAGAAAACAACGGGTGCGTTGTTTCTGAGCTAAAAATTACTTAGCAGATAACTAAATATAAATAAAATATAATAACAACATATTAAATAATTTGTTCTATATATGATATTGAAAAACAAATATTAAATACGAGTAATGAAGTAGAACTAATCTATAGTATCTATATTATCTATAAACATAATACAAATATAAAAAGAAAACATAGAAATATATAATGTAAAATAATAAAAGTAATAATAAGCACAACACCAGCAATTTAAAGCAATTTACAACACGAACTTTGTTTAAGGTGCCCAATCTCATTCCCTGGGATTTGGGCAAATCCTGTGGGTTTGGGGTGACAGACACGGGTTTGGGGGTGACACACGCCGTTTGCGGTGAATCCCAGGGGTTGGGTGAACTCCGTGGGTTTGGGGTGGATTCCCCGGGTTTGGGTGCACTCCCTGCTGTCAGGAAAATTAATCCACAAACGCCAGAGATTTATGTCCAAAAAGAAGACAGAGGAGTCCTGTAGCTTTATTCATTAATAAAGGGAGAGGTCATGGGCATTTCCCATGGGGTCTCTCAGATTGATAGAGAACGCAGCCTCTTTTATCCTAATTCCCGACTGCAGTTTCCCTCTCTTCCCCATTGGCTGAGGTACTCGAGAGGTACAGATTTCCCGGAACGCCTAATTAATGTACATCCCCCCCGATACAGACATCTCCAATATACATCCCCCTTTTCTTCTTCTTCTTGTGTCTCTGTGCTTGTAGTTTATTAGCACAGTTTTGGGTAAATCTAATTAGGGAAATTCCTGTGGAAATCCTACCCATTGTTTCTTCTATCTCTCAGTATCAAAGTTACCTTACCAGCAGACTCAGGTCTTATCTTTACCAGNGGGGCCCGGGCACCCGCCCCGGGGCCGCCCGAAGGTCGCACGGCCTCGCTCTCCCCGCGGCGACCTTCGGGCCGGGCCCAGCGCGGCCGGGAGCAGGAGCGGGGGCCGTGTTCCGCCTCAGCCGCTCCGCGGCTCCGGGAACGGCGCTTCCGGCGCAGCGCGGCCGGGCACTGCCGGCCTGTCGGGGCCGGGGCAGGAGAACGGGTCGGAGCCTGTCCCGGTGCTCGGAGGCGCTTTCGCTTCGCAGCTCCTTTCTGGTTCTTTTTGTACGGTCGTAGATACTGACGGCTTAGAAGGGTCCTTAAAGATCATACGGTTCCAACCCCCCTGCCGTGGGCAGGGACACCTTCCACTATCCCAGGTTGCTCAGATCCTCATCCAGTCTGGCCGTGAACACTTCCACGGATGCCGCAGCTTCTCTGGGCAATCTGTGCCAGGGCCTCACCACCCTCACAAGAGAGAAAAATCTGTCACTAAATTATTTCTTCCTATAGAAAACCTGGCTCTTTTTCAGGTATTTTCCTTAGTCTTTCCCAAAGCTGACCTCCCAACGGGGGTGGCCTGGCAAGAATGAAACTAGGGAAATGGAAACAGGAAAAACCCACCAAAACGAAACAAAAGCCCAAACACCCGAAAAACCACAATGCAAAGAGGAGCTGCCCCTGGTGAGAATTGGAGACTGGAGAGTTGCATTGCTAGGAGAGTGCTGTGGGGCCTGACATGCCTGAAATCATCGTGAACAGAGATGCACAAATCTCCAAATCCATCTACCTACCAGTGCTTAAAGAAGAAACATAAAGGTTTAAATGTTCAGTTTGAAGGCTGAAGAACAGCTGCAGGGAGCTGGCTCCCCTTAAGGCTCCAGAGCATATAATTACCATGACTAATGTAGTTTCTGTTTCTAAATTTTTACTGTTTTGTGTTCATCTGTAGTAGGAACTGCTAGACAATATTGTGTGGATACAGAGTGTTTCACACTTGCCTGAAAATGATGACAGTGAGAGAAGATTCTGGATTTTGATATACAACAGCAATTTACTATTCAGGAAAACAGCTATTCCGATAAGTCTAGTTTTAGGACTCTTTCAGGTACAATAAATAAAGCCATGCCGTGCTGGAAACAATTTTGATTAAAATATTTGGTTCTGATGGTCAGTCTGAGCTTCTCGAGCTTCATTGAGAAGTTACTTCTAAAAAAAATTTTGAAATATAAAGGCAAATAAATGCATGCAAAACAAACTAACATTGTGAGAACACCCCTTTTATTTTATTGTTCAACATTCATACTCTTCTACCTCCTAAAACCCAAACTAGAGAAGTGATAGCCTGTTTTTTAAAGTTTTTTTTTTTTAAGAAGGTGGAATTCATCTTTTAACACAGGAAGCTTGTCTTAAAAGTTAAGGCTATTTTTTGCAAGAATGCAGAGTATTTCTCAGAAATTCTACAATGTGGAAGCTCTTTAGCTTTCATTAAAAATATCAGCAAGCAGGTATGTGTCAAGTGTTCTGGTAATTCGTTTCATTTTAGTTCTTCTCTTTTGCTTTTTTCCCCTTAGGATTTGATGAGCCCACTGTCAAGAACCATGGGTTTTCCTCATTTACAGAATCATAAATCACAAATCCATGGACCCTATTAAATGCAGTTTTCTTTTATGCTTTCAGAGTTTGGAGCCTCTTCCAATGGCTGGGCCAGACTTTGGTGCCTTGGGAGAGGAAGCTGAGCTGGTTGAAGTTGAACCTGAGACCAAGCAGGAAATTCTTGAAAACAAAGATGTAAGTGCCTGAACAACATCCTGATTTTTTTGTAGGGAGAAATAAATGCTTTGGCTCCCCTTCTTCCTTCTTTTACCTCAGGCAACTTTCTAAGCTATGATTTGAGATGTGAAAGAATTACACTTATTGCTGTAAGTTTAACCTGTTGCTCTCTGATTCCTGCTCTTTTATGCCTATCACAGGAGTTGTTATTAAAATTCATTTCTTAGCTAATAAATTTTTTATTAAAATTTTCCTTTCTGTTATTCAGAGTCATCCTCTCTTACAGGTTGGTAATAAGGATTGGTTTTTACTTAGTTTGTTACATGCTGATAGGCTTTTTTTAAAAGCAATTTGCAGTAATAATAGGTTGCTGTTATTTTGCTGTTTTATTGTACATGAATGCAAAGAGTCATACAAATATATGATACAGATAGTATAATATGCATAGTCTCTTTTACTAGCTCTAGTATAGAATCACAGAACTGTTTAGGTTGGAAAAGACCTCTAAGATCATTGAATCTTAAATTTTAACCCAGCACTGCCAAGTCCATCACTAAACCATGTCCCAAGTGCCACATCCACATTGTTTTTAATCCCCCACCAGGGATGGTGACACCACCGCTGTCCTGGGCAGGCTGTTCCAATCCTTGAAAACTCTCTGAAGCAGATTTTTTTTGACATTTACTCCTAAAATTATGATTCACTGAAAAGGTTGGAAAAATAAGGGAAATGCAATTGCTGTAGTCAGTTTGCACCAGGAAGCATGGAGAGTGCTGCGGTTTTTACAGTAAAATTGTCTCTGATGATTATATATCAAAATGAAGGTACAAAACCTCATAATGTGAGTGATCTTTATCTGCATTTTAAACTGCACTGCTTCTGTGGCAGTCTTGATTTTAATAGTTTAAATGTTTGTGGCTTGCATACTTGTTTGTTGTTTGATTTTCTTCTTTTAATTCTTTGCTTATATGTAGCTGATAAAAGAAGTAGGAAACAACTACAACTAACTACATATTCTGTCTTCTGTACTTAATACTTGGCTTCTGCAGTTGCCTACTTGTCCATACAACATTTACAACTAAAATTCCAGTAGCTGCAGTCTGTCAGTGTCTCTTCTACTACAAGCAGTATTAGCTGTGGTGTTAGAGTTCTCTTTTCTTTCAGTTTTTGTGTTATGGGAACAACATCCCAGAATCGTAGATAGCACTGATTTCTGACGATGTAGGTTTGCAGGAATTAGCCCTAGGAATCATCAGGGTTTCTCACTTGGACGGCCGTTGTTTCTGTGCATTGGTGACCTTGATACTCAATATTGGATGCAAATTCAGTATTTGTGTATAAACATTTTTTGTGTTTAGGTGGTGGTTCAGCATGTGCACTTCGATGGACTTGGCAGGACCAAAGATGACATCATCATGTATGAAATCGCTGATGTTTTCAAGGCTAAAAATCTCATTGATGTAAGTGTTGCAGTGAATATCACACCTGCTGTTTGAAAATTAATTAACGCTTTTTCTCTTTTTCCTGCTTTGGGCTACTCCCTTCAGACATGGGGCAACTCTGTCAAGTTTTGTCAAGAACAGGAGCCCCCAAAATAAGTTGTAACTACTGTAACCTATTTGAATAGTGGTTTAAACTATTAATTAGGAAGCAAACTAAGAGGAAGTATGAAGGTACTGAGCGAGGTGCTCCAGGTTTAATTTATTTCTACAGATGCAAGTGTTGAAGTGGTTGTTTTCTGTTTTGAAGGTGTTCATATGTATTTTATATACAACATCTGTGAATATTTTCTAATTGAGCCACATTTTAACTGATTTATCCTTGTTATTTTTTGTTAACCTGAAAGATCAAATGGACTAGATGATCTTGAAGATCCCTTCCAGCCCAGAATATCCTGTGATTCAATGACTGAGCTACTTTTCTCATCCTGTAGGTGATGAGAAAATCACATGAAGCTCGTGAGAAGTTGCTTCGTCTAGGAATATTTAGACAGGTGGACGTTCTGATTGATACCTGCCAAGGTGTGTATTCCCTTATTGATCCTCACCTTTTTTCTCATACATTCATACCTGTAATATCTATTTCCCTGTGTAATAGGCTGGACATTTTTTCTGTATGTAACTTAGTCTTGTATATACCTTTATATATTTTAGACAAACCCATGGGTGTGTTGTGGATACAAATGTATGTGTCTACATCAGTTATCCTTAAGAAGAAGATCTACTTTCATGTGTTTGCATATAGGTGTATGTGTATTTAAGTGTTACTTGTCCGTGAGTGAATTTCCAGCACTGAAATGATTACAGTAAACCTCCCTTAATCTACAGTTTCAAGGAACACATGAAGCAAAGCTTGAAGATGTGTCCTGTATTTCCATGTATTAAACATCACATTGGCATGAAATGATTGAAGCCAGTCAGCCTATGATTGTACCAAATTCTGCACTCACATCCAAACACCTTTTTCTCAAACGATTTCACTTTGTAATGTGGACTTTTATTGTGCTTTAATTCGAACAGTTTTTGAATAATTCAAGTAATCTTCTGTCAGCAATTTTTAAAATAACTCTTTAGAGATAACACACACTTTGTTTGTTTCTGTAGGAGATGATGCCCTTCCAAATGGTTTAGATGTGACCTTTGAGGTAACGGAATTGAGAAGGTTGACTGGAAGCTATAACACTATGGTCGGCAACAACGAAGGCAGCATGGTATGGATTATTTCAAATTATTGGTAATGCCTTTTGATATTCCTTTTACTTTCAGTTTCAAGCCTTGATCCAGCCTTACTAAGACTTTGTCAGGCCTTTTTGTCAGGCTTTCATTCAGCAAAAGCCTACACTGAGCTAGGAGAGAATGCTGTAGCTTCCAACTCAGCAGGTTTTTTAATTCTTGAAACTTCTTGGATTATTTCTCGATAATATTTAAGATGTTTTCTCTACTGGAGAAATTAGTAAGGAATTTGGCATTTTGTTTCTGTGAGATATACTTCAAGTATTTTTCTTCTCAGTCAAAATGTTTTATATTTGACGTAGAAATTGTTCTTGTTTTTCTCTATTTTAGCCCAGTATCAGTTATTCTGGGCTGCAGGGTTTTCATGCATTATATATGCTTTGGAACTTGTTTTCATATGATTCAATTAAGGATGCATCAGATTAAAATCTTTGTGTGAAAAATATTTACCAACTGACACAAGAAGCACCAGCTGTACTGCTGGTCTGTGAATGTGCTTTTACCAGGAAGTGCTGGTGTGAGCAGATTGTGCTTTCAGGTGCTCAACCTGCACCATTTCTGCTTCCTCACTTGCACAGGACAGCTGTGCCTGGGGCTGGTAGATAAGCCAGATCAAGGAACTCATCCTTTTCTTCTTAGGGCTATTTTTAACCTGGGGAAGATCTGCATGACTCAGGTGGTGGTGTTTTGCTTGTGCAAGGAGAATTGGAAGTGGGTGAGTTGAGAGCTGCTTATGCAGCTCCACTGCCAGGAGCCAGGTCCAGGGTGTTGTGACCTGAAGGAAACCAGCAGGGAAATCCTACCTGTCAGTTCCAGTGCTGCACAAAACTGACCGAAAGCTACTTTGGTTTCTCTTTTTGTGCTCAGCTTTCTCTTCTATTTGATTTTAATTTATTACAGAGAAGTAAAACTTGTGAACGCTATAAAAGCATGACTTGTATATACTGGTTTTGGCAATGCAGATTATGTTTCCTTAAGAGTTGGATAGATTTGACATTTATTCTAATCCCTTAAAGTCATCTGAAGCTTATACATCTAATACTTCGTACTAGAAGCCTTTTCTGTTTATGGCATAGTAGCCATCATTACAAAGCTCAGGTTACTGGTCTGCTTCTAATAGCTGTCAGACAAAGGCAATCAGGATTTGGGAGCTTTTTAATATTCTTTTCCAACAGAACACGCAATAGTACAATGGTATTGTCTGTGTCAGGAGGAAACCTGCCCCATCTTTTCTGCCAAAGGGCCAAGAGCTGCGTAATGGATGCAAGGAATTTGTGTCAGAACAGGCAGAAGTGTTTCACTGGTTTCTGGAGAATTGTAAAGGTGTCTTGTACTGCCATCTTGCCTGTTGCAAAAGGATCTTGTTACTCCGAACAAAACTACAAGTGGCTCCACAATGATAATTTTCCCTTGGCTTTGGTTCTGATGAGCCCTACCTAACAAGTGTTTTTCCTGAGGATCAGTGGGAGAGTGCAGTTAAGACTTGTTCCCCAGGGCTTTGAGACAGGCCTGGAGATTTTGCTTGAAGTAACATCAGTGCTGATGGTCCAGTGAGAGTGCAGATTAAGTCAGCAGCTACTAAACAGCAATAAAAATTGGATGTTGGACTGTAACTTGCACTGTTGGCTTTTGCTGCCAGTGCAAAGAGAAAACTAACTGAGAAGAAAACCACATTCAGTTACAAGTATTTTTAGATGTCTTATTTCAAATTCTCATGATGTCCTTGTCTTCAGCGTATTATTAAAGTGCAGGACAGCAAACTATATGAATTGTTATGATGTGGGGGGGGCTTTTTGTTTGTTTGTCTAGTATTTTTGGGGTTTTTTTTATTTTCTATAGGTACTCGGGCTCAAGTTCCCAAATCTCCTGGGACGTGCAGAAAAGGTGACCTTCCAGTTCTCCTATGGAACAAAGGAAACTTCATATGGCCTGTCCTTCTTCAAACCACAGCCTGGAAACTTTGAAAGAAAGTAGGAGATGCAATTTTGACTGCTTCTTTTTTTAGTGAAGGAATATAAAAGAATTAATAAGGTCTTTCATTTGAGTAATAATTACATTTTTTCCTTTCCTGGGAGGGTCTGGTAATGATGAAGCAGAGCTGGTTTCTGAAGTCTTTGTGATTTTTCAAAACTCTGCCTGAAATACTTTCCCTTTCAAACCTGCCAGTAATGTTGTGGTTCAGTTTTTCAGTTAATGTCTACAAAGTAACTGGACAGTTCCCTTGGAGCTCTCTTCGGGAAACCGACAGAGGAGTATCAACAGAGTTTAATGTGAGTGTAGCACAAGAGTAACACGTTCACCTTTACATTTCAGTTGGGTTGCAGAGCTCTTGCAAATCTTTTGTTTACTTTTATTAATGATTGAATCACTTGTGCACAGGGCTGACTTCTCTTTATTTGAAAGAGGTCAGTGATTTGAAAATGACAGAGGTTGTACATCTTAGTCTTTTTGTTAGAATTCAGTCTTATTTTAGATGTGTAAAAACGCCAATATGTTTTTCAGTTTTTCTTCAATTTTTTTTTTATTTTTTAGTTATCATTTCGAAGAGGCAGCTGGTTGTGTAGCTTATTGTTTCAGCCCAATTCAAGATATTTTTCATTTGGAATTGATTTAAGTAGTGCGCACCTAACTCTCTTGGCTGGAGCAAAATTAGCATTACTCTGAAATGAAAAAGGGTTTCTCTCTGTTTGAAGAAGTTTAGGAAGAAAGCCATAGACTCAAGTACAAAAAATATTTGTTTTAATTTGTAACAATTATTTTCATGTCTTACTCAATTCTTTATTGTAGTTTCCCATCTGGAAGACCAATCACACACTGAAGTGGGAGGGTGTGTGGAGAGAGCTTGGCTGCCTTGCTAGAACAGCATCCTTTTCTGTTCGAGAGGAAAGTGGACACTCTCTGAAATCTTCTCTCTCTGTAAGGCTTTTTCGTGATAATTTTTTTAAAACACATTACTTTGAGTCATCTCATACTTATGAGTGATACCAAAGTCTTTGGAGGGAAGGTGTTTTCCTTCGGACATGTTTTGCTGTGTTTGGTCATTGCCATGTAGTAATCCAGGAGGCCCAAAGGGAGAACAGGGAGTCAGCGCTGACTGTTGGACGTCGGCTTGTTCTCGTCTGTCTCACCTGACAGCTCTTTTTGCAGAATTGCTGTGTTTTGTAGCAGACAGGAAAAGTAAATTTCCTCATCCTAAGCTGCCATGCCTTTTGTAAACATTCTCCCCTGTACCGGTTTCTGGTCACTTGCCGTCTTTCACTTGTAACTTAGAAATTGTAGGAGATAAACTCTTTGCAGATTGCTGTCACAGTATTGGTGGTTTACACTTGGGCTGCTGCTCTGTTTGTGGTGCATACCGTGGGCAAAAGATACAAGTGTCTGCAGTTCATGTGGCCTGTAAATGTCAAACAAAGCCAGCCTGTGGGTATACTTTTCCCAAATCCATGAAGCTACACTAATCCTAGCTGGAGATGTGCTTGTCTTCCACTGTTTGCACAGTTTTTGGAGAATAATAATAGTGTCGCTCTGAGGTATTCAACAGATATGAGAAACCTAAACCAAATTTTTTTATTCTTTTCAGCATGCCATGGTAATTGATTCCCGGAACTCCTCAATCTTGCCAAAACGAGGTGCTTTGCTGAAAATTAATCAGGTAGCTTTAAATCACTTAAGCTGTTATTGGGTTTTTTCTGTGTGTTTGAGTAAGCCTTAATTTATCTAATTGATGTTCATGTTAAAAACGTCTAAAGTTAGAAATTAATCTTAAATTGAGTAGGAGACAATGAGGACTCGTAATTACATTTTCTGTTTAGCAAGTGTGCTTTTTAAAATCATGAAACTTGTTTTATGGTGGCAGATTTTCATTTGTATGCCATTGGTCAAAGAGCACAGCCTCTCCATCAGCATAAAATTATTTATTATCTGAGAGACACTATCCCTGACAGTATTTACACTACACGTTCAGTAGGTATTAATTAGCCCTTCATTTTTTACATTGTCATGCACAGATTGCCAGGCTGTAGTCCTCTTACTACCTATAAAATTAGTAAATCTGAGAATTAAAGATGAAAGACTGGGCAAAAATAACTCTCCAAGGCACGTGCATGTTACCGTTTTGTCACAGAAAATTATTTTCCCTCTTGTTACAGTCAGAGCCTTCCTAGAAGCTGTCTTTTCTGCTGTATGGGTAATACTTCAGCAGCATTAATTTCTGCTTTAGAGGCAGCTTTGAAATGCCATTGGAACTAAAAGTGCTCCTGCAAGCAGCAGTGAGCTGTTGTGAGTGAGAAAGTTGGTTGTAATTCAGTGTTTAGGTAATGTGTCATTTGTTAGATCCTGCCTCTGAGTCAGCTCAGACCCTTCAGTGAGAGCTGAAAATAACAAGCTGTGTCATGCAGCTGTCTGGTTCTTCAGCCTTTCAGCACATGAAATCTTCCCAGATCTAGGGAAATACAGTAGCAGTCTTGATTTTGGATGCTGAATTTTCCAGCTCCATTCTATTTTGCCTACAAAATGGCTTAGAAAGCAATAGTTTGTTTAATAGTTGGAGAAGAAAAATGCAGCTCATTATTTTGAGGTTCATGCATGCCTTGGTCCAAAATTCAGTTGCCTTGCCATGCCAAGTGTTTCTGTATTTCTTGTAAAGAAAAACACTGCCTGTGCTGATGCAGACATGCTAAACTTTCAGAGGGAGGAAATATGTAGTATCTGTTGCAACTTTCATAAATCTACGTCTTTGCAGGAGCTGGCTGGCTATACAGGTGGAGATGTGAGCTTTCTGAAGGAGGATTTTGAATTTCAGTTGAATAAGCAACTTCTCTGGGATTCGGTAATTTTTTTAAAGATATTTTAGTAATTGACCTGAGGTTTATCTGGGCCTATTTATTAAACCTATCTCTTATAATTATTTTTCACCATGGATTAGGAAAAAGAGTGTGAAAAAATGGCTTGATTTTGTTTTTCAGCAAATGGACTATCTTTATTTTTAACTTTATGTCCCTGCTGTGCACAATCACTTGAAAAGTGGGAATTTTGGAGACAACTTGTTTCACATTTAACCATAAGGATGGTTTTCCTTCCAGAAGTGATGTTGGTTGTGTCTGTTCTTTGTGGTCTTTCTTAGGAGGAGTTTTTCAGAAACCTCTGAGGCTTTTGAAAAACTTAAAAAGTTTTGAAACCTTCATGAATATTCTTAATAATCTTTGTTTATTTTTCTTTTTAATTGAAATTATGAATAACTATTAATCTTGGTATCATAGCATGTAATTATTTCTTCTGTGTAAAATTACTGGAAAGAAATGGGAAGACTGATTTCAACAGCATTGACTTAGTATTCGGTGGAAATCGGGTTTTGAATTGAAATCTTGAAAATTTTAAATAAGAATTTCAGCATATCCCAGGAATATTTCTGTCTGCATTTAGAAAGAAATTTTTTATCACATGGAGATAGTGCACTAAATTCTTCTCATAGCTGAATGGGGAATTAAACAGCAACTTGCAACATGAAGATTTAAAAATCCGGCGTTACCATAATTCATATGCCAAAGGTATTGACAGTAGATCTCACTGTCTGGCAGTAGTACTTCTACCTGACACACAGGCAGCAAGCAAATGATTAAATGTATTTGTTCCAGTGATTTGAGTCACAAGAATTATTTTTTATAGATAAAGAGTGAGTTGCAGAAGGTGGTTTCATTCAATTTCAAGGTTCATTTACAGACAGATAATAATTGTACATTTTTGGCAGCTGCTTGGTGGATTCACTCTCTTGTGGGTTTTGAATTGCCAGGAATAATTGATGTCAGCAGTGTTATCTTACCTTCAAGACATGAAAATTCACACGAAAATAGGTGCTGGATGAGGTTGAGTGCTCCCTTAAGCTGTTGTGGAAGTAGCATTTGATTCAAATATGCTGTATTGACTTTTTCAAGGCACAGCACTGCATAAAAGAAAGAGGGCAGCAGCCATCAAGAGTTTCCTGAAAATCCTGTTGAAAATCCAACACGCTGGGTGTGATATCTGTGCCCATTACACTGTGAGCAGCTGTAACTGTGTGAGACTGGTGGGAGCTCAGCCTGCTCTGGGTGATGAAATCTAGCTCATACTGTCAGGGAAATTAAGGAATAAGTACTAATAAACAACTTCTTTTTCTCTCCAAAGGTTATTTCAACGTCATTTTGGGGTGGAATGCTGGTACCTATTGGAGACAAGCCATCCAGTATAGCTGACAGGCAAGTTCTTTAAATGTTTGGGTGTTTTTTTCCAGTCAACACAGGTGATGTATATAGAAAGCTCTGCACAAGAGAGAAACGGTGGTTCTGAGGAGAATAAAATGTTTCTAGTTAGCTATAATTGCAGGTTCGTTCTCAAGCCATTTTCATATTGAGCTAGTATAAATTTATAATTTGCTGTGTAGTAGCTCTGCCTGCCCATATTTATGGCTGCAAAATGGTTTTTACCATCTGCAAAATTTTGTAGCAGGCATAGGTTTATTTAGACACAAAGCGATATTGTGGCTGTTCACTCTGTAGCCAATTTTGCCTTCTAATGCTGGTGTTTAAAGATCACATTACTAAGCCTGTTACAAAGTTATGTTTAAGTGAAGCATTAAATTAATTGTACCTGTATTCACTAGGTTTTACCTTGGTGGACCAACAAGTGTGCGTGGATTTAGTATGTACAGCATTGGACCCCAGAGTGAAGGTCTGAAACTTTTCAATCCTGCTTCTCTGACAATACTGTAAATATTAGTGTGTAACAGGGAGTCACATTCTGTCCTTAAACTTTGTATAACCTGAAAATAATTGCACTCATTCTGTACTTTGGGAAGTGTTACGGCTTTGATCTGTTGTTACAGATGAGTTCACAATGGGATAAAGCCAGGTAGTTCTTAGTAAAGCCATGATTAATTACTAATTGTGTAAACCATGTGTTTGTTCAGACTTGCATACTTCCAGTGTGTTGTTTTAATTAGTAAGCACCCTTCAACCTGGAAGAGTTCCCAAAACATGGTTGTAGCAACAGTCTTTGATTCAGCCTATATTCAGGTCGCTTAGAGGAGAGGTAATCTGCTCAACAGGGGTGTTTGGAGAGCCAGGAGCTTCCTCAGTTCTATTCCTTACTCTGTTGCTGCCTTGCTATTATCAGTAGGGTCAGTATCCAGCATATTTTGAAGTTAATTGTTTATTTTTATCAATTTCCCATTTTTCAAACCAAGGAAAGTATTGCAGAGGTGTTCAGGAGGTAATTCTGATGAACTACCATGAGTAGGTGCATGCTTCAGGCTGTTCTGGTGAGGGAATAAAGAAAAATGCACTTCCCTTGGAAGGTTTAAAAAATTGTGTAAGTGCTATTTTTTTTTAACTAATAGTGGTGAGTTTGGAGAGAGTTAGAAGCAAATGGGAAGAGTTGTAAAGGGTAGAAATGGAACGTAAAACAGCTTATGGATGTGTTCCTGTACCTTTAACAACTGATTCTTTTAATATGTTCCACAGTAAATGCCCTTATTCCAACATTTTGCCCAAACAGGGGATTACTTGGGAGGAGAAGCCTACTGGGCGGGAGGGGTGCATCTCTACACCCCTCTCCCTTTCCGGCCAGGCCGTGGAGGGTTTGGAGATCTTTTCCGAACACACTTCTTCCTTAATGCTGGAAACCTCTGCAATCTCAACTATGGTAAGACTCAATAGAATAAAAAAAACACTCTTCATATAAAAGCAAAAAGGAGAGCTCTTCTGTGTCTGTTCACTCAGAAGCAGTTTCTTTATTGCATATATTTTAGAGCCTGTCAAAAAACTGCTGCTTTTAACGTATGTATTTCACAGATTGCCAGTAGTTTATTTAACTCTCTCCATAAATTCTAGCACAACTTGCAGGAAAAGAGAGCCAGGATGGTAAGGGTAGTGTCTATGAATTGGTGATGTTTGCAGACTAGTGTGTGAGTAGCACTTGCTGTCTTACACCTCTGAAAGGAGAATGGAAGATGATGTTTTAGTGGGGTTCTGGTGTTTACTGGGATGAATTAAAGAAAAAGTGGTGGCATTAGAGTGTAGATGAGGGTGTGGTAGCTGATGTGACTTTTTTTTCCTCCCATCACTAAGTTTATTCAAGATATATTTCAGTGTATTAGTGTATGGCTTTTCAATATGATTTCAGCCAGTTTTAGAATATAGTGATATTTGATGTGTGCCTCACTTAATGTAAGAAAGGTGACATCCATATGGGACGGAGATACTTCAATCAACTTTAAAATAATAGAGACGCGCTAAATCGTAGAATAGAATCCCAGAATGGTTTGGGTTGTGAGGGACCTTAAAGCTCATCTTGTTCTCCCCCCTGCCATGGGCAGGGACACCTCCCACTGTCCCGTGTTCTTCAGAGCCCCATCCAACCTGGCCTTGAACACTTCCAGGGATGGGGCAGCCACAGCTGCTCTGGGCACCCTGTGCCAGGACCTCACCACCCTCACAGGGAAGAATTTCTTCCCAGTATCCAATCCAAACCTCCTCTCTGTCAGTGTGAAGCCATTCCCCCTTGTCCTCTCACTCCAGACCCTTGCCAATAGTGTCTCCCCATCTTTCCTGTAAGTTCCCTTCAGGTACTGGAAGGGAGTAGCAAAGACACTGAAGTCCTTAGTACTCGTTTCCTCCTCCTTGCTAGTAAGTGCCCTGTAGTGGAACATAGACACCAGCAGGCAATCCAACTAAAATCACAGCAGTTTGTTTCTAGTTCTGCTCTCTTGCTTTGTTGCTCATCACTTGGTGTTTGACTGCAGGTGACGGTCCCAGGGCACACCTGCAGCGGCTGGCAGAGTACATCCGATGGTCGTACGGTGCGGGAATAGTGCTCCGCCTGGGAAACATTGCCAGATTGGAGCTCAACTACTGCTTCCCCATGGGAGTACAGGCTGGAGACAGGTTGGTTTGGTACACCAGCTTCTTTAGAGCTTCCTGCACTCCTGTCTGCTTTGTCAGAGACAATTCTGCCACGTGGTTTTGTTTATTCCATACCAGTATAGACATCTCAGTGCTGCTTTTTCAGTCTGCTTTACTCACCTTGGTTTCACGGTTGGGTTAAGACTTTGCTTCTAAGGTGTCAGAGTTCATTAAACTTGAGATCAGCTGTTGAAATGTATGAACAGCTGTGTAGCAGCTTCATTTCTCGTGGGGAAATGATCGCTCAAACAGCTCATGGGGTTTTCTTAAGCTTTCTAAACCCAAATGGTTGGATAAATACCTAGTTTAATGTCTTTGCTTGAAAAATGAAAACATGCTTATAGATAAAGAGAAAAGAAGAAATTCATTTGTTAGCAGCCAATTATCCTATGTCAAGCAAATATGATATGCAATTAAAAAGCATCAGGAGGCCTGTTTGTGTCTGTGGGTATTGCGTGGGATATTCTGTATTTCATACAGAAGTTGGATTATGTTTCTATGTATTGTTCATGGGCAGTGTGAATGAATAATAGCAATTTCAAAGTTATGGGCTTTATTTGGAAATGTAAATGCTCCATATGGATGACAGATTGTCAAAACATTTATTTTAAAAAGCCTTCGTCAGCTAAAGCCTTGGGAATTTGGGGATAAGGAGAATTGATTTTAATTTCATCAGTACCTTATATATCACTTACACTGTTTATTATTTGTTTCTTTTCAGGATATGTGATGGTGTTCAGTTCGGAGCAGGAATAAGATTTCTATAATACAGAAATATTTTACATCACTAAATGAAATTGTTCTCTGGAAATGAAATCAAGACTATAACATACTTCAAAATGGTCTGACTTTTTTCCTTGAAATGCAGATACACAGCTGAGTGATTTACCTCTTGGACTCCACAAGAAACTACATTAAATAATTATGCTCTAAAGGTTCATTGTACCTCTGATTCTTATCAAAGATGGGAGAGTGTTTGTAGGAGTCTATCTTACAGCTTTTAGTTATTGTTTTTTAGTTGAAATGCTAGAGTTGTGTCAGATACTGGCTCTTGGATATGGTTCATACTGTTAGAGTTGTTCTGGCCTGCACAGCCTTCCCTCCTCCAACCACAAGTTTCACAAGTGTTGGGATGACCAAGTGGGAGTATGGTTGGAGTGGAAAGTAAGGGGTAGCACTTTTTCTCCAACTTCTGTGAGCAAAGACCCCAAAAAAGCTGCTCTGAGTAAAAAATGATATCATTTAAATGGTTCTAAATGAATCAAAATGTTCTGATTTGAATATATTGCACTATTGTAAATCGCTTTGTTTAAATGCCTCCTACAATCTGAATTGCATACTGTAAAAATTTAAGTCATCTGTCTAGCATAGTAAATACTAAAATTATAATTTTGAAAGGTTCAGGGCTCTGAACTCTGAGTGTTTTAATGCTCTCAGCAAAGCACTGATTTATGTCTTGCACAGACAGCTTTTTGTAGCAGTTGCAGAAAGGGATTCTAGATGTGAACACGTGGAACTGCCTGGTTTCCCTTTGTGTCTCTCTACTGACTTGTTGAGATGCTAATTTCCCTTCTGAGTCATGTCTGGCTTTATCCCGTGGTGTATATTCCAGTTTATAAGGATGGATTCATTCCCTACTTTAGTCCTAACAACTCGTCTTTGGAGGTACTTGCATACTGATTATTTTTATATGTGTCAATCCTGTGTGGCCATGCTAAGAGAATCTGAACTCGGAGTGCACTCCCTCTGCATCTGCATTTACATTTTTCTGTTATTAAGAGTTGGCAGATTTAAAATCCCAATACAAAGAAGATTCTGGAAGAGCAGAACAGAAATACACAAGCTGTTATACTCCTGATTTTTTCTGTTCAGCTAAAGACACAGCTTTGGACATACTGGTGCACTACTTGACTTTGCTGAATGCTGTCAGCACTGCCAGGAAAGCTCGTTCCCACTGAAGTCAGCACTCAGACTCCACTCTTTTTAATGAGAGCACAGTTTTATACATTACTTTAGTGTTGGTATGCATTGCTGTTGTTGTAATACAGTAACTAAATCTGGTTTAGTTGATAATTCTCTAAAATTCGAAGGCAGAGACTGGACTACCTAGATCTGCAGAGCTCTGTGTAACTAAACATCCTTCCCTCCTTATTAAGTAGCAGCAATAGGCTTACAGATGTTCAAAATGGTGTGAATAACAGAAGTCAATTCTGTTTCAAACAGCAAAATTTGATATAAAAGAAAACTTTTTCAGTGTGTTTATCTAAGAAATACTGTAGCAAGTACATATTTAACCAAGAATTTTTGATGATTTTTTGTTGTTATGAGATAAAATATGAAACTATGTTAAGAATGTCAACAAATGTTATTAGTTTTTTCCAGCACTTTCGACATTTTGACATATACAAATATTTTTAATGTGAATGTTTAGATACTAAAATACTGTTAGGGTTTTCTTCTAGGAGTTCAAAGTTAGCTGTATTGCCTTAAGAGTTTTATTTTGTGCCCACTGTTTTATTCGAGGCTGCTCAAGTGCAGGACTTTAATATGACACAAGAGCCCCAAGGTCAGCTGGCTGTTTGAGAGGGCTCAGCAGTGTTCTGAGCTGAGCAGGTCTAGGGAAAGAGCCCCAAATTCAGTCCACAATTCAGCTTTGAGAGAACTCTGACCTCTATGAGAAACAAAGGAGGAATGGAAGAAACTGCTTTAGGCTGAAGAGACCTTTTGAGCAGACCACACAGAGCAGACTCTGAGACTCTTTTTGAGCAGACTGACAGACCACACTGTTCCACTCACCAGAGAATTGTCTAGTAGGAAAAACAGAGCCAAATCATGTTCCATGAGCCTTTACCTGGGTCACTGTTCTCCTGGCATTGCACTGGATTGAAAAGTAACATTTTCTTATGGCATATCACAAGTGCGCTGAAGCTATCCAGTGTAGAAAGTATTTCGGAATTCCTCTGGAAGAAACATCTGGATTATGTGGTTGTTTCTATGGAATGTTGGTAGGATTAATATACTTCCATTTAAAATTTGCTGCAGAGACCCAGATACTTAGAACAGATAAGGCAGAAATCAGAATTCCGGTAGAAGATGTTCTTGGTGATTGTGTCTCTGGCCAGAGTTACTGGTGAAAGGATGACAGGAGTAAGGCCTGCAGTCATAACTGTGATTCAGAAGCATGGTGTTTGCTTCAGCCAGTAGTTTTGGATGTCAGTTTACCTGTGGAGTAGTGAAGATGCTTTTGCTTTTCAGGCGTGCCACTGTTAGGGACAGCGAGGTGGTGAGGAGTGTCCCCAAACAGCGCACCGGAACATGGTCATGGACTCCTGATCCCACGTGAACAGTGCTGAGGCTGCAGGTACCACCAGGCTGGCAGAGCTCCTTCAGCTGTGCTGTTACTTCACTGCTTGCAGCCCTTTCTGGGGGCTCAGGGAGGACTGTGTTTGGGGACAAGGTTTGAAGGGTCTCAGTGGGGTGTCAGGGCACCTTAGGACCACCAAGAAGGTGGCAGTAGCACATCAGCAGCATGGCCAATGTTTCCATACCACTTCTAAGACAGTGGCTGGTTTCCAGCTGTTCTTCTTATATTAAAAAGTTGAAATTGCTTTTTGTCTTTGGAAGATCTGATGCTATCAGGTGCTGCTAATGAGTAAGTTTCTAGGGGGCTTAGGGGAAGGTGGAGAGGAAACTGGAAGGTTGTGAGTGTAAAGGGCAGGTTTGCTGTCATATTAAGAACATAACTGTATTGATTAAAAAATACAAGCTTTACAAATAAATTACAATGCTGACCTCAATAATATGGAAGCATTCTCCAATGGAAGTGCCTTTTTTAACACAGGTCTTGCTGCCAATTTTGCAGAAGCGTAGCAACTAGGGTTTAGTGCTTCCTACCTCCACAAAATACCTGTTGGTTTTGTTGGGCACCTGTGTAGAAACAGTTGTCCCTGTTGTGCCCTTTGAGGGAAGTGTTCCAAGGCCTTCTATCCCATGTGTGATCAAACACATGGAAAAGTGAGGAGGGGTCAGGTTGGCTCTGCCTTCTCTGGGCTGGATGAGCAGTTACTCACATGAAAAAGTATGAATTTTTACCATGATGTTACAGGGGAAGAAAACACCGTTTTGTGGGAAGATTAAAGAGTTGGTCAGATGTCTGGAAGATTATCCTCAACTTTGTATGGGAGAACATAAGAAAACAAATGTAAAATTACAGCATTTGAGTGTACAGTACAGTTTGTTCTGCTATTCTTGTCCTGTTTTCAAGAGGGCTGGAGCCTGCAGCTGCAGCAGTAGGAGTCTTTTTCAGGAGAATTTTTGCACAGCTTCTCCACCATGGCAAACTTGTTGAAGTGGTGGATGTATGTTTTATGACAGCAGTGCTAAATTGCTTTTGGATGATTTTACCTTAATTTGTGCTGAGTGTATCCTGTGCTTTCTTGTCTTGTTAAGCAAAAAATGAAAACCCAGTCTGCAGCTGGTAGAGCTAATATCTGCATGGAATAAATGGTCTTTGTAAAAGCTTTTCAGTTAAATAGAATACATAATAGAAAGCACACAGAAGCAAATCGGTGGCATCAGTTAGGTGGTACATTTCTACCTCAGTATTTAATAAATAACATTATTAACCCTGCCCCCCCCCCAAAAAAAAAAACCCCAAACAACAGAACAAACCCAAACACCAGCAGTCACATGCCCAGCACATTTTCATTCATCTGGCAAACCAGGAAGAAAAACGAATTGTGTCTTGTGTCTTTAAGTTTTCTATCATTTTATAAAGTCAGTACAGGTCTTGTTATAATAGAACAAGACTGCATTGATTTGCTGGTTTAAGGAGTGCATTTTGCCTTGCTTCAATTTCTGAAAAAGACCATATATTCAATGTCACTGTTATTTTGTGCTACATCAAATTACAGTAATCTCAGGTAGTCTAAAATTTTGAAAGCTGTATAAAATGCTATGAGGTTAAAATGAAGGAAACAACACCTCTATGAAAAAGAAGGTGAGCAATGTTAAAATGAGCAAATGTGAATACAGACTTCTAAATGTTTAGCTAAATATTAAAGAAACAGTTCAGTGCTGAAAGTAAAAGCAGATTTTAAACTAGGTTTAGTCTTTTTAATGTAATTCTCTAAAATGACATGTTTATCCTTTGGCAGTTTTCTTAATGACTATACACTCATTATTGGAATATTGAATGTATTCATATAGAAATATACAGGAATCTCATCCCTAATGGGAGGAAGGTACCAGAGAGAATTTTCTGGCTGTAGAGGGCCGGAATCTCATTCGTTCTGGAGGGTTTAAACCACATAGCTGGGCTTCCTCTGAGCTGCAGGCCACTGACCTGGTGCAGCAGTGGCTGTGTCCCTGTTAGTGGCCATTCGCCTTCAATCACTGCACACTAACACTGATCAAAGCACTGGTGGAAGCTCCTCATTTCCTGTTTAGAAGAGCCCTATTTGTTTGAACCACTGTGATGTGTCTTTAAAAGGCTCCAGGTTTTGGTTTGGTGTTTTTGAAGTGTAATTTGACTTTCTGTTGCCATGGGCTCTCTCTTGTGTCAAACAACTCTGCCTCCTTTTTCTTTGCAATAGGCTGAATGCTTTTTCTACTTAGCTACAAATGGAAGCATTTATTTATAAATAGGCAGGACATCAAAGTCAGAGGTGAATGGATCTGTCTGTGTGGTTTTATTTCAATTATTAAAAGGCACTTGCTTTTAAGTGGTTACATCTTAAGTGCTGTACTGGATTCAGTGAAGTTTTATTTGCCATTTGGACTGTGTGTGTAAATTGTTAACCAGTTTGTTTACTTTCTTGCTCAGAGTTTATACTCACACATTTTCTGACTGCCATTTCATTAAGAAAATCCAGTATGAGAACTGATCAATTTTTATGGGTTTTTTTCCCCCAGACGCTGGATAAAATGCTTTTCCATGCTGTCTTAAAGCTAAATGTAATCTAAGACTTCAGTATATGTTTTATGAAATGAAAATATCCACTCTGCTGGTTCTGTTGCAGATCAACATTGATGTGTGGGTTTTGTATGAATTCAGGTTATTGATAACCGAAAATGGAACTTGCACTTGTAAAATGTCTCACATGGCTTTTGCTAGGATAACGCAGATGACATCCTTGCTAATTATTTAATTTTGCATAGTAGTTTTGTAGCTGGTATTGATTCCACCCCTGCTAAATTCTCATTTGCAATCTAAAAGCCTTTGCTATGGGCAACACACTCTTGTTGCAGGAAATGAAATTTGTTCTTCTAAAGAAGCAGTTTCAATAAAGTTCACGGAAGCCTGCACTGCCATTCGAAAGTCTTTCCAGCCTGGTCATGTGTGCCTTCCACTTCCCTTCTGCTGGCACTCGCCCTTGGGTGACTTCGTGCTCGGTCACACCAGAAATCTCAGGCTGGGTGATTTTGGGTTTTGTCTGTTGTTACAGACTGTTCTGTCTGTTGTTTGGGTTTTTCTTTTAGTTACCAAAATGACTGTAGAAAAACAATGAGCAGTTGGAGGTGAGGAAAAAGAGTGGGTCTTCATGGCAGAGGGGATTAGCTCCGGCTACATCTCAACTACACGCTCAGAAAAATATCTCTGCTCTCTTCTGCTCTGGATGTGTCCTGCAGTGTTGCTTCTGTGTCAGGTCAAGCCTGCAAATCTGTCCCATGAGCTGGGTATGCGGATCCCGAGCCAAGCTGTGTTGGTTTGAATGTGGTTCTTTGTTGGGGCAAAGGCTGCTGACAGGGACGCCGCTCACAGGAGCACAGCGAAAGGTTGTGCGTGACTTTGGGGACCCAGCAGTCCCTTAAAATCGATGGGACCACTTCAGGGGCTTAAACAGGATCAGATCCTAACCCTATAAACGCCTCAGGACCTGTTTTTAACGTCTATTCCACAAACCCCTTATCGTGCTCCCTGCTACTGTAAAAAATGATAAGTAATAAGAACTTCTCCCTGCGGGATCACAACCAAGTTTTGTTTTGGGCTGCTTCTGAGCACACACAGCGTGCTGATGGCGGCAGCAGTGCTGGGACACCTGCGCGGTGGTGGCTTGGCAAACAGAGTCTATGGCCCCCTTTTCCTCGATCTTCCCCCAGAGGAGATGTCAGACCTGACCGGCAACACGTCAGGAGGAGAAGGCAGGCTAGTCTGACAGAAGCAGCACATGGCCACAAAAATGAGGAGGAACATCTGAATGTAGCCAGCGAGGAATTGCTGTGCCCTGACAAACGGCACATGCTGAGCGTTTGCTCTCAGTTTTGTCCACTTGTTGCAAAATACAGAATATACAAAACTGTTCCTAAGAAAGGATGTTCTTTCATGTTTGACCTTTGCGTGCTTTCAAGCCTAACACCCCTCTGGTCTCGCTGCATTGGAGCCGGGGGCGTTGTTTCTCCGCGGTGCTTTTTACCCACCTTTCCTGCACCCGCGCGGCTCTGGCGCGCCAGGTGCCCCGGAAGAAGGGCTCGCCCGCCCGGCCGCAGGTGATGCTCGGGTGGGCTCGGGCAGCTCCCGGGGCGCGGTGCCCGCCCCCGGCCCCCGGGGGTGTCCGAGGCTCGTCCCGCCCCCGCCTCCCGTGGACTTCCCGGCCGTGGCAGGGCGCTGTGGCCGCGGCGGCTCCCAGCCCGCCCCCAGTCCTGCGAGCGGCTGCGAGCGCACACCGCGGGCTGGCCCCGCTCGCTCGGGCCGGTGATTCCCCGCTCCCGGACTTTGTTCGGCCCCGCGGGCCCCGCAGCCCCCGGGAGGGATCGGGCAGGGCCGGGCGGGGTCCCCCGGCGAGCCCCCGGCAGAGCCGATGTCCGCCGCGCCCCTCCGCTCCCCGACGCTGCGGCCGCACAGGATGAAGAAAGAGGAGTCGTTCCTGGGCAAGCTCGGCGGGACACTGGCCAGGAAGGAGAAAGCCCAGGAGGGGGAGTTCGCCGGCGCGGAGGGAAGGAAGGGACGANAAGGAAGGAACGCGCTCGGGGCCGGCGTGACTTGCGGCAGCGCCGCCGTCCCGTTCCGCCCCATCCCTTCCCGTCCCGTCCCGTCCCTCCGCGGGAGCAGCGGCGGAGCCCCGAGCCGCCCTTTGTTCGGCGGCTCCGTGGAGGGGCCGTGCCCGCCCTCCGCCCCCGAGAGCCGCAGACCCGCGGGGCCGGGGGTCGCCAACCTCAGCACGGCCGGGGGTGGGCGTGGGGACGGCTGGAGCGGTGGGGGAGACTGGAGCGATGGGGAGCGGCTGGAGCCATGGGGCTGGATGGCAGCGATGGGGGGCGGCTGGAGCCATGGGGCTGGATGGAGCACTGGGGGAGACTGAAGCGATGGAGGGGGGCTGGCAGGGATGGGGGGCAGATTGGAGCGATGGGGGCCAGGACAACTGCCCATGTCGCATATCTGGGAAGGTAACCCCAGAACCTGCTTCGTGCTATAAAATACATTTCTGGTGACCAAGGAGACTGTGGGTGTCCTTTTTGTGTGGACTGAGAGTTCAGGAAGCCACGAGGGAGCAAGTAAGTCCACCCGTGTTTCATTCCAAGTCCGCTTCATCCACAGATTTATGTTGGTGCAGGTATTTATTTTGCCCAGAGTGATTTTCATAACCAGACACATCCATCCAACCCACCACGCTCTCAAGGAGTCCCCATGGGCACACACACACGCGAGTGTGTCCCTGTGGGATGTCACCACTGGGCAGGGAGGTGAGAGCCTCCCCTTCACCTGAAGAGAGCCTGGAGAAGTTCCCCAGCCTGAGCCCACTGGACCAGCCCCCCATGGGGGGGCTCAGCCTGTCCTGGCATGGCCTTTGGCGTGGGCATGTGTGCGAGGCATGCCCGGAGCCACCAGCCCTCACCAGGGGCTGTGTGGAGATAGCACCGCTGCCTTCCAGCTGCACGACTTGGGTGTTGCTGCTGTAGATATGGGGGTGTCTCACTGCCAGACTTGATAAAGCTGGCCCAGTCCTGAATACACCAAGTGTGCCCTTCCTCTGAGCACAGCGTCCCCCAGGGATGGTGTGGGCTGCTCTCGTCAGCTTCTCTGACTCACCAGACTGGTTTCTGTGGAGAAACTCTCTCCGTGCTACCCCCAGACCCCTGGCATCTGCTAGAAGGAAATCTGTGTGTCCTCTCTTATGGCTTAATACAGTTGTGACTTTATGGCTGGTTGAAACTGACTTTGGTTTTGTTCTAGGGTCCGGTGTGTGTAGGGCAGGGACACAGTTCAAGTTTCAGCCTCCTTTCTGCTGGCTGTGGGCATGTTTTGCCCATATTGAGTCTATGAACTGCCAGCACCATTTAGAAGGCAGCTTTTTAATATTGAAAAATACAGTATTAGGCCTTGAAAATCTGATTCAAGGAAATTGCTTCCCTTTCCTTCTGCTGGCTCTTTTGGTGTGGCTTACTGGTATTTCCTTTATTATCTATTTTTAATCAAATTTCCCTGACGTGCTTCTCCTGAGGAGCAGCAGAAGCAGTTGTGCCTTCCTGAGATGACCTCATTTGCTTCCAAAGGAAGATGGTGGAAAAAACTCATCTCCATCAGGGATGCTGAGCACGTGCTCCAAAAAGGTGCATGCCAAAGGTGGCTTCTAAGCTCAGAGACGTTGGCAGCTTCCCTTCTTAGGCATTTCAGCATCATTAGGCCACGTTTTTGAGCTGACTGCTTTCAGCAAAACCCGCTGGTTTTGCTGAGTTTGCCTGTGGTTTTACCCTCTTGTGTGGCCACAGAAGGGCCTCTTTTGGTTTCTGTGCCTGGTACTTAGTGGGGAACCACGTCAAAGCCTCCTGGCCACGCTTCTGTCGGTGCCATGGGGAGGAAACTGCAACACGAGGGGCAGCTTCTTGTGTATTTCTTCCAGGCTGAAATGTGACTGTGTGCCAGCCTGAGGAGCCACTGGTGGGTGTGACATTCCCTGGTGCTGCAGGCGGCTGAGCCCCTTTGTTGTGAAGGGAAATGGCTTTTTTCCCTTTGTGGAGCAGCTCTCCAGTGCAGGCATGGCTGTGACCCGGGAGGGGGCCAAGGGATAAGAGTGACGAGCTGGGGGGTCTGCACCAAAGAGGAGAGAGCCTGGAACACGGCTTGTGGTAGCATCTGGGCAGCCCCAGGAGCAAATTTCAGGGCTAGAAAGTAATTTTTTTTTTTTTTCTGTGAGTGTTGAGTAGAAAAAAATTCGCACACTGGAAGCTCATCTGAGTGGTGTTCCTTGAATGAGTTGATAGACCCTATAGGATCTGTGTGGCCAAGGTTTCCCGACGTGCTCAGCCCTTGGGAATTCCTGGCCTCCCTCCAGGTTTCTGCTGGTTTTCTCTGAGGGGACCAGCAGAGGTCAGAACGATCTTCCCGAAGTAAATCCTGTCCCCTCCGCGGCAAATGGGAATGCTGGCTGCTCCTTTGCCACAGCCTGAAATCGTCCTCGAGCCTCCAAAAGCTCCAGCCCCAGGGTTCTTTGTGCATTCTGCTTGCTTTCACTGCCTGTCTTTGCATTGCAGCTGCCACTGTCCCAGCTGTGTTCATACAGTGACCTCTAACAGGCTCTGTGTGAGAGCTCAAATCCACTCAGACCAATCCTTTTTGTGCACCAGCTCTGAGCCACGCAGCTCAAAGGTCCTTGTAATTATACTGGAAAAGTTTTCATTTGTCACTTACATGGTTTTCATTTCTCTAATCACAGCTAACAGCCATGTTGTAAATAACCATGATGTGTGGCTGCCAACCCATGAGCATCTAAATTTAAAGGTTTT
This sequence comes from Pardalotus punctatus, assembly GCA_013400915.1. Lineage (NCBI taxonomy): Eukaryota > Metazoa > Chordata > Aves > Passeriformes > Pardalotidae > Pardalotus > Pardalotus punctatus. Next base: position 225,813 of record VZTX01021515.1, on the reverse strand, counting down.
GGGGTTTTTTTTTGGCTAATTACTTCATAATGTGCTGCAATGTATTTTTGGAGAGGCTCTAGTGGGAGACAAGGGTTCATTAGGCTTGTCAGGGTGGCCAGTGTGAGCTCCTGCCCTGGCTTGTGTGACAGGAGGGTCAGGAGACAGTCAAGTTCTGTACATTGCTTACTGTGTGAATTTCTACCTCAAACCTCTGCTTTACACTGTCACACTTTATACATTTCTGCATTTTTATGGCTGAACAGAGTTTTTAGGCAACCCTGACTCCAGAGAAAGAGTGGGGAAGCCGTTTTTACCCTGGTTTCCTATAGAAGATGGGTGAGTGATCTCTCTGTCTATTTGGCTCCTCCCTTCCTCTTCCTTCCCAGGAATATTCTTAACCCCTAGTTTGGGTAAAAATGCCCCAGAGAGAAAAGTCTTTCTGATTATTAATGCCTGCAGATTTTTTCAAAATGGGTCACCAATGAGCATAGGAGCGCCTTAGTGGACTCCTGCAGCAGAAAAACTGGCAGAGGAGCTCAACCTTACCATGCTGCTACTAGAGAGCCCACAGGGGAGGGGTTTGGCCAGAGAAAGGCCAGGGGAGAGCATTGCATGGAGGGAGATGTGTGTTCCTGATCTTATGATCAGTCATGATGCACATCCCTAGAAAAGCGGGATGTGTCCAGAGCTCTGGGACCACTTGCTTTTTACTTCACCCCCATTTAGGCTACATGGAAATCTGCAAAAATATGAGGTTTACATTAGGTGTTAAGAAGAAATTCTTCCCTGTGAGGGTGGTGAAGCCCTGGCACAGGGTGCCCAGAGAAGCTGTGGCTGTCCCCGAATCTCTGAAATTGTTCAAGGCCAGGCTGGATGGGGCTCTGAGCAGCCTGGGGTAGTGGAAGGTGTCTCTGCCCATGGCAGGGTGTGGCACTGGATGGGCTTTAAGGTCCCTTCTAACCCAAACCATTCCACGATTCTGTGAATTTGGTCTTTCAAGCTGTGCCACCTGTTCAGGAGCTCCAAAATCTGCTCTGAACACCTTAGAAAACTGTTGGGGTGCTGGGTGCTGGCAGGGCCCATAGAGGACACAGTTTTTAAGCCGGATGATTCCTTAGCTTTCTTTCAGACTTTGTAAAATATACAGTTTCAGGTATTCCTGTATTTCAACTTCATCTGCAAGAGGAAATTGAAAAAATCAGCCCTTTCCTGTTTGTCAGTGACAATGTTGTACTGACATAAAGGAGGGGGTTTGCTGTGAGCTTCGCTCCCAGCCTACTTGCAAAGCTTTATTTTCTTTTCCCCATAACATACTGTATGAAGGATCTGGGCAGCAGGTGTTTGGCTAAATGAGATTTCTATTCTTGTATCTGTGTGTGTGTATAGCCTATGTGATGGAGTTAGTGAGAGAAATAAAACAGACTCTATTGTTTAATGCTGTGTCCCAGTGACATGATTGAGGGTGGGCACAGGGGTGAGAAAACTGCTCCAGAGAAGTGCCATTTCTTTGTGCCCGATGAAATTAGTAGGAGAGCGGAGTGAAGGGGAGAGAGAGAGAGGACAGTGTTGCAGAGAGCAGGATTATTGCAACAGGAGCTGAATAATGGGAAAGTTCTGTGCAGGTCAAGGGAGGCTAAAGTGCTGTTCTTGAGATCTGTGTCTTGGAGATTTGGTGGCTGCACAAAACTCCCTCTTGCAGCTGCCTGCACACACGAGGGGAGTCCAGGGATGTCCAGGGGAGTCCGCAGGAGTCCCTGGGCTTTGCTGTACACCCCTGGACTTCTCTGGACAGCCCTGGGCTTCCCTGGACTCCCCTGCACTCCCCTAGACATCCCTGGACTCCCCTCGCTTCGCCGGAGTGTCCCTGGAGTCCCGTTGGCATCCCTGAATGTCTCTGGGATTCCCTGAACTCCCGCTGGACTCCAGTTTGGGACATGGCTTGGTACATATCACCATATGACTATGGTTTGCTTTTCTGTTATTCGTGGGATTTGTGGAAGCAGGTAGAGAGGTCAGGCAGACAGGCTTCAAGATGGCGAAGAGAGAACTTTATTTACAAGAAGTTCTTTTTATACACACTAATAAACAATTGTCTATTGGCCAAAGACAATCCACCCCCAAAGACCTATTGGTTATGGCTCGTACACCTCTAACACTAAACACAGAGATTAAGAAAGTACAGTTTATCTGTATTCTCCATGAGAGAGAAAGAAAATCCTAAAACACTGCAACTACACATGACAAGGTTTGTCCCAGAGAAAGGTAGTAGGTCTCGCTTCTGTTTTGCAGGGAGGAAAGGTGGGTGATGAGGAGATGCTTTGTTTGAGGCTATCTGGCAAGGCCATGACAAAGCCAGGGAAGAATCCATGTATCTCCTGAGTTGTCTCTGGTGATGTGTCCATAGACAGAGGTGCTGCATAGCCTGTCTGTTTCCTGCAGCCCTACATGTGCTAAAACCCATCTCATAATTGTTCTGGTGGGACTGCTTGTACTGCCTGATTCACTTTGCCTTTCTGGAGGGAAGAACATGGGGAAGGAGCTCAGCAGCAGAATTAAATTGCAGACTTCATGACAAATCTGTCTCTTGCAGATCCTTAATGTGCAGTCTGAGATAAGCCTCAGCTGGTGGCTTCTTGCTGCCTCCTGACCTGGCACTCAGAATATTTGTAAGGTTCCTCCTTTTAATAGCAGGTCTCACCCCCTTCTTAATTTACCTCCCATACTCATAGGATGTAGCAGTGAAATTTCAGGCAGATGGAGAAACAAATTCAAAATCTGGATGCTCTAATTCTGTGGTCCTGGTTCACACAAGTACATTTGCTGCAGGCTGAGAGGATATTTGGCTGGAGAAGAGTGTCTGTGCATTGTGATGTGCTACTGCTGCTGCAATACCCCAACAGAGGGGATGAGATGAATGCTGGTTAAGTGAAATTACTTGCTCTTTAAGAAAGGAATGTGCGTGTAGTTATACTGAAGCTACATACTGTTCTAGATATGTGTGTATATATAGAAAGTCTGTGCAAACATACGCAGATTCATATTTCAAGTTCAATTTATTATCCTTTCTACCACTAATTTAAACAGCCCTGAATTTCCAGTTGGAACCTGTGTGGCCTAATTGCTGTTTCTCCTGTAGGGCTCAGGCCTGACCAGGTCTGGTTTCAGTCTTGGTAGAGCAGTGCTGGTTTGGGTTCTGACTCTCTTGTGTTCTGGCAAAAGCTGTACTGGGAATATTGTTTGTGTCAATGTCTCCACCGAAATGAACTTTACATGCAGAGGAATCGTGCTGTTAACAGCATCATAACCTCCACATTTTCCTCCTGTAGCTGCACCTAGGCTGGGCTGGTTCACTCAGTGCAGCTTGAGGCACAGTCTCCTGGTGAGACAGGAGAGTTTGGAATTACAGCTCAAAAGTTTTCTAGACAGGATGCAGCAAGACACAGAAAACAGCTCTGTAGCTCCTCAGTAGTGCCTTGAAGAAATGCCTTGCCTTCCTTTAAGGGAAACAGACATTTAGAAGTAATTTTATTTCCAGAGCTGCAATTTTTAACTTAAGATTCACTGCAAGAATACTTTTAAGCTTCATCATAAAACCTTAGCAAGGTGGTTGTCAACACTTCCAATTTTCCAAAACCAGATTTCCAGTCCTTTTCTGCTTAAAGCCTACCCTAATTTGAAAGCAGTTGTTCAGTGATACCCGTTTTAACATTTTCTAAAGGATTTACTAATTATGACAGCTTGAGGGAGACTTTTAGAAGTGGGCATCTGTCTGTTTCTGTTCCAAGGAGTGTGTGGGTGAGCCCTCTGAGACTGATGTGTGGAGAGCTGCACATGATGGGAGTGGGGGGAGCTGCAAAGCCACAAGGCATGGAAAGTCTCTGTAAGGAGGGACTCTTGATCTCACTGGTGAATCTGTGCAGGGTCATCAGGTTGTATTCTGCAGTGCATTGTCATAAATACAATAATCATCCTGACCATGTGCTCGTGTTTGTAAGAGTTGTGATTTTTAGACTGATTTTCACATTGGCAACAGGGAAGCACAGAAGGTTGAGTACAGTTATTCATAACAGTGCTAAATGCCTTTTTATGTACTTTTTATGTAGTTCAAGAACTGTTACAGGCCAGCTGATCTGAAAACATACTAAGCCAGTGGTGTTTTCCAATGCACTGCTCTGAGCTTTGGATTGTACTTTGATGCTGGGAGATTTGGGAGATTAGCTGGCAAGCTTTTCTCATTGCAAAAGCATGTCGGAACAACTTGCTGCTGAGGGATCCAGGCTTATGTGGTCTGAGGCAAACCCAGGGCAAGGCAGAGTGTGCTGGCTGCAGGAGCTGGTGTTTCAGCAGCTACAGCTTTGCTGTTCAGCTGGAAGGAACTCCAGTGCGTGTGCCTGGTGCACACGAGTGCCATGGTCACAGCTAAGGAGATTCAGGTTTGTAGCTGTGCAAGTCCAGCAGAGCTGCTGCTTCAGAGCTGCCCGTGTGGGATGTGGGTGCCAAACTGCAGTCAGTTTTCAGAGAGAGCCGGGCAAGTGTGCAAATCTCTCGTGCGTCACTAGAAATCCCGGCCTGCGAGATTCCTGAGGCTGTCTGTGTCAGGGTTCCTGGGATATGATGTCTCGAAGGGGATGTGTGATCATACAGAGACACTGACATGGATCATAAGGAGAGGGAGTTTTCTGCCTCACCTGTAACATCATCAGTTTGTGATCCTTGTTGTAGTTGCAGTGTTTTAGGATTTTCCTTTCTCTCTCATGGAGAATACAGATAAACTGTACTTTCTTAATCTCTGTGTTTTGTGTTAGAGGTGTACAAGCCATAACCAATAGGTCTTTGGGGGTGGATTGTCTTTGGCCAATAGACAATTGTTTATTAGTGTGTATAAAAAGAACTTCTTGTAAATAAAACCTTCTTCTTCACCATCTTGAAGCCTGTCTGCCTGACTTCTCTACCTGCTTCCACAAATCCCACGAACAACAGAAAAGCAAACCATACCTTGTCACTCCTGCTGCCGGTGCAATGCAGGAGGGGCTGTGTGTGCCTGCTCAGCCCTGGAGTCTTGTTCTCCTTTCAGCACTCAGTCATTTCAGGAGAGCTGGAGGTCAGCAAGGAAGAAGGAAGGGAAATCAATCATGTTTCCCAAAGCTGCTCCTTGTGCTGACCTCTGCTCGTCAGAGCAACTGTGAGTTCAGAACCCCTCCAGGTTCTTCGAACTAACAGGATCTGGGCATTTTGTTACAGAAGCCAACTACTTGAAGGATAGGTTGGATATCGGTAAAACGTTCTTCCCCCAGAGGGTGCTGGGCACTGAACGGGCTCCCCAGGGAATGGGCACAGCCCAAGGCTGCCAGAGCTCCAGGAGCGTTTGGACCCCGCTGTCAGGGATGCACAGGGTGGGGTTGCTGGCCAGTGGCCAAGTGAACTCTCCAGGGTGAAGCGTGTGGTGCTCAGGCATACATTTCCTAGTTTGTGCTCTTCTGATGGCCAGAGAGAAGGCTGCAACCTGAAATTCGTGACTTCTGTTGTGTATGTCTAGTTTGGCTGGGAAAGGGTGATGGAAAACACGTGGTGTCAGCCTTTTGTAATTTGAATCCGGTTAAGCCTTGCTCTGAAAACCAGATGTGGAGAGAACATGCACACCTGGCAGCATGTGCTGGGAGCAGCGGGTCTGTAGGATCTGGGCCCTTAAATCGTTGTCACTTCCTCCTGAAGGAACAATGGGGTTCCTAATTATAAATCCTGTACACTGATTTGTTTCCATGCACTCTCTGCAGATCCCTCTCTAGAGGCCTTAGGCTGAGAGGGGAGGCCATGGCATGGATTCTGGTTTTGGCTTTGCTAGGGGTGAACAATCTGGGAGCACAGTTTTGCCTCTCACTGATTGTTTCTCCAGGTCAAAAAAAGTTTCTTTATAAGTCTGGCAATCAGATACAGACTTTTGTAAAAACTCTTTTCAATGTATGCTGCATTTCAGTTACAAAAGAAGCAAACCATTCTGGCTCCTGGAATCCCAGTTCCTTCTTTAGTACTTCTTTTATTGTGTGGTTGAATCATAATGAAATCCACTGAAAAAGAAAATGTATTTTCCATTATAGCTGCCATATGGTCTTATTGCTAATTTTTAATTAGCTGTGCGATGGTTGCATACACAGTTTATTTGGAGTAAGGAAGGAGACTGAGAACTGGATGAGGAGATGTCTGTATAGAAGCATGATGTCTTTTCTAGTGTCTTTAAATAGAAAAATATGTAATCCTCAGAAAGTGTTGTTCCACGAGGTCTGTTTGGCAGATGAATGCATTTGTGCTAGTAAACAGATGCAGATGCTTCTGTCATTTTAAAATAGAATAGTGTTGTTTACTCTCTGGCTTGCTTAGTCCAGCAGATGGATCTGGAGGCTTTGCAAAATTGACAAGATTTCCTTCAAAAATGATAGGAAAAACTACCAGTTTGCACTTTCCACTTCACATTCTCCCACAGGAGCACAGGGCTACAAAACTGTACCTCGGGATTTCTGTTTGTCTTCTTCCCTGTGTAGGGCTCCCAGTATTGTTACAGGGAATTGATTCCGTTGGAAAATCAGGCATGGTAACACTACAGAATTTGGTCTGGCAGGAATTCCGATGCTCTACTTAGAATCATAGAGTTGTTTAAGTTGTGAAAGATCATTGAGTCTGATTGTTCCCCTAGCACTGCCAAGTCCATCTCTAAATCATGTCCCCAGGTGCCACATATACAACTCTTCTAAGCCCCTCCAGCAATGATGACTCCAACCCTTCCCTGGGGAGGCTGTTCCAGCACTTGGCAGCCCTTTCAGTGAAGACATTTTTCCCCATTTCCAGCCCGAACCTCCTCTGGTGCAACCTGAGGTCATTTGCTCGTTGTTTTGTCATTTGTTCCCTGGGAGCAGACCCTGACCCCCCAGCCCCACCCTGGCTGCCCCCTCCTGTCAGGAGCTGTGCAGAGCCCAAGGCTCCCCCTGAGCCTCCTTTGCTCCAGGCTGAGCCCCCCCAGCTCCCTCAGCCGCTCCTGCTGCCCCAGACCCTTCCCCAGCTCCGTTCCCTTCCCTGGACACGCTCCAGCCCCTCAATGTCCATCTTGCAGTGAGGGGCCCAGAACTGGACACAGGATTTGAGCTGTGGCCTCAGCAGTGGTCAGCACAGGGGACAGTCCCTGCCCTGGCCCTGCTGCCACACCATTCAAGACCCTAACCAGACTTGGAGGCAGGTATTGATCTGCTGGCTCCTTCTCTTACTTCCCTCATCGTTCTCTGCAACTGGAAGGATAGGTAATTAAATTAGGTAATTAAATAAGCATGTGTAATGGAACCCTATGGCTGGGAAACTGGATTTTAATTGCATCCAGGACATCATGCTGCAAATGGTCCTGCTGTGCCAGGAGCAAACCAGATGTGCTGCCTGTAAAGCAGATCTGATGCTGTCTGCCACACAAACTGGTAAGGTTTATTTTTGCATTGTGAAGGGAAGAAGCAGTTGTGACTGACCTTACCTCGTGCAGCAATAGTCCAGCTTCAACCTGAATTTTTTAAGTCCTTCCAAGGAACGTTTCTCTGATTCTCTTCTCTCAGTTTCTGAGTGTTTTGAGGGTCCATTGTCAGGGAAAGAGACAGGTGATACTGGGAAAATAAGAGGGACTGGCCTTGGTGTCCACTCTGTGCTGTGTGGTTCAGGGAGAAAGTTATATATTTGTTTCCATGTTTCCATCTGATAAAAGAAGTTGCAAATTTTAGAGAGTGCCCTCTTCCCATGAATGGCATTAGGTGTAGGTACCATACTACCCCGAATCTTGGTGGAAGGCATCCTCACTGGAGTCCTTCATTTCTTCATTTCAAGTCCTCTAAGGACAAGTGGAAAGTTCTGCTCTGGGGCAGGAAGAGAAGAAGGAGCCCTGAGTAACCAGGTCTGAGCTCAGAGCTGACTCTCAGAAGGAGGTTCAGCTAGAGACCCCTGAGGTCATTTCCATGCTGTATTGCCCAATCATCTTGGGGCTCCCTGGCATCTTAGACACTTCAAAAGCTGGACTAAGGACTTTTCTTAAACACGAGAAGAATGAAGTCTGTGGATCAATGGTTTATGAGCATGTGAATGGATGTGCAGTGGAATTGTGCATCTCATCACAGATGTTTTCCTGGTTTTGCAATGAGATACTGGTAAGAGTACAATATTTTTTCTGGGGTTTTTTTGCCTGTGTAATTTATTAGTGAGGAGAAAACAGGGATTCCACTGGGCTGCTGCTTTGGCAGCTTCTTTCATGAGGGTGAGTTGGAGAGGCTGTGTAGTTAGAGAGCTGGTTTGAGACTGACCTGTAACTGAGCTTGAAAGTCTTTAAGATGTCTAGAACCACTAAGACACCACCTTTTCTAGCTCACAGGACCTGCTATTATCAGTGCAAAGACTTTAAAAGAGACCACAGAAAGCTAGAACTGCAAATCCTGTACAACTCTTGTGTGCTGACTCAGTAAATGAATGAAAACAGCTGCCGGTCTTTTTGATACTTTGTGAAATGTGATGTTTTCTTGTGCTTTGGACTTGTTTTGATTTGACTCTTTGGCTGGCTCTGGTTTCATGATTGCTGATACCCCTTGGGGGCCGTGCTTGGGAGACTGGACTGGAATGCTGCTTGGAGGGCTCCACTCTTTCTGGGTAGTCTTCAGCAGCCCCATTAGGAAATGGTGGTCTCTATTTCTTACTGAAACCCAGCAGAGTTAAACATCTAAATGCGTTCATGGCAGCCACTGTCTTCACTGTGCCTTCCCTTCATGGACTGGCTTTTATCTGACTGTGGGCTCCGAGTTCCAAACTTTTACTCTGAGGTCTGTAGTGCTTTTCACTGAAGTGCTTGTCTTGACAGGCTCCTCTGGTGCTCAAAGTAACAAGTAAAATAATTTCTCCCATATGACGTGTCTGGAGAAAATTCCCTTGTATTTTGCAGCATCTACTTACACAGATCTTTCATCTCAGTTTTGATCCACTGCTTTATTGCCCTGAGTGCAGGTAGGGCACAGGAAAGGTAGAGCTGGGCGTGAGCGACCTTGGTGTGTGATACACTGAAAACTGTGTTGAGTGTTTAGGTTAAAGCTTCTAGTTTGGAGCATGGCCTGCCCCTCCACTGGTCCTGTGCTCGTTTGAAAGGAAAATGGTATTTACTAGCAAACTCTTGATGTGTGTGTTGCAAATGTAGTTGTATAAAATTAGTATTTAAGGGTTTTTTTCAGGGTTTTCCTTGTCTTTTTGGATGACATTTGGGGCAAGTCCAGCAATTAGTCATGTGCACTCATTGTGGTCTTCAGAACCATTTATCTTGGCTTGTACTTCCTGCAGAATCATGCTGCACAAGCAAAATAGCTGCTTTTATTTGAAATGTAAGTCATATCTGGAGCCTCCTTTCCATTCCCCTGAAGTTTGGCTGCTGAGCTCTGTCTGTCAGCTGTGGAAGACAATCCCTTTTCTGTTCCTGCTCACCTGCCATCAGGGCCTTCAGAAGTGAGTCTGTTACTCTGCACTTCTCTTGACATGTCCAGAAGAACAAGCAGCAAAAAATGGTCTCATATTTGCACAGTAGATTACTTCTGCTGGTGGTGGTAACCTTTTCATGCCTTTGTGTGAAGGGTACGGGGAGAGCAGGAAGCTGAAGCAGGTAAAACTGGCTTGGGCAGATAACTAAGGGGGATTCATTCCAAATGAAGTGTCCAACCATGTGAAGGAGGTGGAAAGAAGCTGGTGGAGGAATGGAAATTTGGTCATTTGCAACATGTGCTGGCCTGAGCTGCAGTAGTGACTTCTTCCGAAGCCGTGTTCTGCTTGATAAAGTTTGAGGGGTTAGATGCGTGTGTGGGATCAGAGGCAGAGCTTGTAAAGAGGAGGCAGTAAACTGAAGTGCTGTTTTCTCCCAGATTTCTTCATGGTGCACAAGCCAAGAGTTGAAGGAGCGGATTGGGTGTCTCTATTCCAGAGCAGTGCTGTTAGCTCTGCTTCTGGCAGCTCCTGCTGTCTCTCCCTTGGTGGTTTGCTTTTACTTGATTCTTAAATACAGATACCTTAAGCAGTAAGTTGATGCTGGTTTCTGAGGTTGCTTTTGGCTGAAGGAAACTTGTTGGTGCTTGGCACCTTGTGGAAATCCACCCGCTCCATTTGGGATCTTGGCCTGAGTTCCTGGACATGAAGGTGCTGTTCCTCACCTGCTTGTGCCCATCAGCTTTGGCTGTAGGAGTACACCAAAGCCTGAGAGAGCACTTCAGCAGAATACAGTATTTCGTGGAGAATGGATGGCAGTAAATTTAAAATGCCAAGACTGAAACAGAGCTGACTAGGTCAGTAGGTCAGTATATCTACTCTGTATCTTATTGGGTGTCCATCTGTTACTGTTTAAAGTGTAACTCTACAAATATTTTAAAACACAGTGTTCATCCACACACTTATTTCTGCCGGTTGGGGGTGGAGGGTTTTTTTGTTTGGTTTTGTTTGTTTCTTTGTTTGTTTGGGTTTGGTGTTTTTTTTTTTTTTTTTTTTTTTTTTTTTTTTTTTTTTTTTTTTGTTTGTTTTTTGGTTTTTTTTTTGTTTGGTTTTTTTTTTTGGGGGGTGGCTTTGGTTGGCTTTTTTAATTAATTTTGCCCAGCATTAATGTTTGCGTGTCTATACAGTGAAAATAAACATTTTTTCCTCCCCCCCTTTCTTATCTGGCTAGTTTTCAACCACACTCTTTCCCCACTCTGACATAATGTGGCTTCTGGAGCCACTAATACCAGCAAAAGGAAGGGGTGAGTGGCAGGTAGGGCTGGAGAGGAGGTCTGAGTGACTCTTTGCTGACAGATCCCTGCCTGATGAAGGCCCTGCAGGGAGATGGAGCAGAGCCAGCAGGCAGCAGCAGCTTGCTTTTTTCAGGATTCAGCTTTCTTGTGGAATTCAAGTGGCCACATGGCTGGCCAAAGATCTCTCTGCTCACTAATTACATTTTGTTTGCTTTGGTGTTTTGTTGCCACTGCTGGTAATGTTGGAAGCCACTTGCGGCCACTGCAGTTTAGTGCTTCTCTGTCCTAAGGTGCTGCCTCTCTGCCTGTTCCCATTCTGCCTCTTTTCAGGAGGGCTTGGCCTTGGCCAGGACAGCTGGAGCTGTGTTAATGTTGGCTGTCTCATCCCAAGGGTCACCACCGAAAAATGGAAATCCTCTTTTCACAGGCACTCCCCAAACAACTCTGTAGAAAGATAAGAACATTCTTATTTGTGAAAATACAAAAGCAGTATTTCACCCTCAAACAAAACAAAACCCAAGCTTCTCATAAGCATTTCCATCTGGCTCAAGTATTGAATATGCTGTTACCATGCTAGATACATATTTTACCTTTGGCGAAAATAAAGGGGCAATCTTTGTTCTGGCAGTCACAGAATAGACCAGATGTGTAAATTTTAACACATCCATTTGAGCAAGTGTGGCCTGATCTTTGCAACTAAACCAAAAATATTATTACAGCTCTTTCCTAAAAGCTGCCTTTAGCTTTGCTTTTCCCTTTTTTTACACCTTTCCACTTCTTTATGTGCCAGAGTCTGTGCCTTGTCTGCTAAGGCATTTACATGATTTCCTTTATTAACACAGTCTGCTTTGAATACAGTCCCTTGATACAGTGGATTTGGTCAAGTCCTTGCCTTTGATCTGCCTGGGATTATTAATTCCCTGTTATAGTTAATGGCTGCATTGTCTTTCTCCCTCAGTCTCTACGAAAAGATCTCAGAGCCTTTTGTAAATGTGCAGTGATCAGTAATGCAGTAGCAGACTGAGTTGTGTGTGGTTTGTCTCTAGAAAAGAGTGCAGTGTAGAGGCACATTTAAGCCTGGTTTTGAAATCTTTCCATTTACCAGTTTTTCTTAGCAAATGAAAGATTTAATAAGACTGCCTTTTGTTAAATATGCCCAGAAGGCTCGCAGCGCTGAAGACAACTTTTTGTAACTTTTTTAGCTGTCACATGGGAGTTTTGTGTGTGCATGGCTGCCTGTGTTGGTCTGGGATAGGCAGAGGAGCAAATTAAGAGGTAGGCACCGCAGGGTCTTTCAGGGATTTGCTGCCTTCTGCTCTGACATCTTCCATGGAAAGTGGGAGCTCCATCTCACACCTGATCTTTTATCTAGGGGGATTTGTCCTGTATCCACACCTCTCCTGAGATGTGAGTGCATGAGGGTCATGTCACTGGTCTGGAAGGGCCAAGAATGGTCCTGAATATGGGCTTTCTGTTTTGCATGTGGCGATCTGGACTGTAAGGATATGAGTTGCAGGCAGGTGAGGCCCTGTCTGAAAAAGTGCATCTGGTCACAGTTTTGCCTCTGGGAAGGAGACTTGGGAAGCAGTGAGAATTTGGGGGCAGGAAGGGAGATTCCCATGCAGTTTGAGTTACCTGGGCATTGCATGTTTGCTGTCTGTGTGCTGCTCTGAGCAGAGAGCAGGACAAAGCAACCTGAATGAATCATCTGCAGTGGAGCCAAGGACAGCCACACAGTCTGACAGCTGCCAAAGTCAGGGCTGAATCGTGAGACGAACGTGCATCAGGTAAAAGTTGTGGTCAGGCTGCTGAGCCGGCTGGGTGCTGGTTGAACGCAGAGGAAAGTGCAGGAGCCCCAGGACTGGTGTCACAGCAGCTGCTGCCTTCTGCAGGGTGGGATTCAGCCTTGCCCTCAGAAATAACCAGAGCTAAAATTAGGTAGCGTTTGCCATGTGTTTTTGTAAGATGCAGAGGCTTGTGGTCAGTCTTTTAATAACAAGGCTGTGAATGGCAAAGACTGAAAGGAACTGTGCTGTTGTTGATACCTTTTAAAATGATACTAACATTATTAAGAGTGAAGGTAGAAAGCCATTGACATCACCTTTTTCTTTTAAAAAGGAGGAAGCCGGGCCATCTCTTCTTTTTATAGCGCTCCTGCTGACTTTAAAGGCCATCTCCTGGCTTTTGAGAAATCCTTGACAGCTCTGGTGGCACTTCCAAATTTCTGCAGCTAATTGCTTGTGTTGCGTGCAGTTTGCCTGTAATCCCATGCCCTGAGACAGCCTGCCTGGCTTGCAGATACAGTGCTGTGTGCCGTATGTGTGATTTCCTCATTCTATTGGTTTGTTTGAAAGGCCAGCACAGTGGCTGAATCCAATGTGACTGAATCATGTTGACTGCTGACACTGCCAGGAGAGTGTCAAAATATTGCAGGGCTGCCAGGAACCCTTGCTGCTTTCCTGGGGACCGGTAGAGAAGTCTTTTTTATGTGTGAATTTAAAGTTCTAGTTTAGGAAGAACATAGGGTTTTTGCTGAGAGCCCTGGCCACTTGCCTGTCTCTTGTTCCATTTGGATTTTGGTGGTGCTGGCTGATGGGGTGCTGAAACAATGCAGAGTTTGTTTCGGTGAAACTGGTGCTGCCTGTTAATTGAGGATATGCTCAGAGAGGAGATCTCCAGCCAGAAGGGAGGGAGGGTCTACAGATGTGGGAGAAATCACAGCCAATTCTGCCAGGATTTTTTCCAAGGCATCATCTTTCTGTGCCCAGAGTTACACCTGACTTGTCCTGAGTCCTCACAGCAAAACCACAGCTGCTGGTACAAAGCCGAGGAGGTTGACACTTGCCAGTCTGTTAATATCCATAATTTTTTACAGTACCTTTGGGTTTGTGAGTGCATGGGCCAAAAGCCATTCTTTGTTTTAAATTTGCATTAAAATATCCGTCAAGTCCTTTTTATAATTGTATCTGTTGCTCTGTTCTGACTATTATGTTAACTGCCTCTGATTACTCATTTGTGGGGTCTCTTTTTCTTCCAGCATTGTGGCTTGGTGTCCTGCTCCTGCTTCTGTTTCTTTGCTCAGCAGTGATAAGTGAACACTGGGGGCAGTGAGCAGGGAAAAAGTCAGCGTGATGAGAGGAGTGTGAAAGGCTTCTGGAGTGCTGCAAGTGTGGGGAATGCCCTGGCAAATTCCTGTTCCTGAGTGCAGTTTCCACTCTGCGTGCTGGCTCTGTGGACCCGATGTCCCTTGGGGCAAGCCATGGAAACCCAGCTGTGCCTTCCCCAGAGGGTGCAGGTGACTTTCTCGGGAAGCTCTTTGCAGAGAAAACACCATTTTTGAGATGCCTGCCCTTCGGCAGCCAGCAGTGGCCAGGGCTCTCTGCAGGACGGGGAGGGATTCCCGGCTGGGATCACGGCCAGTGCTGTGTCCTCCCTCCTGGCCCCCATCCCCGGCAGCTGCTCCTGTGTCACCGTGCCCAAATTAGGGGGGTCTGGCAGCCTGGAGGTGGCAGTTCCTTATCCAGTTGCTGCCATTCCATCAGCATTCTGACATCCCATGGGCTTCATCTGCACCCTGCCTGAGTTTCTGGGGCTGGGATGGCCGGACTGCTGTGCAAGAGGCGCAAAAAAGGAGGTAGGGAACACTTCCTTTGCAGAAAAGGAGGTAGGGAACGCTTCCTTTGCAGAAAAGGAGGTAGGGAACGCTTCCTTTGCAGAAAAGGAGGTAGGGAACGCTTCCTTTGCAGAAAAGGAGGTAGGGAACGCTTCCTTTGCAGAAAAGGAGGTAGGGAATGCTTCCTTTGCAGAAAAGGAGGTAGGGAATGCTTCCTTTGCAGCAGGAATCTCTTCAGAAGGACCTAGTGTGCCGGGCTCTCCCTGGGCAGCAGCTCTGGGAGGTTTTCCCTTGCTTTGCTGGCAGAGGTAGGAGGGGATGTTTTGGTCTCACAGGATCTGCCACAGCTGCACAGGGTCTGATGAAAAGCATGAAGGTTTTATGTGGTTCTTCCTGTCTTGAGGGATGGGGGCTTAATACACAAATTTGCATTAATGTTTCCTTTCACTTTAGTAAGTTGCTCAGAAACAAGGTTTTTTGTTAGGAAGAGGAGAGATAATTTTTATATGAAAATAAAAGAGTGAGTTTACCACCTTAATGGAACTTTTGGGAATAAATCTAGTTTAGCTGCATTTATAAGTATTCTGGCTTGAAATGTAGGCATCATTTTGTTCACAAACGTGCTGTGCCAGGTATTCACTGCCTAGAGGAGCTTAGCAGCTTTCCTCTGCATTTGCAGAGCACTGGGAACAGTGATGCCCTGAACTTACTGAACACTTGGCTTTCCCAGAATGACAGAAATGCTGTAATAATGAAGTGTTACATCTAGAAATAAGGCTGGTACTTCCAAAATAAGTCTGGCTTAATTGAAGCTTGGGCATTTATAGGTCTAACAGGGTTTTAAAAATCTAGCTTCAGTTTCCTCCTGAATTTTCTTATGCCTCCTGGCGGCATCACAATGTAGGAGTTGTTGGGGTGAGAAAGCTCTAGTTGCAATGCAGCTAATGCAAACAGGGCTGGCTAAAGCATGTTCTTAGAGCTGGTTTGATCTGTTGCATGAGGCCTTCTTGCTCCCTGATTTTTTTGTTTGTGGAGTTTTTCAAGATAATGAGAAGGAATGTAGAAAAAGGTTACTTAAGAATTTCTTTAGCCACATTTTTATTCGGGGGTTAAGTCTCAGCCTGAGGACATTGCCTTCTGTTGGGAGTCCAGACCTGCGGGGCAAAAACCATCAGGTCTCAAAATACGTGACTGGGGTTTGTTGCTTGCATTTCATAATGAGGATTTTAGTGGTGATCACTATCAGGCTGTGAACCAGAATGAAGCAGCCTCTTGGGAGTGCAATTAAGGAATGTGAGAACTTGTTTGAAGCACCTGTTTCAATTTTCTGTGAGGAAAGGAGTGAGGATTGCAGTGTGTTCTTCTTCCTTGCCCTCTTCTGCAGCAGTAGGATCTCTGTGTTTTCTGCTTCTGTTAGGCAGGAAAACAGCAAGTCCTGATGCAGGATTTTGTAACCTTTGCAGACTGAATGCTAATGACAAGCCTGAATTTGTTTTTCTAGTGGGAAAGGGGAATAATGACTGCTCTTGAAGGGAGAGCTTGCAGGGATACTGTGATGATTATTTAGCCGTTCCTCCTTTTCTTTGCTGAGACAAGTTTGCCTAGCAAACCTTATTTATTTGGAAGTCTTTCCTTTTCCCTGAAAAGAGTGTGGGACTTGGAGACCTCTGCAAGGAGGCTGCACTGCCACAAATGCTGCCGCAAATCATTTTAGTTTATGCTTACACAAAACTGTCGCTGAAAAGATGGGGTTGTGGTGGTTTCTTTGGATCTCCTATTTTGCATGTAGCTAGTTCAATATCATGCCTGACAATAAATGTCATCTAAGTTTAAGGGGAGCTATGCCTTGGAGAGTGTGAGAGTGTTGCAGCAGTGCTGGTGCTTTTCTTACTGTCAAGCTCTGTGAAAATACTGAAGAACTATTCAGTATTTGTCCTCAAGTTTAGTTTCTTTCATGTGGCAGGATGTAGGGAAGTATTTAAACATCCATTTCATTTATGAAGGGTGCTTCTCTGACCTTCCCAAATGAGAGTTGTAAGTTTAAAACAAGAGTTCAAAACGGAAAATTTCAGGTTTCTGTTCACCAGATCACAGCACATCTATTTTAAAAACATTTTCATCTTTATTTGGTAGGTCTCCCTGGGATTCTCTGAGGATTTAATAAGGCCAATAGCAAGTTGAAGTTCCTTCTGTTCTGCAGTGGGAAAGGGTGGTGATGAGTGGTGGCTGTGCTATCAGAAAAGGGTTTTTTTTTATAATGTGATGTCTGCTCTAGGTTGGGGCCATCCTGCAGGCAAAGCTCACAGCCCTTCCCTCTGGAGAAATGAGCACTCTGAGCATGTTCTTACCACGGAATTGGGCTTCTTGCTAACAGTTTCCAGCCACTTGTGTGGTAGCTCTGTTTAACAGGAAGCTATAAAAGGATGTTACTTTGATTTTATTTTCCACTGTGGCTGCAGTTTTTCATGCCATAAACTGTGGTCCTGTTTTGAGATGGATTTCCCAGATGTTGTCTCTTATTATGAAGAATTACCATCCCCCACCCCTACATATACCTCAACTTTGCTTTTGTTACACTCTTTCTGTTTTCTTTTTCTTCTATCCAGTGAGTGACCTCCAAGAAGAAGGCAAAAATGCCATCAATGCACCCATGAACCCAAGCACTGTGGACATCCATCCCGAGGACACGCTATTAGGTAAAGTTTTCGTGCTCCAGAGCCTAACTAAGAGGTGGTTTGTGGAGGTGGCCACTCTGGCTCCCACATCATTGCTTCACTGCTGAATGTGGATTGCCCAGCTGGAACTGGGAGAATTGGATGTGACAATTGAAAAAGGTTACATGTTCCATGTAGAAATTAGAAGGGCTAAGTGGAATTTGAAGAGCAGTGCCAAACGAGGTCGTTTATGGACTCTGTCCCGTGTCCATCCCCATTTCCCTCACTTGGAGTCCCTACAAGAGCAACAGCATAATTGAATAGCAAAAAGTGTTTGAAACTTATTGAAATAAACCACTTTTATCTTTGCTGGCCACTTGTCTCTTAATCTACAGAATTAGTTGAAGCTAATTATTAAACAGTATATCAAACATCAGGACAAATAATAAAACAGTTAATTAAAAACAGAGAAGTGTCAGTCATTTTGGATTTTCTGATTAGGAGAGTCGTAGGAAATGCAAAGGACTTTTTTTCTAAGATGTGGGCAAAGTGTTGGTTGCTCTTTGTACATGTCTGGGTCAGGAGTGTCTGCAGTGATTTCTTCTGGATAGCACTAAAGCTGTGCCTGACTTTAGAAGATGCAGAACAACTCCTGAAGGCCTGTCCTGCAACAACATGACCACCAGTGAATGTTAACCTGAGTTCTGGGGTTAGTCATGTCCCGTTATGGGTCAAGCCCTCTTCAGGGTCAGTGTTTTGGGTGTGTAGTGGGTGTCACTTCCTTATGGTGGATGCCTGACTCAGCCTAGGCAGTAATGAGGAAGTAAAGGAATGGTGGGGGGGAAAAGCAGCAAAAGAATTCATGTTTTTGTCATTGGTTTATGAAAACTTTTCCAGTATGTTCAGACAACATGGTCTTATTTTTTTTAATACAAATGAAGAGCCCTGGAAAATACTGACCCCAAATGTGTGGGTGAAATCTAAGGTAACGAGTTAGATATTGGTTATTAAATAGTGTACAGTCAGTCTTGTGTCCAGGATGTGCCATGTTTCCATGTGACAGCAGTGAAGTCTGGCACTGCAGTGGGAAGTCACTGCAGCCTGGTCACTGCCAGGTGTAAAGGGTTCCACTGAGCAGTGATGACACCAAAACCCCTCCTCTGTTGTCCTGATGGAAGGAATTGAGAAGTCAGTAGGAAAATAGGATTGCATTGGGCCTGTCTAGACTCAGTTAAAGATAAATCCATGAGGTTCATCAATAGTTATTTTAACTGAACACATGAGGATCCTCCTGTCCCCATCCTCGTGTCCCTATTGTGTAGTGGCCAGGATTTGCTCACCACTGAATGGAACAGATCTAACTTAGATCACAGCTCCCACTTTGCTACTCAGAGAGCTCAAGCTGATTTTACCACCAACACTCCACCCCTTCTAAAAATTGCTCTTCATGTTGTGCTTGTCCTTCTGGCCATTAGAGAGCACTTCTCACATCTCTTCATCTCATCAGCAGAGGAAATAGAAGACCTTACACCTGTGAAATCTATTTTATGTTCTTCCCCCATGCACAAGTACAGCTGATATAAAGTGGGGTAATTTTATTTCTTAAGCTTAACCAAAGGACAAGGAATTCCTGCACTCAGGACCATGTGTGACCAAGTTTTGGGGAACCAGAGGGGCAGAGCCACAAACTCCATCCAAGTCTCAGCAGCTGCACTGAGTGTAGTGCATGAAGCTCTCTGTATTCCTCCAGCTGCTGTAATTTTGGACAGGTGTTTTCAAATAGAAGTTAAATACAAACTGAGGAGGAGGAGAGAAGTAGTTCAGTGCCGTTTTTGGTGTGGTGCTATGAATGTGCCCCCCATGAGGACAGGGATTCTCCTGAAACATTCTACATAGAGCAGGGGAAGGTCAGTGAGAATGATCCTGGTTTAGGGAAGTGGGGCTGTGTTTTCTCTCTGTGTGTCTCTAAAATTGCCTGACACTTTGGTCATCGGACATCCCCTTGCCAAGAGGATGAGTAGGCACTGCCATTTCTCCATCAGCTGACAAAACCCGTCATGGTCAGGAGCTGTTGCCGTTTCAGCTGTGCATGTTTGAAATGGGTCTCACTAAGGTTTCCTGTTTTACTTGAACAGAGGAGAATGAGGAACGCACTATGATTGATCCTAACTCCAAAGAGGACCCGAAGTTCAAGGAGCTGATCAAGGTAGGAAATCAATATTTTGTCCTTCTTAAAATTTTAATTAGTGAGCTGGAGTAATTTGCAAGCTGGTTACCCAAGAACATAGCTGAGGAATAGCAACTTGTGAGTTGCTATTCAGCTGGAGTGTAGCTGTGAAAACTGAGATGAAGGTCAACAACAAGGTAAGGCTGAAAACAGCAGTGAGAGAGATAAGGAAAGGCTGAATGTCAGGGTGCTTGTGCTAATTACGGAGCAAAGATCCATTGTCCGTTTATGTCCTTGTGATTATCACAGCAAGGATCAGTGCTTGGCTTGAGTCTGTCTGCGGTCCCAGCACATAAATGTGGGTTCCTTCTGTTTATGAAAGCTGGGAAGGAGCTTTGGAAAGCATTAGTGAGGTTTCAGGAGAAGAAAGGTAGGACTGAAATGAGCACAAGGGCATGTTAGGGGACAAGGAGGGGACCTCTTGTGTCATGGGAAAGCTGGAACTGCAATTCTTCTTGCCCTGCATTGAGTCCTCAGTTAATCTGTGTGCTGGGTCAGGGACCAGGCGGTTCTGGGTCTGTCATGTCACTGAAGACACCTGCTCAAGCTGTTGATAAGGTGTGCCCAGATGGGCTGGTGTTAAATGAGACTTCCTGACTCAGCAGTGCCCATAGTTCCTGCCTGGTGTGACAGAGGACTTGGTCTTGAAGAATTTGTGTTCAGGAGAGCCTTTTCTGTGCAGGAAGTTGTTGGGGTTAACATAGTGCAAGCTCAAGCAGGAAGAGAAGGCATGGCGAACCTGAACAAATGTGATTTCTTCCAAAAAAGTATTTGTGCTTGTGCTATACTTCCCACCACACTTTTTTTAAATTTTAAAATAACAGTTAAAATAATTTTTGTTAGAAACGACAATACAGGCATATCTGTGTGGATATGAAAATTTGGGATAGTGTATACCACTTCTTGAGAGGGTGTTGAGCTGGGGCACATTCCCTGCTGGAAATCTGCTGCACCCTGGCTGCACACAGCTGCTTCACAGGAGTAAATGGCTCAGCAAACGCCTCAGCAAACTGCTCACCTGGTACATCTTTAAAACCAGCCCAGTGGTCCGTTATTATTGCTGCAATAACATGTTTAGGATCACAAAACCACAGCAGACTGAGTCTGTGCTCAAAATTCTGTTATTCTAATTCACCAGGAGTACGCTGTGGTTTTAAATTAAGTGACTGCACATTCTCTCTTTTTTAGTACCTAAATCCATTAACTCTCTCAAAGGTGCAGTGGCCTTGCATCACCCTGTCAGAATGTAATGGGGTTTCTCTGCTAGTGGAGCAGTGATATTATCAGCTGAACAAGACTTGTTGCAGTGAAGGAACAAGATGTACTCTGTGATTCAGGAGACTTGATACCAAGACCACAATTGCTTTTAAATTGTGAATTTTCCTGCTGAGTTTGATACGAGTTGGTGAGTCTTCCCTAGATGCCATAGTCCAGCTAAGTTGTATTTTTCAGATTAAAAACCTGAAAACGTTCAGGAGGAATGAAAATCACTCGAGGATGTGTTTGAGTGCAGGGCAGAATCAGGTTCAGGCTCACTGGGCCAGTTCACACTTGCACAAGGAGAGAGGTTCCAATGGAGCTGGATCAGCTGGTGCAGGGAGCAGCACAGAACTGGAGACTGTTTCCTTGGGATCATCCTCAAAGGAGAAAGGTGTTCTGTAGAGTGCCTTTGTAATTAGGTAATTGCTAATAACTTGCATATCTCTCAGCAGTCAGAGTTTTGACAGAGATTCAGCAGCGTTGGTGGGAATTCACACTCTGTTGGTGTGCATCTGTAAGACAGGGAGAGGTTTGAATTATGTTGGCAAAACTTATTTTATACTACAGAGTTTGGATAATGCAAAAAAATGAGTAGTTTATTGCTCATTTTCCATTCTTCAGTGGTTAGTGGGCATTTTCCAAAGCCCCAGTGCTGGATGAGAATTGCTGTGCTGCATGCTTTGGAAACCCAGCCAACAGAAAAGTGTCTGCCCCACTGAGCCTGAAAGGAAAGCTCTCCACAGGCTCGTGAGGAGTGGGAACTGGAATAGATGGAGGTTTTTATAGTTCCACGTGGTTCTCTCTCCCTTTCCCCGCAGGGAGGAATGTGTCAATAGCAGCAGCAGAGCCTTTTGAAAGTTGGCAGTGGGGCTCAGTTTCGTTGGGGCCAGCCCAGATCTCTTTCAGCTCCAGAGTTACACACGCCAATGTCACCACTGATGCTGTGTGTTCCTGTTCTGCCCACCACATGCAGTTGGGTAAATTATCTCAGTGCGGAGAAGCACCAGGGATATCTGCTGCTGATGCTGCTTTAGTGCCTCTTTTTCTGCCCCGAATGTTGGTTTAATTTCTGCTAACCTCATGCCATAGGAATTGTATTCATGGTGGACTGGGCATTTGGAAGTGATTTTGACATAGCCTTTGTAACTCTGGAGGGCCAGACAGTACAGCACTGTGGTAGTACAGAGAGCAGCAGAAGGAAAACACAACAAAAAGCCTCATTCCTCGCTGTTAGTAAAGCAAATATACAGTGAATCTCTTGCTGAAGGCTGCTTAGCTGGGGATGGGAAAATACCTGCTTTAAGTCATCTTGCACAGATGAGAAACATTATGTCTGAAGTTTTGCCTGGAAGTGTTGTTTGTTATCACCACAGACAGTTTTCTAAATATAGTCACAATTTTTCAGTATGAAGCATTCAACAAAGTTCCCTGTGTGGCCAGCGGCCTTTTTTAACTCACTGCATTGGCTCGGTGTGTAATCAAACTTTGGTACATGGCTGAACAGTCCTAAAGCTGAAGATTCAGATCAGAAAAAAGATCTGAAAGAGATCTTTCAGAGAGATGAGTTACTTGTTTTGTTTATATGTATGTATAAATATTTTATTCACAAAATGCTCTATTTCTAATGTCTGAAATATATGAGCTTCTTTTACTTGTTTAATATTTGCCAAGTGCCCAACTAGCTTATAGTAAACGTTTGAGTTATAAGTTTTGGGCTGCTTTGTGATTAGATACAGACATATCCTGTGATATGCTGTTTCTTCTTTCACACTTCAGAGTCAGGTTTCTATTCTATTCTATTCTATTCTATTCTATTCTATTCTATTCTATTCTATTCTATTCTATTCTATTCTATTCTATATGTTATTGTGAATCTTATTAAAATTCAGTTTTCATTAATATATAAGATTCCCTAGCTCTGACCCATGTCACTAATTGTAAATAGAATTTGGGGGTCCTTCTAGCTCTCTTTTGAATACTTAAAAGACATGAGGTTAACCTAAGTGTACTTTCCTTGTTGTTAGTGTGTGTTACTTTATGTGTTGTGTATAAAGATGGAAGGGTAGGATTTTCAAAAGCTTCATTGCTGATTGTCATTCTGAACAGAATTAGGGTTAAGAGGCTGTAGGAAGTGAGTCACAGACTCTGAAAAGACACTTTAACACTTCATAAAAGTGGCAGATTTACTAGGGGTTTTGGATTTTCAGTGTTTCAGTTGGAAATGTGAAAAAAGAGCTACTGCTAATTGAATGCAAAATTTTACAACAGTTGCTTGCAAGAGTTGGGTCCCATCTGAAAGTGCCTTGACAAAAGGCAGCAAGTCACAATTGTAAGGTGCTTTTCCTCCCTGCAAAGGCTCCTGTAAGATTGGCTGATATTGCAGCAACTTCCAGCCTTCAAAGGGCTCATTTAAACTTCATTCAGATCCAAACATTGCTGCTCTAGATGCTGCCTGAGAAGAGTAAACATTCTCATTTGTAGTAAAATATTCACTGTCCTAGAAAATACCAACCTTTTCCATGTCTAGTTTTATGGCTTTTTTAGACTTACTGAGGTGAAGAGAAAACCGAAATGAAACCACTGTCCTTTGACATGTGGTTTCACATGTGACCAAATGAAACTGAGCTTCCTAAATGCTCTGTGGTCTGCTTTTGGCAAAAAGAAGCCTTCCCCTTGTTTACAGGATGCCATTGCTTTGTGCTTATTGAAGAGACCTGAATATGAATTTTTGCTGTTATTTTTCATGCTCAGCCCTGAAGCCAGCTTCATACCTTTGATCTCTGCTTCCTAATTCTCCCAGAAGCTGAGGGGAAGTGGGTCATTGAAGCCAGGGCTTTCTTTCTTTGCTGTTTTTGGTGGCTGGGCTTCCTGTTTTCCTATTGTGCCAGATGTGTTCATGTATTTTGTGTTGTTTTGCATTTTGTTCACTACTCTACAGTGGTGACTGTGGGGGCTTCATGGCCTTGAACTGTGAATTTTTACCACTAAAAATGCATTTGTGTCTGAGTATTTGGCCCAGTTCAAAAGTGCTTTATACGTGTGTGGATGTGTACGAAATATCAGGCATGGTTTTGAGGCCATCAGAATATGGCATTAAATCTTTAAAACCAGGCTACCAGCCCCAAACACTATAGAAGACTATGGAAAAACAGCTTCCCATGAGACCAAAATGCAATATTGAGCTGCAGATGTGCGAAGTGCAGGCCCAGGAATGAAGGAATGGGTAGAGGAGTGTGAGAGCAGACAGATGGAGGTTAAACATATTTTCATGCATAGGAAAAGCTGTTGTCTGCTTCCGACCAAGCACCAGTGTGCCTGTGTCAGGCTGGTAAAATTTTTAGCCATTCAGGTTATTGAATATTTCCTGCTTCTGCCTTTTTATGAAGGAGAAATTACAAAGAACTGGAGAGAGCTGAGTTTCTGTGAGCAGTCAGAAAGTATTTCTGCATGTTCGTAATTTCAAAAACCAATGTGGTGTTTCCTTTGTAAAAGTTACCAAAAAAAAAAAAATTTGTGCAGACAAAGTTTTCCAGGCTCCTAATTAAGATACAATCAAGAAAGACTTGGGATTTTTTAAATTACAGTACTTGCCAGTCTTCAACAGCTGCTAAAAAAACCCACCTGGATGTTTGGTTTTTTTCCTTAAATATAAATTGCAAATTCTTTTTTTCTAGTGGAGCTGGAGTTATAGTCTGAATGCTAGAGAAATTAGAATGTTCTTTGGGATATTTTTCTTTGATTCAGTTGCTAAACTATTAAAATAATAAAATATCTGCAGCTAGACCTGTTTAATTTGTGTCTTTTTGTAGGTTTTTTGCCTAAAGTTTTTCAGTGATGAATTTTTGTGAAACATTTAATTAGCACTCATTTTTATTCTTGAGCTTTTAATCTCTCTGGACAGTGATTTACATATGTGAGCATTGGTGCTGATCCTTGCTGTCCATGGATTGATCAATTGCCAAATCACTCAGCTAAAATTTGCCACTTACTCACTGTTGCTATTTTCAGAGCTGCCTTTCAGCCCTGCGTATTTTCAGCATGCTTTGGAAGTACTAAAGATACGGATTAGAGGCACACGAAGCATTAGTATTTCATGTTTGGATTGTAAACTTCTTTATGGTCACTAAGCCTAGCCAGATGTATTTGAGGTTTTTAGGTTGAATCAACATCAGTAGCCAGGCTGAAAAACTTAATTGTCCTCGTGACCAAAATATCCAAATAGTCGTGTTCCCTAGGATTCCCAAGGTGGGTGTTTTCCACTGCAAGCCTGTCTATAATTTGGTTATTTGCTTTCATTTCACAATCTCCTGTATATTAAAACCCCAAAACTTTCTTATCCATCACAACTGCCAGGAAGAGACAGAAATATGGGGTCTAATCAGAAAGTGAATTAAAGGAATCCACCATTTTATATGATGCAAATCAAAAATTACAGAATCCTTAAATGAAGCTTGCTGCTTTAGGTGGCTCTAGTTAATGGGTTTTTCATGTCTGTGATTAGCAATACTCTTCTCTTATAGAACCAAGGAAGTAGCAAGAATTAACATTGTGTCTCTTCCCACAGAATTGTGTTATTTTTGTGAAAACAATTTAATTTTCCAAGTGATAAATTGGAGGAGAGCACTGCTACCATCTTCACACAGTCAAGGCTTGTTTGCCTGTAACTGTTTGGAAATAATTATCTTTGGCACCTGAAAAACCTAACTCAGTTCCTTTTCTTTTTAAAGGTTCTCTCTGCTCATTCCTGCTCTACAGGTGACTGAATGATTTTTATAGTTATCATAGGTCAGCATATGGGAACTGTTAAATTTGTAAAACGATTATCAGACCCATTTGACCAAGATCTTAATTCTAGACTTTTGTATTCTGCAATAGCTGTGGATAAAATGCTTTGTCCTGTTGTCAAGACCTGGATTAAGAACAATAGGGGACAATTAGATGCTTTTATTCTATTTTTTAAAATTCAGGTCTTATCTGTTGGAAATACATAAATATGCTTGCACGTCATCTGTTTTATATTCATGATTACTACCTTGAACGAAGGGAACATATTTCAGTTGGTTTTAGGCATTTGCCTCCTTTTTCTGTGCTTTCAGGTTCTGATTGACTGGATTAATGATGTGCTGGTGGAGGAGAGAATCATTGTCAAACAGCTCGAAGAGGACCTTTATGATGGGCAGGTGCTGCAAAAGCTGCTGGGTGAGTCCACACAGGAGAAGGTGACCTCAAAGACTGGCAGGGCACAGAGTTAACCTCTTCCAAAGCTGCTATAATTAGCTGCACTAATTATAGTCCAGACAGATGAAAAAGAGTAGAAAAAGAGTGAAGAGGTTCGTGTTTACAGTGGGGAACCAAGCAGAAGCACGTGGTCCAAAATTTTGTCAGTATAGTTTGCTTTCAAAAGCTTTTGGGCTAAGAGCTGTTTGGAGGACCTGACTTTTGAGGGGGGAAAAGAGAAAAAGAAGATGCATGAACAGCAGAATTGTGCGCAAAATATGCACTTCTGTGTGAATGGCACACGAAGGGATACACCCAGCTGAGTATTTGGTAGTTGATAACCTTCCAGTCTTTTCTCTTTTGGTTACTGGGGTACTTCTGTATTGCTGCCCCTTTAAAAGAAATAAATATGTATCTTTGGCTAGATAAAATGCCCAGAAAAAGCATACTCTTGAGAGCAGAAATATATCCATTATTGGAATAATAGGTTTTGGCAACTCTGAATAATTTCTGAAAGAATCTTTAGATTCTTTAGAATCTCATTTTGTGAAAAACAGTTCTGGTGAAGTATGTTTTTTTTTGTTTGTTTTAAAGAGTGGAATACTATGTAATTGGAATATGGCCAAGCAGTCCTGACCCCCTAGACAGATGAGCAGACTGAGTTTGGCCACATTTTTCATCAGCTGTTCCCACTGCTCTGAAGGCTGGAGGACTCTACCCCAACCTTCCTCAGCTCTCTGCTTTTCCTTTTTTTATGGTTATTTTAGCTCCTGTCTCTTTTGCAACGCACACCACAGAGGAAGAGAAGAGTGACTTGTCTCGGACTTTGGCCACAAATAATTATATTTCATAAACAGAACTGAAATTTTAGTGATGTAATTTTACACATTTTCCTGCATTATTTCATTTTGGAAGTAATCAACTATGATGTGACAATGTCAACAACATGACAAGATTGTATCAGCTTTTTTTAATTAGTTCCACTGAGCCAGTACAAATCCCTGGGTCATATGAGTCTATGACTTTTGAGGGTTTGAGGGTGCAAAATGTTCATGACAATATTTCCCACTGTTTGTCCTAAATTAACTTTTATAAAAAGTCCTTTACACCTGTGCAGATTCCTTGTGTAGGGAAGGCTGTGTTGTGCCAAATGCTTTCCTGCACTGAAAGATCTTGGGTGGTATAATTAATATTGCTACTAACTTGATGTCTAGCTGAAAGTTTTTACATACTTGGACACCTGATTGATGAGCATGCTCAGCCAGACTTTACTAGTTCTGTCACATTTTTATTGGAATTGACACACTTTGGTGGAAATTTTATTTTCGGCTATTTTTCTTTCCAAGGAAAATAATTCTCCTAGAAAAGTTCTGGTGGACTCCAGCTCTTCCCAGGGGTCTGTGCTTGTCATTTCCACACAGTTTAATCTGGTTTTGCCTGTCCTTTTTATTTTTTATTCCCTTTTTTTTTTTTTTTTAATGCAGAAAAATTGGCTGACCGTAAACTGAACGTGGCAGAGGTGACACAATCTGAAATTGGTCAGAAACAGAAGTTGCAGACAGTCTTGGAAGCTGTCCATGATTTACTCCGACCCCATGGCTGGACAATCAAGTGGAATGTTGACTGTAAGGACTGTGTTATGTTTTTTGTATCAGAAAGTGTGATATCACTTAGGAATTCTGCTAAGAGCAGTTTTCTCCAGTATTCTCCAGTGCAGTGAAAAGCAAGTGGTTGAGTCTGCTTGTCTTTGTTGATCAGAGAGGGAGTGGAAGGGCTTGGGTTTGTAAGTCAGGCTTAAAGGAAGGGCTGAATTTAGACCTTACTAATTCAGGATGAAGAGGAAGAACAAAAGGAAAAAGCCTGTGTTGACCGAAAGCATCTTTCACTGCCTTTTCCCCAGAGCTGTTTGTTTAAAAAAACGCCTCAGTATTTTTTCACTTGCTTTATTTCCCTTGTTCCCTGCAGCCATCCATGGCAAGAACCTGATTTCCATCCTTCACCTCCTGGTGGCCTTGGCCATGCATTTCCGAGCCCCCATCCGGCTGCCTGAGCACGTGGCTGTGCAGGTGGTGGTTGTGCGGGTGAGTACCAGCTCCGGGAGGAGCAGATGGGATTCTGCAGTGCTGGGCTGCTCCCACCCATTGCCCCCCGTCTCTCGTCATTCAGAAAATGTGTCCCAGTTGCTTGGTGAGTCCTGTGCCCAGGAATTAATTTTCAGATTGCATGTGCTTAAATGTGACCCCAAGAACAGCACATCTTGAGGGTGTTTGGGAACCATCACTTGTTGCTGCAATAACAAGATGAAAGTATGCAATGGGATTTTGTATAAGGGAGTGTTGGGCCTGTCATTTCTGACACTCCAGTGCCTTGCTTTTTGCCGTGCATTTTTTGTAGAGAAGCCACTGAAACATAAAGAGCACAGAAAGGAGTTTCAGCACACAGAATCTCCCTAGTCTGGAATGCCTGCTAGCAGTGTTGTTTTTCCCTGATGACTTCATGTGCAGACTTAGACATGTTGTTTTCCTTGGCATGCCCGATAGACTTTCATCATTTCTTCCACAGTCTTGTGGTTTTGTTAGCTTTTCTTAGATATGGAGAAGAGATCTGACCTAAGAAACCCTGACTGCTTCCCCCCTGCCCTAGATACTGCTCTAGTTATTCCCTTCTCTGCTTGGTGTTGATCATTTTCTTTCCCTCTACAAAGGCTCTGCTTTTGCTTTTTCCTTGCCTTCTAGCCCAGTGGAAGCTTCCCATGTCTGTCACTTGGGAACCCAGTTTTTCTCCCAGGCAGATGTGTTCCAGCTGGCACTCTGCTCCTGCTGTGCTGGTCACTCTGCAAGTGCCATTTACTGTTCCAGCTGCCAGGCTGCAGTAAGTTTCCTTTCAAGAATAAAGAAGATGAAGTGATCTCACACTCTGTTTTGCGAATGTGGATCCCATTACAAGATGCAGGGTGGTTGATCAGATGAGCCTCATTTTGCTTTATATTTAAATAATGGTGTTTTCCAGGCTGCCTGCTGGGATGCTCTAGAGGTGCAGGGGGTGATGTAAATGAGAAATTGATAGATACTCCCTGGTTCTCAATAAACGTGTATATTATCTATAGGAGGTGATTTTGAACTGCTTTACTTATTTCAGAACTTAAGTTAGAACTTAAGAACAGTAAGTACTAATAAAGTAACATGGATGTAAATAGGAGACTGATTTCTTTTTGTATTTCTTTTGTCTGTCTTGAAAGATAAGGAGGAATATGTGAGTATAAACTGGTCAGCAGTTCTGTTACACCCTGCTGCTCCAAACCTTCTGCCCAGTACAGTGAAATGTCTTCTGTAGCTGTTAAGTCAGAAAAAGGGAGCCCCTAACCCACTGCTAGGAAAAACTTGCAACTCCTCTGCTTTGGTTTTTTAAATTGAAAGAAAGGGGCAGTATGAAACAGAGCATGTTTGTTCTGGAGTGAGAACTTTTGCCTTATAGTTTGGTAAAGTGAATTTTTGTAGTTCCACATCCATAATCTAGTCTGAAAATAGATGCTGGTTCTGTGACACAGATCTCTTTAAACGGACTTTGTTCAGCCTTTGTTATACTAATGACAAACAGATGGTAATGAGGTTCATATTATTCCTAATCCAAGTAAGAAAATTACTATTAATAAGATTATTGCCATTATTACTGATTTCTTATTAAATGATCTCTTGTTACATATCCCCAAACTAGATTACAGTTAACATAAGGTATTAATTGAGAGGTTTTCATTTAAATGCCTCTTTTTGCTTGGATATACATTCGAGGGGCTAAATAAAGTTTGTTAAGTGACTTCTGTGTAAGTCCTTCAGAACTGACCCTGCAGCAGGAAAACTGTGCAAGATGCTGTGGGAGTGTGGTGCAAGAACACACACACACAGAAATTTTCAAAACTAGTGAAGTCTCATTTTCACAGATGACTTTGATGGTCTTTATCAGCTTTGTTGAGTTGTCCTCCACTGTGCAGGTCCCTGAGGTGCTTCTTGTCCAAAAGGACAGTGCTTACACCTCGAAAATAAACTGGTTTAGCAAGTTACTGCTTAGCCAAGTTGTGTGCATTTCCACAGCCTGTCCCAGGGCAATGCAGAACTTACGAGCTTGTGTAAGTGCTGTGGGCTCTTTCTACTCTTACCTTCACTGTCCTGATCCATGAAGTCAGATAATACTATGACAGCTTCGTGCTACATGGAGAGTATTTATCCGGATCTCTGCAGTTCCATGGCAATTCTGCCCTTCCATTGAATTCTTCTCTTCCTTAAGCATCTTGAGGTGACAGACTGAGACTTTCTTAAGGTGCTGTGTTTTGTTTTTTTTAATTAAAAATAGTTGATTTAGAGTCTGAGAAAGATCTGTAGCTCAGTCTGGATCTGTAAAGCAATAAACTACCCTTTTTCTGAAAATACTGAGATTTTCCAGCTGACTCTTCTGCCTGCTATTTGGAATGTAAGCTTGCATGGTGAAGAAATACCTTAATTCAGGAAAACAAAACAGTTCTTGGAATTAAGTGTAAAAATTGTCCTTAAGGCTGACTGTGTTGGTTATTTTTACAAGGCTCGGGAACTGTCATCTTTTATGCTTCACTTGCCTCATCCTCATTTTTTAAATTGCAGCATGTCTCACCTTGGTGCTGCTGGGAGATCTGGGGTATTTTTACAGTAATTCCCTTTCAGCCTGAGTTGCAGACTGAAAGGTCAGAGGCAAGGCAGGATGAAGAATAAATGTGTCTGGTGCCAGTGGTGGAAGGAATCACAGTTTTATCAAGGAATGACATTTGCTTTTGGATTGCAAGGTCAAGGCTTGGTGTGAGAGGGGGAGAGGTGCTTCCTTTTCCACCAGCTGAAGAGTCACTGCTGGAATCCATTCTGCTTTCTCATCAGGCATTTGGAGGCGTTACTCACTAGTCATCACTTACTGAGGTTTTGTTCCCAGGTTACAGCATCTTCTCCCTGGGCTACAAGGTCCAGAGCCCTCTGTTAATGAAGCAGAGACATGGTGGGATGGAATAAAGACAGCATTGTTTCCTGTGCAAGAAAACACTGCCCTGTCAGATGCTTCCTCATTTTTCCACCCATGCTGTCATCCTGGCTTTTCCCCCAAACCTCCTGGTGCCATTCCCGTGGCTCCCCAGGGGGGAGCAGGATGAGATAGAAGTGTGATAGGGAGGTGGGGCTGTGAAGACGTGGCCAGCTGGCAGCACCAGGCTCAGGGCCCCGTGGGGTGTGGAGCTGTACCAGCTCCCCCCGTGCCTCCAGCCAGGCTCCCTCCCTCCCAGCAGCTCTGCCTGCCTTTGTTTCTTGAGCAGGGAGTGGAAGGGCAGGAGTTCTTCCTGGTAGTTTTTAGGATTCCCATTCCTTAGATAGCTTTGAAGAGGAGCACATCCTTCCCTAGAAGCAGTTTTCCTTTAGGAAGTTCTTGCTTGGGCTTCAGCTGGTGAAAACAATTGAGATGATAAATGTGTACAGAGCTTGTGCCTGGGTGGTTTCCCTGCTTACCTGAGCTTGAAAGCTTCATGAACCCTGCCCTAAGTCATTTTGACAGACCTGGTTCCTCGATGGCTGCTGAGGTTTGAGCTCTTCCTGTCAGCTTTTTGAGCATAGAGAAGGGAGGAAAGAAATTCCTCCATTCAGGCATAGTTTTGAAAGGAACCTATAGAGTTGTTAAGCAAGTTTTTCACTCAGGTGGAAGCCCTTCCAGCCTCTGAGGTGTTTTGAAACTCAGTCTCAACACATGCTGTTTCTCTTGGGTAGAGACTCCTTATTCATGCAGAAAATTATGCCAAGGAGAGACAGCCCAGTACCAGGGAGATACTATTTATTCACTGTGAAATCATGAGCTGAGCTGTTCGTGCTCCCTGTGTTTCCTTGGAGGCTGTGTCCCTGTCAGGTGTGTGACAGCGGCCCCAGGGCCATGCCTGCTCCGGGAGAGCTGTGCCAGCCCGCTGGAGCCTGGCCTGGAATCAGCCATCCGTGTCATTTCCACCCCAGCCCTCTCTGGAGTCAGGCTGCCTGATGTGTCCAGCTGCTGGGTGACACCGTGACATGACCAGCTGCCCTGGGGGATTTCAGATGGGGCTGACAAACTCTCTAAATTGTGCACCAGGTGTGATGTTGACTGGTCTGAGGAGGAGAATTGCTAGTGAGGCAGTTGGCTGCAAATCTAGGTGTATAAACACATTTTCCAGACATTCCTTTGACTGTCAGCCTGATCAGTGCCACTTCTCTGGAAGTGAACAGCAATTTCACCTCTGTGAAACTTAGTGAGCCTGCTTCATCCAGTTCTGTCCTCTGGTGTTCTGAAGGGTGCTGAATGCTGCTGGATGAGCCCCTGATGAACTTGTCCTTTGCTAATTCCATCTTCCTTTCCAGAAACGTGAAGGCCTCCTTCAGACTACTCATGTTTCCGAGGAGCTGACGACCACTACAGAGTAAGCACAAAATGCTTCTGTGCAGGGTGTGAGAGCATTTCTAAAGATGAGAGAGGAATTCAACCTTCCCCCATCCTTGCTAAATTCACAAAATCCCTTCATGTGGTGCTTTTTTGACTATATGGAAATGACTTGGTCTCTGGGAAGATGCTACAAAGAAGAGGTGTCTTCTGGAAATTCTTGTGTCTTAGAAGCTTTTAACAGAAAGTGACCTTTGTGAGTCTCTTTTTCCCCCTGTCTGCAGCTTTATATATATATTTATGTATATACATATATATATATATATCTGCTTTCTGCTTAGTACTATTTTCTCTATCAAGTGAAGGGCTAATGTAGATGTTTTGGGGAAGAATTAGCTTGGCAAAAAGTAATTCTTTGGCATAACTCTGAAACCAGAAGGGATACAGTTAAAACTGTAAAACAGTTAAAACTCTAAGGGGAGAAGAGCTCAGCAAAAATAAATAAATAAACCTCTTCCCTCTCCAGTTTTTGCACCAGATTACTTTGCTTTATGTTTTTACAGTCCTTTTTTTTTTATAAGGAGAAGGCTAGACATGCATTTTGGCTTCAACTAAAAGCTGAGATTTTCCTTCACATGGCCTGAAGGCAGCCCTTCTGAGAGAGACTTACACGAGCCCTCCCTCAGTTTATCAGTGTATTGGCTCCCTGTAGAGTTGGCTCAGCCTCCCATGGCTTTGAAGATAAATGAAGCACCATGTGGTGCTTAGTGGGGAAGATCCTTCAGATGGAAACGCTCAAAAATGAGATCATAACGTCTCTGTGTGGACATTAAAGGCCTCATAGTGGTTTTTGTAGGATCAGAGCTCTGGCTCAGGTTTGTGGGCCAAAATTCCTCCCCTCTCTCCCATGCTCTTGCACAATGAAGGGAGCTTGTCCTCTCTTCCCAATGTGATTTGCAAGATGTGATCTGCAGACTGGAGCTTAGACATTTTTTAACAAGAAAGATGCTTGCAGATTTGCATGTGTGTTTATACATATATTTTATGAAGCTGTTTGGTATTACACAACATTGAGAGGTTTACTGTTTAACGTGTTGCATATCCAGATACAAGTAAACCTATGGAAAGTGCGGTGATGAGCAGAATCCAACATTCACTGAATACTTTCAGATTCCTCTGTGCAAATGATCAGCAGATTCTCAGCTGATAAACATCTGCATATGTTTGATGATGTCACTGGCTATGTATGTATTTCATATGTGGCAGTTTTATTTACATAATATTCACATATAATGTATTTTCTTCAGAGAAAACAGGTTAAAGTGAGATAGATGGCTTTGCTTCTTGTAAGCTGTGTGGTTTAGCATCTGATGATTATATGTTTGTGGAAAATGCGCACACAAGCATATTTATTCGTTCACCCTTCATCATAAAAATTGTTACGGATAACAAGTCATAATTATATGTAAAATGTAATTATGCATTTCCATTAATTTCAAATAGCTATCACTGGTGTTCTGCTGGGGCAATTTCTGCAGCACTTTGGGTCTGGTCTGTGATGTGCTCAGCCCCCTGAGTTTGCACAAGTGGTGACCCCTCGGCATATTGCAGGAAAATGCCTGTCAAGGCCATGCTCTTTTCTTCCCAAACTGAGTATTCATGAACTAACATGATGTTTTCAAATGCTCTGACTTGCAGGATGATGATGGGAAGATTTGGTAAGTAACAAAGTTGCATTTTTTTTTTTCTTTGTTTCATTTGTGTCAGGCACAGGAATCTAGTCTCTTTTCTTTCAGCAGATCAAGACAATGGGTTGAGCAATGCCATGAGGCTGGAATGTGTTGCAGGGGCAGGTTTTGTTGCTCCATGCAGATGTGGAGCATAATGGGTAGAGCCAGATCATCCAGTGAATTTCCTGAGCTCTTTAGCCTGGTCTGTGTTGTTTTGGTTGATTTGTAGGTAATGAACAGTAACCCCGCATGACAAGATGGACATTGAGGGGCTGGAGCGTGTCCAGGGAAGGGAACGGAGCTGGGGAAGGGTCTGGAGCAGCAGGAGCGGCTGAGGGAGCTGGGGGGGCTCAGCCTGGAGCAAAGGAGGCTCAGGGGGAGCCTTGGGCTCTGCACAGCTCCTGACAGGAGGGGGCAGCCAGGGGGGTCGGGCTCTGCCCCCAGGAACAAGAGCAAACAGACTCAAGCTGTGCTGGGAAGATCAGGTTGGATATTAGGGAAAATTAGGGAAAGGGTTATCAAGCCCTGGCACAGCTGCCCAGGGCAGTAGTGGAGTCCCCACCCTGGAAGGATTTAAAGCCATGTGGATGTGGCACTTGGGGACATGGGGCAGTGGTGGCCTTGGCAGTGCTGGGGGATGGTTGGACTTGATGATCTCAGAGATCTTTTCCAGCCTAAAGGATTCCATGATTCCAGAGCTGAAATGCTGCACAGGGCAATGTTTCCTAGCACTGGTCTCAGTGGCTTTCAAGTAAAAATCTTTGCAGTCCCCAGCAATGAGAGTTACACCTTCTTCATATTATGATTGTTTAATTTATACATGAAAACCACTGAAGCAAAGGGCTGTGGCAAAAGGTCCAAGAGCTCTGTTTATCTACCCACCTTCAGCAAACAGCCCTCTCTAATTCCTCTGCATGGAGAATCTTATCTCCTTTGTATTTGCTAGACTTTAGGCCTTACCAAATGTATGTCTGGTCTTCTAAACAAAACCCACTTTTTTTGGTGCTGCTGTTAAGAGATTTCCCTTTTTGCACTCATTTTTTTTAGTGGCATTAAGTAATTTCTCATTTTAAGGGTGTGTGCTCCTGTAAAAGATGAAAAATAAATTACTTATTTTCTTTATTTGCCCATTATAATATGTGAACGCTATCATTTCTCCTCTTGCAGCATATCTACATTAAATATTAAAAAGGTACTTGGAAAATAAGTAATGTCAGGGAGCTACAGGGGCTAAATAATGTATCTTCAGATGCCAAAGGAATTTAGATAATAAATATGTTTGTTTATTTAACATTAGGAAACTATTAAAATGTGTTCTGTAAATAAAAAGTATTTGATCATGGAAAAACTGTTAAAAAATGTTGAAAACAGATTGGGTTAGATATTGACAGACAGTGCTTTGAAGGTAGAAACAATTTAAATCTTTATAATGAACACAGGATTTGCTCTTCATACACAGCTGAATCAGAATTCACTTGAGTTCAGTTCTAAGCTTCACTGATGTCAGGGGTACTACCAGTAATTTTAAATTAACCAAGTTAATATCTGAATTTGACACTGAGTGTGGATGCAACCAGAGCTATTGCTTAGGTTGGGATTGAGGTATAGTCAGAATTTGTTTATAATTTTAATTTTTCTTTCACCCACATATTTTATGTACCAATTATGAATGGCAAAAGAGGGAAATCAGTGAATTTTTTATTTTCAGTTACCCCTAAAATTTCTAGGGCAGTTTGCTCTGGCATATAGCCAGACACCAAAATAGGGTGCTGACTTTTAGCTTGGGTCTCTGTTATGTGACTTCCTGAGAAAAAACCTTTAACCTTTGGACAAATAACCTGTGCTCCATACTTGGCTCTTGGAGGTGTTTTGATTTTTATTTTTTCCCCCCAAACCAGAGCGTGATGCCTTTGACACGCTTTTTGATCACGCGCCAGACAAACTCAGCGTCGTCAAAAAGGTAAAAATGAAAATCCTAGCTTGATTTTCCACGTTGCATGTTTTTCCTAAGCTTTTGGGAAGATACTCAGAAACATCCAAATGATGGAAGAGGAATCTGAAGTAGTGAAAAGGGTGTTTATGCCCAAAGATCCCTGTTTCAAAGCTGGGTGATATTTTCCGCAGTGCCCTAAAATGTGATTCAGCCATAAAGCAGTTTGCTAAATATAAAACTTTTACAGAAGAGTTGCTTTTGCCCAGGGGTCTTCTGCTTAGCAGTTATTCCTATGGTCCCCTGGTTTG
Source organism: Pardalotus punctatus (assembly GCA_013400915.1). Lineage (NCBI taxonomy): Eukaryota > Metazoa > Chordata > Aves > Passeriformes > Pardalotidae > Pardalotus > Pardalotus punctatus. The sequence continues at coordinate 189,718 of VZTX01021515.1, read as the reverse complement.
TCCTCCTGTGCTGTTGACACCTTTTTCAAGAACCTGAAAAAATCAGTGTGGACAGTAATGCACGTACTGCTGGCTTCACCTTCGAGCACCAATGGCATCACAGCGTTTTCCCAGGACACTAAAGTTCGCTTCATGTTCTGGGAAAGCGAAAAGTAAGCTGCATGTAACAGCACCATCTGGTGATTTCTGGCATCTGGTGCAACAAAAATGGCAGTTCCGTGTGCTAATTTGTGCAAAAGCAGGCAGCACACACGCGTATTTATTATGTTTTAAAAAATGTCTTAAAAGGTTGTGTTAACCCTTTCACATCAGCGCTGAGTGACATGTCTGACATCACCGTTTGTGGGTTGTTTTTTTTTTTTTTAATAGTCTCTGATCACCTTTGTGAACAAACACTTGAATAAACTGAATTTGGAAGTAACAGAGTTAGAGACCCAGGTAAGAGGCTTTATGTTCTTGTATGTAATCTATGTAAATTGCAAATTTTCAGATATGGGCTTGGCTAAGCAGAAGCAGATCTTCTTTCCAGAGTTTACTGAGCTGAGAGAGATGGTTATCTTACTGTCTCAGCAAAAATATAAGCACAGCATCCAGAGAATTATAGCAGGAGTATGGGTAATGCATGTGAGCCTGGCTTAGTATTAGCCAGTCATTCACTCACTGCTATTTTACAGCTTCGCTGAAATAAATGGGCGACTGGATCAGATCTGTTGCAAGAAGTTGTTACTTAATGCCTTAGAGATACCCAAGAGTTTATTTCTTAGAGGATGTCATGTAAACCATATCAGGATCACAAGTGAGAGGTCTTAGAACTGCATTGCATTATCCCCCTTAGCCAGTCAGTAGTCATCTGGTCTGGTAGGAACACTCTATAAATAGTATGGCTAAAAAGGATTTTATTTAATATTTGCTGAAACCATAAACAATTTACTTTGACTTAGGGGAAAAAAAATTTCTTTTATGAATTTCAACTTCCTACCTGAGACGGAGGAGACTTAATCTCAAATTTTGGTTAAGAGCAAAGATTCAGATGTCTAACACACATCATTTAAGAGGGATTGCAATTGAAATGACCAGGACTGGGAGTAGTAGTAGGACTGGGAGTATATAATGTGCAAACGTGTTTCCCAGGAAGTCTGGGGCTCTTTTAAATACTGCAGTGGAGTCAGCAGGATTCCTAAAGCAAATAAAATGAACGTGAGGAAAGCGAGAACAGACTCCCGAACCGTCTCGCACTTTTGTGCTGGTAAAAAACCCTCAAAATACAAAATTTGGGCCAAGCATTCTTTGTTCTCCTTGTTTATGAATGCTGATTTTCAAACAGGTGCTCTCTCCTAGTATTTCTCTTTAGTTTGCAGATGGTGTCTACTTGGTTTTGCTCATGGGTCTCCTTGAAGACTATTTTGTTCCACTTCACAACTTCTACTTAACACCTGAAAGTTTTGATCAAAAGGTGGGTAAAAGCTGCAGGTTTTGTTCCTTTTGCATTATTGTCACGTGGTTTTTTCCAATTGTTGCATCCTTTCTCTTTGTGCCAGGTAAACCAGAACCTGGTGTATTCTCATTAGGAGTTGTAGCAAAGAGGCACTGGCTGTGGCACTTGATGATTAAAACCACTAAAAATTGTTTGTGAAATAAAGGGGTAAATTCCCCATAGTTAAGGAAGAAAGGGATTCTATTACTGGCATTGGAAAAGACATAAATCTGTGTATATTTGGTCTTGGTAGATCAGAATACTCTGAGCCTGGTCCTCCTGAAGTAACATATGTGCCCCCTGCTTTTTATTCTGCCAGGTTCTGCAGTGCAGAGGATTTTGTGTTGGCTAAGCTGCAGCAGGCTGGGCTGGGTCAGGAGTGGAAACACTGGCTAAAGCTAAAAGATGGAATACTTTGTAAGGCAAACTCTGTTTAAAGTGGAGTTTTCATAGTGGCTTCCACACAGATTGTACCTTTCAGCCCCTACATCTCTGGGAGGGATGGTTATCTATTAAATCTTCCACAAGCTCTCCTTTACAGCTTTCTCCTGCTTTTTTTTATCCCAGTATCTTGCATTTTTGCCCTTATAGAAATGCAGGGTGCTGAGTTGCAGCCAGCATCATATTGGTCACAATTGTAGTGTTAATGGTGGAAATTCATAAAGATGATCCAGTATTCCTAAAGTCGCTTTGTGGTTTTGCGTGGAGGCTCTGCCTTGAGGAATGGGGATTTGTTAACTGAAGAAGGAGAGGTAGTCTCTGTTTTGGGGGGATACAAATATCATGTTGAAAGTGATTGGTTTTGTCACAAAGAATGAGGAGGAATTGGAGCAGGTAAAAGAGATTGATAAAGTTCTGAGTAATAAGCTATATATCTCCAGAACCATCATGTGCAGTAACAAAACTGCATGGAATTCATAACGCCAGTTACCTTGCCTAAATTCCAGTCAGCGTGGACAAGAAACCTGCTATGTAGATCTCTCTGAATCATAATGTTCACTCGTCAAAGGAGGCATTAAATGGAGACACCTACTTTCTTTCTCTTTCCCTTCCCATCCATTTTCTTTCCTCTGAATTTATGCTCATGCTCATGTGTGATCTGAGGGTGCTTGTTCAGGAAGCTCTTTCTGCGCAGTTGTGCACAGCTTGTTTTCAAGGATCTCTGCACAGCCTATCCAGGAACTGCCCCCACCAAGCATTTTGTAAAGCATTTATTTCATCAGAGAAACTCAATTTGATTTTTGTCTCCATTTCCAAGTAGAGGAAGCCAAAGCATCATGAGACTAAGGGATTAGCACAAAATCCTTGATATGATGTTGCTGTTGGCTTGCTGCACAGCTGATAATAACACACAAAAGACTAACGCTGTTTGAAAATAATTCTGTGTGGTGTCCTCGTTCCTTCTTTCTTACTTGCCCAGGTGTATTTTTCATCTCTGCTCAGTTAGCTTGTTTCTGTTGCATCCCTTGTTGCCTGGATGGTGAGTGATGCCTTGGTGTTGATCTTGGGGACAGGCAGAAGGGAAAAAATGCAGATGTGTTTGAATTGTTAAAATTAACTGGGAGCTCTCTGGCCTCTGCCGTAAAGGCTGAGACTGGGGTTTAATGGAGTTTCTTGGTCCATGTGGGACCCAATCGATTTTTACACATGCATATCTGGAGATCTTAAATTACTTTGTATCAAAAAGTGATTATTTGCCCTATAATGATACAGGCTTTCATTTCATAGTGGCTCATATTTCTGCCATGCTTAAACATGTAAACATTGATTTAATGTTAAATACTGATTTAAATAGAATTATCATATTCTGTGTCAAGTGTTGAGAGAATAAAGCATCTAAAATTTTGATTAAAGGTTTTTGATGCCTTTGTAACTCTGAGACTCTAAACTCTTTCCCTCTCTCAGGTGCATAATGTTACTTTTGCTTTTGAGCTGATGCAAGACGGAGGACTGAAGAAACCAAAAGCTCGCCCTGAAGGTATGGATGTGCCACATGGCTTTAAACTGTGCATAAAGACAGAAGAGCAGGTGTATTTCAGTGCAATTCCATCCAAAGGCAGTAACAGCACAAAGTGGAGCTGTGAATGGGGCCCCTGGACAGTTTTCCAAAGGATTCACTGTCTGTGCCTGGGGTAAATCCTACCCATGCATGTCTGGAGCAGATTCACTGAGGTGTCCAAGTCGAGCTTTCGTGAGTCATTCCGGAGCTGTTCAGCACTACATGATCAATTCAGATGGTGTTTTCAACAGCAATCCAAGCAGAAAGCTTTTCATGGTCTAATTCTTGTCATTCTTACAGCTGGTGCAGATCTGGACTCCTGTGATCAGATTTCAGTGACAGATAACTGGAAGGCTTTAGGTGGTTTTTTTAGGAGAACCAGTAGCAAAAGATCCCCTTGATTTATGGGAATGTGGGAGTCAGAACTAAAAAAGTATAAAAAACTAGTTTTCCCTTTCAAGTTTCTGAATTTTAAAAGTGATTATTGATGAGGCCTGCATTGTTCCTTGCACTAGGGATAAAAAGAGGAATTAAAACTTTATGACTGCTAAATGAGCAATTTTAATATCTGGCGTTACAAACCATGTATTAGTTCAAAACTTCTGCAGAACAAAGAAAAGTGAGGAACCCCCAAGAAATGTTTGGTCTGCCTTAAGATGAGACCAAGTGGTGATAGTAAATAAATTAACAAATAGTGGGGCTGGTTATAGAGGGGGAAAGGGCAAAATACAATATTAAATGCCTATAGATCCTGTCAGTGCTGTTGTTTTAAACTGGGGGATGAAAAGTGCTCTTGCAGAATGCTGAAAATGATAAAAAGAATGATGAAACAAGGACAGGTTACCTTTCCATGAGGCTTTCTTACATCCTTACACTATCGTGAATGCTAAAACACTATAGCAGATCTTTTGTTTGTTTGGGATAAAGTGCGTAGGTCCAATAAGCAGCAAAATATGCTCTTAAGTGTTTTACTGATTTAAAAATTTAATTATTAATATAAGCTAGAGGGCTAAATTAGCTCATCCAACATTCCTTTTTTGCTTTTTGCTGCTGCAGGATGTACAATCTCTTGTGTTTTCCCTCCTCCTCTGTGTGTGTGGCCATTCCTGGCAGCAGTTCCCAGTTGTTGGAGTGACTGTGCTTGTGTGGTGTCTGTGTGGCTGAAACTGTGGCTCCTGAAAAACTGCTCCCATGGAGAGGACACTCACGTCTTGGGAATGGCTTGTCACTGTAGTTTTTTTTGTAAGATCTTGGCAGTCGTGTTGTAAGATGTATTTCACAGAAGAATAATTCATTTTGACAGAGAATCTGAAGCTCTGTGGAAAAAAACGTCTGTGTATAGGATGCTCTGCTAATGCCATAGTCTGATCCATTGTTTGTTCATCAATAGGCTGGGAAACCTGGCAGGTGAATCCACACCCTTTAGCATGAATTGGGTAGGAAATGCCTCTTGAATTAGAATCATAGGATTGTTAAGGATGGAAAAGATCCCTAAGATCATCGAGTTCAACTATTAACCGAGCACTATCATGTTCACCACATTCCCAAGTGCCACATCTGCACATCTTTTAAATTCTTCCCGGGATGGGGACTGCACCACTTCCCTGGGCAGCCTGTTTGGATGCTTTACAACCCTTTTGCTGAAGATATTTTCCCAATATCCGACCTAAACTTCCCCTGATACAACTTCAGGCTGTTTCTCCTTGTCCTGTCCCTTGTTCCTGGGGAGCAGAGCCCAACACCCCCTCGGCTGCACCTTACAGGACATCTCTTCTCTGTTCTTCCAGCTGAATTGAGTAGATTGGGTCAGCAGCAGAACTTGATGCTGAGTTATTGCAGCAGAGCCACATTGTAGTGGATTCATTCAGTATCCTCTAATGAGGTTGTTTTGGAGCGTGAAAATTTTAAATTACTTTCTAAAAGTAGTTTAAAATATTCAATTATGGCCACTTTCAGTTAACATTTTGTTAGTTGTTGGTAATGTTCTTACTGTGCGTGTTTTGTTATAAGGAACAGGAGGCTGAGAATATGCTTATTCTTGGAAACACCTGTTAGACACTGATCAATAAGGAGCACTGTAATCACCCACACAGGGAGGATGCATTTCACACTCTGTACTCTTTAATGCAGCAATCAAAGACATAACAAGGTCTGGAACTTAAGAAAATGGCAAAGTGGAATTACAGTATAACTTTTGCAACAGTGGTTATTAGCCATTGGTCTGCATTGTCAAGGAATGGAGATGGGATTGCCACGTCCGGATGATGCAAAAAGAAAAGAAAAAAAAAAAAAAGAAAATATGTAATGTTAAGCTTGTGTTTTAATTCAGGTTGAACCTGCAGGGTCTGAATTCTGCAAGCTTTGACCACTTTGGGCCATGTCAGCTGAGAGGGAGGTTACAGTGCTCCAGGGAAGACACCCATCCTGCCTTCAGGGAGAAACTGAAAATGGTTGGCATGGGACAAAGAAAACAATTTGGGAGGAATGGGGCAAGTCCATGCTGTGAATCTCGACACTAGAGAGCTGACTGGGACAGCTTTTTCATCATTTTCATAGTGCCAGCACTGGGAATTTAACAGTTTAGCAAACAAAAGTGTCTGCCAGCATTAGTAGTTGTCTCTTCTCCAGGTATTTGCTTTGATTTCCCAGCTTTAGAAATGCATGGCTGTTGCAAAGTGTTTTCCATGGCTGACTTTACATTTTATATCCATCTCTGAGGGAGCTGTGTCTTGTTCCAGAGGAGCCAATGCTGATTCTGGCTGTTCACTTACTGAGAATGCTGGGTAATAAGGAACTTCTTGTGATACCTGGAAAAATTAGAAGCCTGTTTCATATTTCAGTTATCCAGATAGGACATTTCTTTTTTCAGGGTCTATGACCTCACAGCAATTAAGATCTTTCTTTGGGGCAGGAGAAGATTCTTTTGCAAATGCAAATTGAAAATTTTAAATGAACTGTGTAAAATAATACAGGAATAAATCGTAGAAAGAGGTTACTGAAAACACCAGATGAAGTGTGAGGGTTAGAGTGGTATCCAGTGTGGGGTGGGAGGGAAGGGTGGAGAGGTCCTGGCAGTGATTCTTCAAAGCAGGCAGTTGGCGTTTCCCTTGCACCTTGCATTAATTGTCCTTGGTCTGGTAACTGTGTGCTGTCTTTCTAGGTCTTTTGATGATTTTTTAAATTATCTGTCCTTCCTTCTTCTTCTGTATATATTGTTCGCTGTATATTTTTTGCTTCTTCCTCCTCATTTCTTTCATATTCTATGCAAACTTTTTCTACCCCTTCAGCCTTCTCTGTGCTATGATGTAATTCCTGCATCACATCCGTGGTATTTCTTGGCATTTTATTATAGTATAGATAGAAAGGTCCCAACAGAAAAGCTTTTTCTTGAGAGCTGTTCCAGATCTGTTCCCTGACTGACCGTGATAAGAAGGGATATTAAATTATAGAAAGTTTGGACTCTGCTAAGGATTCAGGCTTTGTTTATTCATGGCCTGTATGATTGCAGAGCTGTGGGTGTGGCTCAGTGCCCCATGAGGGGTGTGACCATGGGCACAAAGCCTTTATCCCAGCTCTCTGACAAAAGCAGACTTTCTCTGTAACCAGTTTTAGCTGAGGAAGGGAATTACCTTCTGTTTCCCAGCCAGAAGTTAGCTGTGACTGTTTGATGGTAAATCTGTTTGGAAGCGCATCAGTCAGGACATTTCAAAGGCTTGTCTTGGGGAGATCAGAACCCCGTGGGGGTTTTTTTATTCCTGATTCTGCCAGCTCCGAGATGTGGGGACTTCTGTTCCTCTCAGGACAAATGAGGGAAAAGAAAATGCAGTTTAAGGATTTCTTCTTTTCTTCCACAGATGTTGTCAACTTGGACCTGAAGTCTACCCTCAGGGTTCTGTACAACCTGTTCACGAAGTACAAGAACATTGAATGATTCTGGAAGCTGCTGAGGTCTCTTCATCCTTCAGCCTCCTCAGGCAGAAGTTACAATAGACACGCCCTCTGCATGCTCCCATTGTGCCTTATGCTATACTTCAGGCCTTCTTCCTACAGCTGCTGTCTTCTCTCCTCTGTAGCTGTTTGTAAGGCAATCCCACTAAAAATGATGCATGTGTATTCTCTAGGTCACTTGAAAATGTGTAGGTATTTCACACTTTTATCAGGTGGATCTGGTGTTTGCTATGATCCACAGATGTTCTTTTGAGAATGAAAATAAACCACTAACTACTTTAATAAGCAGGGTAAACATGAGACCTTCCTCGTGGCTGGAGACTCTTTGCTTCTGCAGAACACTTTCTTTCGCATACTCCTTGGTTGCAACTGGCCTTTGATGATTTTCCAGGCTTAAGTGTTAACAGTAGAAACCGAGCGCTGGAATTCATTTAGAAGCTGAGCCCGTTCTATTAAATAAGGTTTTTTGTGCTCTGTTGGGTAGGTTGGGCTGAGGGAAATTACAGGCATTGTCTGAAGCTCATGGCAAAAGCTTCAATTTTTGTATTCACTTCATTCTACTCAGTTTTATTTCCATTCAGTGTTTACACAGAATAAGTCTAGCAATGGGATGACCAACTAATCTTTTGATGTCTATTTTTATTTAATCTCTTTTCTAGGAAGAATGTGGTTGCCAGGGCCACTGTCACCCATTAATCAGGCAGCTTCATCCAGGTCAGTCAGGATCGGGTCTGGATTAGTGCATTTGCCCCCAGTCCTTTTTGATACTAACGGGGGAATGATGAGCTTGGTCTCATCTGTAGAACTGCTCCTGCCTGGTGCTGTGGTTGGTGCTGTGCCGGAACAGGAGCCACATGAGCAGATTTTTGAGGAGAGTTTTGTGGAAGAAATGGGATTGGCATTTCCAGAGTAAATGATTTGTGGGATATACATACAATATCATTCTTCTCCTTTGAGCACGTACAGGAGAGATTATATTGCTGCTTTTGTGGATCACAGAGCAGATTTTGTTTTATGGGCAGCTATTCCTTTGGGTGAAATACTAGGCAGAGTGCCCTGAAGAAGACCAGATAGAATTGCTCTGCTCCATGGGCTCGCTTGAGTCCTGTTGTAAGTAGCCATCTTCTTTCCCTAAAAATGGATTTCTTACACCAAACATTATTTGCCTTTGAACTCAGGTTCCAGTGGAAACATGCTATTTGAATGGCATGATTGTACAATTGGGATTTTCTCCTTCCCTTCGCAAATGTTTTTTCATTTCATATGGAGACAAATGCCCTTCTGCTTCTTTGGTTTGTATTTTTGGGTCCTGAGTTCTAGATTTTGGTTTATTTGGGTCACCTCTCCTCACACCTCTAAAAAAAGGAAGGAAGTTGCCCTTTCTTTGCATGAAAAATTCAGTTCTCCTCTGCTCTGTAAGGCTCTCTGGGGAGTCATTGTACTTTAGGAAGGAGCTGACCTCTCACTGTTTATCCTGAGCCTAGAACAAGTGCAGTTCAGATGGAGCCACTAAACTCTACCCCAACACCAACAGAGGAGACTTGCACCGCTGTTGAGGCCTGGTGAGACAGCTCTCCTGGCAGGTTAATGAAGCTGGTCTAACTTGTGTGCTGGAAAATAAAGGTATCATGAGGCTGGGAGGTCACTGAACTGAAGGGTCTCTCAGACATTTAGTTTAATGAGGGTTTCTTTGTGGGAAACAAGCCCATTAAAGAGTTGTCATTCCACCCCCCTCCCTTCAGGTGATGTGGAAGTGCCAACTGTTTATATTCTCTGAGTTGCTGGGAAAGACCTCCAGAGAGCCTAGTTGTTGAAATTGCAAGTAGTGTTAATATTAAAAGCAAACAGAAGACAAAAGGAAGAGATTGGTGAGAGTGATTTGGCTTTGGGAAGGGGAATGGCTGTTTCTGAGCTGGCATCTCCAGGGTGTGTGAGCAGAGGTGAGCAGGTTATGGCAGGTATAAAAGGGTGCCTGTTTTGTTCCATTATGTGTTTCTGGTCCCCACGTGGAAACCATGGGTCTCCTTTAGCATTCCTGAAGTTAATATCCCTGTCAGCCAGGACTGCAGTCTGGATCAGGTTGGGGGCAGGTGTCACAGCCAGGTTTTGCCTGCTGGTAAATGTTGCACAGGAGAAATACTGCTTTCATTCCTTGGCTCCTTGCTGTCTGACCATCTCCCTGTTCTGCAGACACTGTATTTATTGTTAACCAGACTGTGAGCAGGGTGGGTTGAACTGAAGCAGAGCTTCATCCCAGTCAGTCCAGTTTCCAGGAGGAGCAGTGTAGGTAAAGCTTCTCTGAATGCCTGCTTTTGTCATATGCCTTTCTGTGACACATGCACAATATTTTTTTGCCTCTCAAAAAGCTGAGTCAGTGTTAAAAATGTTATTCATGATGTGTTTGTGTTACTGGGGTTTTGCGTATGTGTACCAATCTGAATCCTGTTGGGTTCATCTGGAATGCTGAATGCTCTGCAGCACTAAAGCTCCCACATTTTTAAGTACTTCATGAATGTGTCATTTCCAGTCCATACAACTTGAATTTTAGGTGCATCTACTTGACATACTCAGTTACAGTGAGCTGCATTACAACAGAAAAAGCTCAGATAATCCTCATCTGCATTCTCTTTTTCAAGATGAAAAACCAACAGTGACAGATTTTTTAAAATCAGTTTAAGCCTCCTAGGATTTCTTACTCCTTTTCCCCACACCCTGGTGCTTTCAGTATTAATGTATTTTTTAACAGTCTTTTCTACTGTTTTTAACAGTGTTTACTCTGGATTTCTAACTACTAAAAAACAGCCTTGCAGATAAAATTCTGGACTTGTCATATGTTGGAGACATCCATCTTAGTGATAAGAGTTGTGTACTGTAAGCAACTTACAATGCAATGCTATGTTTGCTAAAATTCACAGCAGGAATGTTTATGCATGGGTTTTGACAGTTGTACTATTTATTCAAATAAACAAATAATGATCACTATGTTTTCTACTTTTTATTCTTTTTTTTTTTTTTTTTCTCCTCAATGGACAAATCTGTGGGAGAACTATTGAAAGGTGAGCTTCCCTTTGCTCTGGTGTGGAGAGAGCATGGAGCAGCTCTCCAATACAGCAGGGCTGGGTGGAGAAGCAGGAAAACGAATTATCAGAACTTGGTTTTGGTGGGACTGCTGTTGAATCCTTGAATTGTTCTTCAGTGTCTATTTTCATGTGAGGGCCTGGGGTGTGTGCATGAGGTGTGCTTTGAGAGCTCACAGAAACACTCAGGGCAGGGGGAGAAATAGGGATTGCCTTAAAAACAAAAGGACAAAACCTTGCAAGAGTGTTAAAATGGTAGGATAAAAAGAAGATTTTAATGAAAGCTTTCAGGTGCATAAATATGGCTATATGCACACTTGATAGAGGATTTCTACAAATTTTATAAGGTTAATTAGTTAGTATATCCTGCCAGTACATCCAATAGGAAATCTGTTACCTCCCTAACCCACCCCTGGGTCAGCCCCTTGGAGTTGGTCCAGGGGCTTCTTTGCCCCATTTTCTTGTGATGTCTTCTCAGATTCTAGTTGCAAAACAAAATGTCCTTGTTAGAGGTTCTGTTCTTGAGAATAAGACTCAACAGAATTTCAGAAATGTTAGAAGTGTTGGCTTATTATTCTAAAATCTAAGAGAAAGGGTAGGAAAATTACTAGGAGCTATATAACCACATATTAACAGTCTACAAAGCTACAAATACATAAAAAATGTATAAAAAGCAAAAACCTTTAGGCATCATAGTCATGAAATCAAACACAACTCATACAGAATTGACTGCTGTTCTTCTACAGAAGTCTGGATACTCCATGCACTGGTCATAACATCGGGTTTCGGAGGAAAATGGGTGCTTGCCCATTGTGTGTGTTTCAGACTTTTTCTAGCACTGACCTGCTGTAACTGTGAATGAGACGTCCAAGTCCTTTGTGTGGAACTAGGGAGAGACCAAGTAATTACAGATTTTCCAACATTTAGTTCTTCCTTCTCCCTCTGACTGCTGATATGAAACCAGAAATGTCCAAAGTTCCCAATAACATCTGCAATGATACCTTGTTTTTGACTTACTACATGTGTAGACTGCAGCATGCACTTCTGAATAGGAAAGAAGGTACTCAAGTTTCTTTTATAAATTGTTGTATTGTTTTGCTTGTTACCTGCTTAGAAAATAGTTAGGTTTACCCTTTGATTCAGGATTTAGGGTTAAGTTGCTTGTTACTATGAATTCATGGCCGCTAGAAATCTGTTTTCAACCCACTTTGTCTCATTTAGTTCATGCCGAACTGTCCATTCTTGTCTTTAGCACACAGCTAAACCCAGGAGTCACTCGCTTGTTAAACCAGACCAGCTTAATTAGTGTGTCTGGCTGCTGTCTCATTAATGGGGCTCATGGGGGACTGCAGAGTTGCTTTTGCTTGCTGGGAGAGTTAACAAATGCAACTGGTACCTAAAGGAAATGGCCAGAGAAAGTGGTTTCTGCAGGAAGCTTTTCCTCTTCAATCAATGGTGTAAAAGGGGAGGAAGAGTGGCTGACTACCTCTCTAAGGACATGATTTAGTTTTCTGCCTACTTCTTCTGCCAGATAGGTAGAGTAATCCTGGTGTGCTTTATAAAATGCTTGAAGGAGCATGAGGAAAAGGGGTATTGAAGCACAATCTTGTCTGCTCTTGGCTGGTTTATTATTGTATATAAAGCAAAAGTGAGTTGCCCCAGAGCCAGAGCAGCCCAGTTGTGCTGGGCAGTGCCATCCAAGAATGATCCTATCTTTCTGATACATTCTGGTGTCTCAAGAGTTGCAGGGCTGCATGTTTCCTGCACTTGTATTCCTGTTTATTTCAGTCTCTGCAGCAGGGACCAGCACACCGACAATTCAGTTCCGGACAGGACCACGGTTTCGTTTTTAAGAGCAGAGCGCTGCAGCACAACTTCCCCTTGCTGGCTTTGTCTGGGTCATGCTGCCCTCTGAGCCTGGGGCCAGCCCTCTCCCCCAAAATTTCATCCTGACTGCTGGGACAAGGTCTTGGAAGAGCTTCTGAGGAGTTACTGAAGAAAAGAATAGTAAGTTTGGAAAATGGGACTTCTTTGGGTGCTTTTTTTCATAATTATTGTTCTTAACTGGAAGACTTTTTGTGCCTGTGTGGGTTGTTCTAACATCGCTTCTTGTGCTAAGGAGCAAAAATGGCTCCTAAAAAGTCTGGCACTGAACAGGGAAGTAGAGTAAATTTCAAACTGGGCGCCCACTGTGCGTTCTCTTTTTTTCTTACTAATTTTTTAATTCTGGTTTTCTGAAGGCAGAAATATTACTATTAACCTTCCCACCTGGGTTTTCCCTGCCTCCTTTTTGTGTTCTACTTGGGCAACCGTCCCTAGGAAATGTGTTTAAGCTAATGCAGAGTATGGCTTTTGTATTTTCAAACAGGAAATAAAACAGGTGAAACAGTTTGGTAGCATTGATAAATGCCTTGTGAATATTCTGGTTTGTAAGCTAGGGACCCCCACTCATTAGTGCTTTGTGTGGTGCCTTGGGGATATCTGGGAGCCAGACTCTGTGAAGACTCATGGAGTAAAAGTGAGCAGCTGTGACCCAACTAGAGAATTTGCTGTTTCTCAGTAGAAATTGCACAACCTGGCGTTGCAAGGTTGTGCAACAGCCCAGCTCCTGACCTAAGAACAATTCACCTCTGGGCAGCTGCTGCAGGTGGCACACGAGAAATCCAACACCCCTTGGCTTTAAAGCAAAGCCTGTACACCCATGGCATTCTCAGAGAATGAACATCTCATTCAGAGAATGCCATTTCCTTTAAATAGCCAATAATTGTCTATTTTATTTAAAGTTGCCATAATGAATTGCCCGTACAGTCAGTATTCAAGCAGTTGTCTCTTACAACATTCTCCTCTCCAAGTGCTGATAAAGAACTTGTGCAGGAGGATGGGGGCTGGAAAAAACAGGACGCCAGGCACAGCTCTGAGCAGCAAATTTAACTGAGGGGCGGCAGGGGCTGGTTGCAGCAAATATGGAAAATTGCGTGTGAGAACCAACTCTCGCAACAGCTCACCCAAGGAGGGGCCCAAACCCCGGCATGTTCCATTTTCTGTTGCTCCTGCTGTATGTTATTCCTTGAAGGGCTGTTGCCTGGGACCAGGCCTCACCAAAATGCAGCAATGCCACGTGAAGGACTGCTTGTGAATGCTAATTACGAGCAATAAATAATGAGGCTATTAAATGCTTAAGAGCTGCAGTTCTCAGGCGCAGAAATGCCTGTGGGAAATCAATATTGATAAATGTGAGCTGAAACACAATGTGTGATGGGCTCTGAATGGTGTGTTGCTATTTTTTTTTCCCTAAGGTACTGAAAGGGACTGGATACCAGGCAAGTGAGTCTTACAATTTTAACTCTAACTGGCACACAGGACTGAGGCCCTACAGGATATTATGCTACATTTTTGCAAATTCTGAATTTCGGCCTTTCCTTACAGGTTTCGAAATTTTAGAATGAGGCTTCTGCTGTTCGGGTTCCTTGGCCAAAGGGTGTGGCAGGCAGCACACACCACTTTGATAGTCAAAGGAAGTAAGAGGTACACAAGCTGAATATTGCAGCAAAGCTGAGTGAGTGTAAGTTGTGGTTTACACAGACCATTTATAATATGAGCAGGACTTCCCCAAGGCATCACAGCTGTCAGAAACCTAATTTAAAAGTAAGTTGTCCTCAGGTTGCTCTGTATTAATTAACTTTTCACAGTTAATTTAATCTGGGAAGTCTTATCTCAGATAGTTCAGTTGTTCCTCAGGCACTATATCACTCAATTTCTGCTACCTTTTTTTATCAAACACCTTTTTAGAGATAGCATTCAGTTTTGCAGCACCATAATGAAATTAATTCTCTTGTGACCCTTTCTCTAAGTGCTTTGCTGGCACTTTTGTACCAATTTATTTTACCAGATCGATGTGCAAAAGCATCCAGTTATTCTCAGCTTGGCTAAATCTGTGTTAAAATACATGTTCATAACACACTTTGACTGGAGACTGTAAGAAATAGGAGAGACAGCCTTCAGAGCAGCACTGTGCTGTTTGGTGTATAAAGCTATCAAGCAGAGAAATGTCACTTTGGAGATGTTTTGTGCCACAGCATTCCCAGCAGGTGCCTTGCACGGGGGTGTGGGAGCATCTCACTTCAGGCCCCTGCAGGAGCAACCAGTGGAGGGAGCTGCATTCCTAGAACTAGGATTAGCCGCTCATTTAAATGCTCTGGATTGCTATTTAAAGGTGCCATTCCCACTCATTTCACAGGAAGTTTTAGGAGATGGGGCTCCCAATGTGGGCACCCTGGGTAGAGAGTGGGAGTCATCCCCTGTGGGAACCTCTAATATGAAGCATCTTATTTTCTGTTAAAAAAGCACAAAACCAGTCAGCATCCCTCTCCTGCACTGGCCCAGCAGCAGTGAACTTGAGAGGGAGCATTTCCCATTCCCGAACAGCAGCACTCCCAGTCAGAGAGCTGAGCGCCGGGTGCCCTGTGCCCAGCAGCACCCGGGATTTGTGTCTCAGAGCAGTGTGAAAGTCTTCCTGATCATCTCATCTACTGTGCCCTGAATTTCAGACACTTTCAGACTGTTGGGACGGATGAGGTCTCACTGATGCTAGAACTGATATGGTGCAAACCACACGCTGCCATGTGTGTCCAGAGCCCTCATCCTCCTGTAGTTTCCTTCACGTCCACAGGCCACAGTACAGTTGCAGGATATCTCTGATTTCCTGCACTTAAATCAATGTGTATTTAGTTTATAAAGAACCATCATGCCTCTTGTGTGTCTGGAAAGCCAGGCCCCGAGAGTGGTGGGGAAGGGAGTCAAATCCAGATGGTGACCAGTCACGGGTGGTGTCCCCAGGGCTCAGTAGTGGGGCCAGTCCTGTTTAATGTCTTCATTGATGCTCTGGACACGGGGATGGAGTGCACACCCAGTCAGTCCACGGACAGCACCCAGCTGGGTGGGAGTGTGGATCTGCTGGAGGGCAGGAAGGCCCTGCAGAGGGACCCGGACAGGCTGGATCCATGGCTGAGGCCAACGGGCCGAGGGTCAGCAAGGCCAAGGAGCGGGCCCTGCCCTGGGTCACACCAACCCTGCAGCTCCAGCAGAGGGGCTGGAAAGCTGGGAAAGGCCCTGGGGGTGCTGGGGACAGAGCCTGGACTGAGCCCAGCTGTGCCCAGGGGGGCCAGAGGCCAATGGCACCTGGGCTGTCCCAGCCAGGGGGTGGCAGCAGGGCCAGGGCAGGGACTGTCCCCTGTGCTGGCCACTGCTGAGGCCACAGCTCAAATCCTGTGTCCAGTTCTGGGCCCCTCACTGCAAGATGGACATTGAGGGGCTGGAGCGTGTCCAGGGAAGGGAACGGAGCTGGGGAAGGGTCTGGGGCAGCAGGAGCGGCTGAGGGAGCTGGGGGGGCTCAGCCTGGAGCAAAGGAGGCTCAGGGGGAGCCTTGGGCTCTGCACAGCTCCTGACAGGAGGGGGCAGCCAGGGGGGTCGGGCTCTGCCCCCAGGGAACAGGGACAGGACAGGGGAAATGGTCCTAAGTTGTACCAAGGGAGCTTCAGGTGGGATATGAGGGAAAATTTATGCACTGAAAGAAAGACAAGGGAAGGGGCTGCCCGGGGAGATGGTGGAGTCCCCATCCCTGGAGGAATTCAAAAGCCCTGCAGATGTGGAACTTAGGGACATTATTAAGTGATGGTCTTGGCTGGGCTGGGGGAACAATGGGACTAGAGTTTGAAAAGAGAGTATTAAATTCCAATATTTTGTTTCCCCACAGCTGTACCCCCTGCTCTAATAAAGGAATCTGCTTATATTTATAAACTTGTCTCAGTAATTTAATGACTGTGTTCTTCTTTTAATATTCCCTAAGTATTGGTAATTTTTATGTTTTCTAGAACATATGCATTAATACCTAGGGACTGAAAGCTTTTTCACTTCAGCTGAAATAGGATTTTACTTATCTAATACAGGGAAAACAGAATCAGATATAATTTAAGCGAGTTTTAGTACTTCAAGTCTTTTTTTCTTATATTTTGATGATTAAGAGAAAAAAATAAAAATTGTTTTTAACTTCTTTTTCTTTGCACACATTTAAATATATTTTCAGATTTTTTTCTAAGGCAACTAGTGATGAAATAGTAACTCATAAAGTTACTTCAGTTTGTTTTCTTCTTAGCATTGATTTTGATCTTTACATTCCTTTACTTTCCTTTTTTTTCCCATGTTTTTTCCCAGTTTACCAAGAGTGATTAAAGACAATGGATCCAGCCTTTTTAAATGCGTTTACACAGCCTTCTACACTTGATCAATTCCTAACTGAGGATGTCATTGCTGAAGGTATGCACTTTATGAACCAGGACAGAAAAAAGTCCAAAGAACCACCTGAGGGTCCAAACAGAAAATGTGCAGTACGAATTGTGTATTTGTATTGTGAATTGTGTATTTTTCAGCATGGTTGTATCCGAAGTGAGTAAACTGTGTGTGTAATTTGGCTGCTGGCTCTTCGATGCAACACAAAGTCCAGCTGGTTCTCGAAATGAAATTTAAGTTTCACACATAAAGATGTGACCGAGTTTGTTTTGCTCTTTCCAGAATTGTCCATCTCTATCTTACTGATTTGTATTGCACTGAAACATAATTTCCAACAGCAGTCTTAATAGTCTGATACACCATTTTCTTGCTCATAAGGAATTAGTTAAAATAAAAAAAAAATCAGTGTTTCTACATTTGGCAATCAGCCATATTTGGAATATCAAACTGATAGCAGATTTAGATACAAACTTGCACTAGTCATGTCTGATAACTGTGATGGATCTTGTTTGCTTCCTTCCATAGGTGAGAAGAGGAAACTCATAAAACCCACCTCAAGCAACAACCCCAAATTGGAAGAATTAAAACTGGTACCACTTCTTTTACTTTATATAAGTTTATATAGTTGAACCCTCACCTCGAGTTGTTTTGAACTGGCTCAGCTGGCAAGGTTAGTAAAGAGCAGAGGGGGGCAGGATGAAGTCTGCAAGTCAGGAATTCAGGATAAAAGCTTTCAGGTTGCATGGTACGTTGCCTGCTTGAGGTAAATGTGAAGGATGAATGCTATTTTACAGGCAAGTACTTTATTTCCATCTGATTTTGAAAGTCTCCTTGGTGTGTTCAAACACTGTGTTCCTCTAATGGCACAGTCCACATACTAAATTTCCGAGAAGAAAAGTGGCACGTGTCTGTCTTATGAGACCAGCACTCCTTGCATTGTGGAGGTGGTAAAATTGTTACAAATATTATGAAAAGCAGCTTAAGATACGTGCTGATGTTTGTATTTTATAGCATTTATAAATATGTAGGTAGGTGTGTTTCTATATTATGTTTTTGTTCACATTTGATCAAAAGATTTGATTTTGTGTCAGTCTTTCACAATGTTGTTGTACAAAAGGGAAAGTCTGAAAGGTGGTGCTGCAAAATGCAATTATGTTGTCTACAGGAAAAACTGGATTTGTTATTTCCAGATTGCCAAAAATGAAGAGTTTTCCTCAGTTATGGAGATTTCTGTGAGCTTTGGTGCTTAATCTGTTCTCTGTCAGAGATTCCTGGAACGATGTTCATTGCTATCTAATTTCTTTTCTTTGGATGATGAGGAGATGGAAACTGTGTCCTTAGGGAAGCAAAGTCCTCTGGGTGCCCATCAGTGCCCCTTGATTGCCTTCTTAATCTAAAGATTCAATGGCTTCTCTAGAAAAGCATTTGGGATGGAGACAGGGACAGGGAGAATCTTCAAGGGAAGAACAAGGGAAACAAAGAAACTCACTTGGGAGAGAGACTTTCACTGCATTTTCATTTTGAGGTGGCTTTGGAGAACTGAGTAATACGAAATGGCTCCCTGTCGCTGCTATAAATATCCAGCTGGATGTAAAACAGAAGATGGTTACATTTGGAAGCCAGCAGCAAACTTCTCGAAGTATTCGTGCCCTCCTTTCCCTGTTTACTCATTTTTAGACTCGCTGCTCTGCAGCTGAGTGGGGCCTCCACAAGTGGACGGAAAGCAGAGCTGTGTGAGCTGCCAGCTGTGGATGTGGCTGGGAGAGCAAAGCAGGGATGTTGTAGGTCTGGAGTCAGCAGTACTTGCTGCTTTTCTGACTCCCCTCTGGTTGTGCTCTTGTGTTTGGGGTACTGCTCTACCCCTCGCACATCCAAAGTGTCACCAAGCACCAGCTGAAGGGCACAGCTTTCTGCTCTAGAAGATTCTTGTTTTTTCTTAGCAGAGGAAATGTATTGCACTTTGACAGCTCCTCAGTTCAGGCCTTTTTGTTTCTTGTGCAGTTTCAAGCATCTCAGAGACTTTTCTTCTCGAACCCTTTTTACATTTTTGTTAATGTTGGCAAGCTGACAGGAATCTGCTATGAATTTTCTCCTCTGTTTACAGCAAGTGAGAAGGATATTATCCACTCCAGACACTCACTCACAGCAATCACAGCAATACAAGCAACACCCTTCTCTCTTACAAGGGAGATGTTCATGTTGGCAGCCAGCTGGGGCTACTGCTTTTCTGTTCTGCTTCACCAGACCACCTTCCCTTTCTCTCAGCACATGTGAATAAAACACATGCTTGGAGAAGTGCTGAGGAACTGCTTTGTTCTCCTGTGGTTCCTCTCCTTTTGTAGCCAGACCGTGGCTTCCTGAACACCTTCCCCTTGCGAAGGCAGGAAGGATATTGGAGGGCCACTGGGAGGACTGCCACGTGAGAAAGTTCCAAGAAGGTATTTGGGGACTGAGTAGTACAATATTGCAGAAAGGAAAAGAAAACAAAAATAGGAGATGAGAGGGAGGAGTGCTAGTAGTGTGGATGAGTACGAGAAACTACCCACAGAAGGAGAGAAGCCTCTTTTCTTACAAACTTCTGCCTGGCAGTTGAATTTGTGTGAATTCTGTGATGTGTGATGAAGGCAGGGGATGGGAAGTGTACGGCGCAGCCTTTTCCCTGGTGGAAGTGGGAACAGGGTCTGTCTCCCCAGCTGTATAACAGAATTCCTCAGAATATAACTAGTGAGATGTCTATCTCACTTGAAAATTAGGAAGAGCTAACCCTTTAAAAAACAACCAAAAAGCACAAATGAAGTGGAGATTAAAAGCAAACCAAGATGTGAGATAAGGGACTCGAGAGGGGTGAAACAGAATATGGCATTGAATGCTGTCATGTCTCAACAACAGGGATATAACTGCTTTGCTTTCCCCTGCAGTTCTTGACTGAGTGGATTAACAGAACTCTGAAAGAGGAACACATAGTAGTTAAAAGTCTGGAAGAAGACCTGTATGATGGGCTGGTACTTCATCATCTCCTTGGTAAGCTGCTCCTTTGAGTTTAGCTCTTGCAGACACCTAGAGGAACTTTCCAATCAGAGAACAAACCTCAGGAATCACAGTGGCAGGGACTTCCATCACTTCTCACTGGGGGCCAGCTGTGATAATCCCAATTCTGAATATATTCCTGCTATTGTTTTACATGGTTATTTTGCTTCTACGAAATTCTTACTACTTGCTAGTTGACATAATAAAAAGGTTGACTAAGCAGTGTGTAGTTCAGTGTTTCTGAAAGGAAGGAGGGTTTCGTAAGCCAGGAGCACAAAGGTGGCTTGTGGTGTTACCAGTAACTGGATGGAATCAGCACTGTAATATATGTTTTCCTGTCTTTAAAAAAGGATATAAAAAACTTAAAATATCTGGATCTAAAGAACTGGTCTGGTACTGGAACTGGTAAAAATATAAAAGGCTTTTGGCACCATGCAGTGCTTGTGTAAAGATGTGACCTCCTGGAGCAGCCTGTTATCTATTTCTATTTCTCCTGTCCCTAGTACATTTTTCTTTGCCTTTTCACTCTCTTTGGGGACATCTTTCAAATCTCTCTCCTTTCCACCAAGGCTGAGAGCAGCAGCATGAACAGGATTGAATTTTTTTCACAGTTTACTTGCCTGAGCAATGATCTGGGATTTCTTCTCTATATGAGTTGATATTGACTTTGTCCACTGTCTAGAGGAAAGATTCACTCCTTGGATTTCTGTAGCATCCACGGAAAAAGAAGGAATGTAAAGTGCTAGGGCTGGGGAATGATGCTGCAAGGACTGACTTGAATCTTCTCTCTTTTGCAGAGCCATGAAATGGTATTGAACATTTAAAACGAGACTTTGTGTGCTTTGCTGTGATTTTATGTTTCTAATTTTTTTTTCCTGTGCTGGTGTTGAAATACATCCTTCTACTTCCTATGGACTCTCTGTCAAAGAAAACTTAGGATCGCTCAAGCTGGATGTTGACAAGATTGCATTAACAGAAAAAAAACAGCGACAGAAACTCACTGTGATTATGGAAGCTGTGGCCAAGTGTTTGCAACTGGAAGAAAGTCAGCTGAAATGGAGTGTGGAATGTAGGTGCAGAAGCAAAATTGAAGGAAATTATCCATCATAGGCTTCCGCTGCTCTAAGGCTGCTGTGAGGAAATGTGCTGCCAGAACAGTAATTAAACAACCTGTTTTCAATTACCAGTTGAATCAAAAGTGAGACAGAACTATCTGACCCTGCCTGGGACTGCCTCCTCTAAGTGTGTGGCTTGTGGATCACTTAAGAACCCTCAGCATCCCTCCACGTCTCCCTTTTAAGCTGTGCTATTGCCAAGTGATGATATTATATCATCCCCCATCTGATGTCCCACCTGTGCTATGGCCCTCCATGACTTTGGGGTCCTCTGCACAGGGAGAATTTGTGATGTTGGAGTGAAGTTCACTTGTTTTGCACACTAAGTGTTGTTTTCTCTCTTTACACTCAACAGCTGTCTTGGCAAAAGACTTACTGAGCACACTGCATCTTCTGGTTGCAATAGTAAAGCACTTTGAACCCAGCCTGGCTCTGCCTCCAAACGTTCAAGTGGAAACAATCACCATCGAGGTATTTACAGTTCCAGTATTTGTTACAGTAGGTCCTAGAGTCCTTTCACAAGGCTAATGTGCTTAGGATCAGGGAGAAATATGTGTGCCACTGTGGAAGAGACACTTGTATTTTCTGTGAACCGCACCTTTTAATTTCTGAGTTTGTTGGATTAGATTTAGTTTTCAGTTTGGATACTCTGTCTTTAAAAGGGGAGAAACCCTACACTGTTTTTCTTCCTCAGTCAAACAAAGGAATGGTCCAAACTGAAATAAGCTGTTGACCTCTGTAAAGAAGAAAATGAAGAAATTCTGCTGTTACTATCTCTAAATGTTTTAAAATAGAAGCCTGTATTCAAAAATCATAAACTTGGTTCAATGCTGAAGTTTTCTTTCTTTAGGGGATGGGAGATTTTACTCCCCTTCTGTTGGGGTCACATTTTGGTATTATCTGCAAGCTTTCTTCTTCTCTTTTGTTTCTTAAAGTCAATTCTGAGACTCTAGAAGAATATCAAATATCCCTCAATTTGGGAAAAAATTGCAAAATTTAGCACCACCAGTATGTAAACAGAGAATGTTTTTCACTGCCCAAAAAGGAAGAGCAGCAAACACCAAGGACTTCTGATGAGGAAGTAAGAGACTTCCTGTTGGAGACTGAAGAGAGCAGAAGGAAGCAGAAACCTCACAAAGTACCTGTACTAATTGTACTGGAGTTATTGAATAAATGCCCTTTGATAATCACTTAAGGCAGCAAAAAAGGTCATGAAAGATTGCTTATAAAATTTGTTTGTGTGCCAAATCCAACATTGTCTATTGCCCTTTCAACAGACCACTTCCAGGGGATTAAAGGCATCAAATGCAGTGGAATATATCACAGAAAACAAGTAAGAGGGGATATATCTGTTTTTTACACTGTCAATCAGAAAAGAAATATTGTGGGTGTGTTCTCCCTTACAAAAAATGGTTGGGATCATGATGATGACAAAAGGTGTAAGCCCAGGCATACATCAGTTGCTTCTCTGGTTTCTTTCTTTTTTGCTTTTTTCCCTCTTCACTTTTGGTATTATGGTGCAGTACCTTTATTCATTCTTTTTATAAACTTCTCTAAAGCAATATTTATTTCTGAAGCTTAACATTTGTCACTGCCATGGAATTTCATAGCAAATGCAGTAATAAAATTCCTATAATGTAAATTTACCTGTGCCAGACTAAATTGGAAATTTTCTAAAGCCACAAAGGTTTAAATCTACTTCTAATTTGTTGCTGTTGTGTCTTTAAATAAAGAGAAAGGAGGCAGTTCTTTTTTTATTTTACTGTGAAAGAAATGTTTTCGCTTGCTGAGTGTATGGGGTACTGGCATTATTAAAGGAGTTCAGTAGTAGCATACCATTTATATACTGAAAAAATATGGCCATCATTCTAAGAACTAGAAACAGATTTTCCTACTATCATTTTTTATATGCTAGAACATCTTCAGGTTCTAATATCATGAGAAGCTTATTGGAGGAGGATATTGAGGATTGTGCTTGTAAAATAAATGTTCATTGCTATGTGGGCCAGTTAAAATCTCATATGCTTCCAAGAGCCTACACAGATATACAGTGTACTTAAAAATGTCTCTTGGAAAGTCACTCTGACATAAAGTTAATGGCACTTTGAACTCTTTCTCTGGCTTTACGAGGTAGCAGATAAGCAAAGCTTATGAATAAGATGAGCTCTGCTGAATCATTTTTCTAATTCTTGCTTTTTATTGCACTTCTAGAGAGAAAATAGAAGCGCAGTCAAGTAAGTGCTGGCATTGCCAAGTTCAGTGTTTCATTATGTGCTTTTATACACCATGTCCTGATCCATTTTTACCTCATGATAAAATCAGTATGCTCCCACTAAAGTTAATGGAGATTCATGGATTTTTCCTGGGGTTTTTCTCCAAATGTCTTCTGCTAATACCTGTTCATACCAACACAATACAGCTTGGCCATTGGGTGGTCACTTTGGGATGGGAGGGGAGACAGGACATGAAAGTGAGTTGATGAGCCAATAAGGAAACCTGGCTAGGGGCAAAATACAACTTGGATTTATGCATGGACCTCGTTCAGTGTTGGAACTATTTATAAAGGCTTCAGAATTGTGGTTCTCGTTGCTACCGGTTTAATGTACTTTCCTTCCCACAGTTTGCAAATGAGATTTTGAAATCTGCTGGTGCTTTCTTGTGGATGGCAGCTCAGTCAAACCAACGTCCCCAGAGTTTTTACCCTTAGTGCTTTTGAGAGCTGGGGAAGATTTCAGGTGAAAAATATCCATGTGTGCAAAGCCTGCAGAAGGTCTGGGCACTGCTCAGGCTTCGGTGTGAGCTGCTCTTCCCTGCTGCAAAGGAGCACAGAGCATCCCCAGAGAACCAAGGCAACCATCTGAATTCTCTGCTGTGCCCTTTATTTTGGCATTTTCATCCTTTGCAGAGGTGCAAATGATATAATTTTATATGTTTTTATCACTTTTTCCACTGAGTGTTCTTTAGTGTGGGCTGAAATTGTGAAAAAAAACCCCAAAAACCAAAAAACCAACCCAAACACTCACTCCCCTAACCCTGGCTCCCACCAAAAAAAAGTGAAAAAAAAAAGAAAAGGAAAAAAACCCCAACCCATAATTAGGTGTTTCTTTCAGTGGGCTGCTTCTGCTGGGAAGAGAAATCTGCAGTTCGCTCTTCAAGATGCTCTCTCTATTTTTGACACAGCTTTCTTAGCAAAGAGGAATCCCAAAGCGTGGCTCCAGAAGAGGGCTCCCTGTGATTTGTTTGATGGATTCACCTATTCCCTGACTGTGTTCCTGCAGCTCCCCCCAAACGGGGAGAACAGGGAAAACCTGAGGAAACCCTCTCACAAAGGAGGCTTCTCTGTCACTGTCTTTGGGAGGAATTTTCCTTAAGCACAGCTTCCTTTGCTTTCCTGCCCTGTAGAAACTGGTTCTGCATTTAGCTGTGCTGCCAGGGTGCCCTTCATTGCTTGTGGTGTTTCAAACACTTTGCTCGTGCTTGAACCAGAGCTGTGCTGTGGCCGGGTGAGGAGATGGATCTTGCATCTGCTAAATGGAAGTGGCCATTTTTGAGGTCTCTACATTTTCAGAGGAAGGGCAGTGTCTCCATACCTTGCTTGTGGTTTTTTGGATGGAAGAAGGTTGTTTTTTTCTGCAAATTTGGTGCAACTGACATTTCGGTTTGGGGAGAGCAGTAAAATGGGTAGCTCTTCTCTGCTCCCTGCACTTTATCCCAGAAGTTTGGGGTTAAAAAAAATGCGAGTGAAAAGAGAGAAACCACACCGATGAAACTTGGCCATTGCTCAGACTGGTGGCAGCACAAACTGAGAACCTCTGCAGGTGAAAATTACAGAACTGAATGAAGTAAATTGTTTTCTCAGATGTGGTCAGGCTGAAGGGAAGCCTGTCATCTTGTCCTCTGAATATAAAAGCAGCATCTTTCTCTGCCTCCCTGCTAGTCTCTTCCTCCTTGGCTTGTACGTTGCAAATACCTTTCTCCTTCTGGAGCCACATTAAAGTTCTGCTCTGTCAGTTATTCAAAATAAACCAATTAATGTTGTTTTGATACAGGAGATGATGCCTTTGATGAATTATTTAGCTGTGCTCCAGATAAACTGGATGCTATAGAAAAGGTAATTTATCTTTTTAGTAGACATCAAAATCTGTTAGGCAGAACTTAAATACTGAAAAAGTTATTTTTTCTTTCCCCTTTTCTTCCCCTTCTTTTTTCTTCAGGCAGTTTTGCAGTTTGTCAACCAGCATGTTGGAAAATTAGGATTAAATGTGAAAGACATCAAATCTCAGGTAATGTGCTCTAAACTGTGTGTTAACCATGTTTTGTCAGCCATTTGAGTATTTCCTCTCACCATAAGGAATCCTCCTTTTTATTATAGCAATTTGAAATTTGGCAACATAATGATTTCCAGATTTAGGTTAAGACATCAAACATCAGTCTCTGAAGTTTCTGAAGCTAATAATGAATGCAAAAATACAGCCTTTGTATTGAATGCTGCCCTTGTAATGCTACAGGGAGTAATTTTCAGAGCCTGCCCAGCTCCTACGGGTGCTCTCTTTGTCAGGATGGAAATAAAGGTGTTCTGAACATTAAAATGAAAGCCAAGTTGATTGCTGTACTTAGTGACTGTTAATGCTGCATTTTCTTCATGGCATGAAGGCCTTATTTTCATCACATTTCCAAGCCTCATCCTCTGAAGGTAGAGCTGCTTCAGAATATGAAATTGCAAGGGAAGGGGTTGATAGGCATGGCAGGATCACCTCCCTGGGCTTTGGTGACCCGGGTGCTCTTCTGAGTTTTCCCGGTGGGCAACTGTGAGGAAAGAAGCTTTTCAAGTGTTTTGTCATACATCACTAGGCAGAGTTTTCTTTTATTTGTAGTTACTCATTTGTGCTCATCTGAAGTCTCTTCACATCTGGAATAGTTCGTTTTCAGAGCTGTCCTTTTACAGGGTTGTATTTTCACAAGCATGAATTTGGGAGCCTTATCTACCTAAATATGAAGTTCACTGTGAAGAGGTTGAGGGGGCTCGGTCATTAGACTGTCTGCTTGCCCAAGTAACATTTAAATTCCTTTATTGCTAGAATGGCATTTACTGGAATAGTTTAATAAAGCCAAATAATTTTCAGATAATTCTTCTCTAGTTTTCAGATGGAGTCATCTTACTTCTCTTAATTGGACAGCTGGAGGGTTACTTTCTGAATTTAAGGAATTTCTTCCTTACTCCAGCCAGCACCATGGAGATGGTAGGTTGTTATGTAATTATTTAGAGTCTGAGCCATCAAACTGTCTATTCTGCCTCTTGCTTCTACTGCTGCTGCTGCGTTTGCAGGGTGGGGGTTTGGGGCAGTGCAAACACAGGCACTCAATGCCATCAAAATACCTCGGAACAGGTTGGTGTCCTCTTCAAAATCAGCATCTCATGGGAGGCAAACTCCTGTTCCTTGGATTTGTTTGGCCTGGCCGTGCTTCTGCAGCCTTCTGGTGGAACCCAGGGCTCTGTGTGGTGGGCAGTCTTCCACAAGTCTGTCCTGCAAACAATGATTTGAAGAGGATGATGCCTCTTGCATAGCAGAACTGGATCCCTGTGGGTTTCTTTATGCTGCCCTAAAAATATGCCTCAATCGAGAGGTGGCCAGAACATTCTGAAAGCCTCTTCTGTGTTTGGGAAGCTCTTAAAGGTTTACATCCTTTCCTCCCCCGAGGCTGGGGGCTGTAACATACTCAGCCAGACCTGCTTGGCCCCTTTTTCCACCTTTACCAGGCAGATTTCATCTGTGCTTTAAAAGCAAAAGCTGTCACCAGCCAGAAGGAAGTGTGTGCTGGGCTGCCTCCTCCACAGGTCTAGAATGTTGATATATTTTGAGATATTTGAGGTATTTTCAGATTGTCTCTGGTGTGGGTAGGCTTTTTTCATTTGGGTCACTGAATAGCTCTGAAAATCTTGAAACTGTAGCTATTTTTCCTGGTTTATGCTCAGATCTCTGAAAGTGAAATGTGTCAGATCCTTTTGCTTGAGAGCTGCCAGAGAAGAAAATCTCTCCTTTGGCATGGTTTGCATTACAGCTTCCCCACACAGTTGAAGCTTTCATCTTATTCCCAACCTTCCCACAGTTAATGCTCCTGGGCATTTTTTATTTGTAATGAAAATTCTCAGAGGTCCTATATTAACAAATAAATATTCCCATGGAGCTTTTCATCAGAAAGTTTAAAAGCACAATTGTTTGAGACCAAGGTTCAAATGTTGTCAAAATTTCATTGCTGTCAGTTGATAACTGTTTAAAGTATTAGGAAAAAAAGAGATTTTTTTTTTTTTTTTTTTTAAATCTAAGAACAGGGAAAATATATTTTGAAGGGTTGAATCAGACATAATCAAAGCATTTCCCTAGAGTTGTTTTTCTTCCCTTTCTCTTCCACTCAGTTTTCAAAATTGTTTGGTCTGTTCCCATTGAACTGGACAGAAATTTTTAACATTTCCATTGGCTTTATTCAGAGGAAGTCATTGAATATTTTCTTATTTAAAATTCCATAAATAACAATTTACTTTTTGGTTCAGCCCTATTCTAGTCTCACAGGTTTCTTTCTGGGAATGAGATAGCCCTAAAATTCTGGTACAAATCAAAGCTCAGGCTTTCTAGTTCTTACCCTACCTGTCACTGGCATCAGAGAGGAATATAATGGGGTTGGGTACTGCTTCAGTACAATTCTTTACACTGTATTAATTTCATTTTAGCAAAGTTACTCCCAAGTACTGGACTTACTGTTGAACAGTTTGCCAAAGTGGTATTTACCATTTGTTTCTCCTCTGATGCTCATTACAAGATGAAAAGTGAGATGACACCACAACTAAAAATACTGATCGACAATAGTTCAGCTGTCATTTGTACACAAAACATGTCTTTCAATTCCCCTGTGCTTTCTAACTCCTTGTCATTTCAGACATTAATTGGTGCAGTAAAGTATAAAGATGTAACCTTTGCTGAGATTTAAAGCATCTCATTTGTTGTTTGAATGGTGACAACCACGGGCACTGCTGGGATCCGTGTGCATCCACCTTACAGTCCCTTCTAACCAAAACCATTCCGTGACTGAAATTCAGGAGGTGACCACCTTAGAGGTGCAGGAAGGAAACACTGTGTATGGGTGGGTTTGCTGCAGGGTTTTTTGTGGTGTTTATTGCCCCCCAAAAAAGGCATTTACAAGTAACTGTAAAGTTGTGCAGCTCTGGGTGCTTGTGGGTGTAGAAAGATGTGCGTCTTCTGTGACAAAGAATATGATTACAAAATAGTTCAGGCTGAAATTAAAGGTGAAATTTTCATGGTTACAAGATGAAGATGATGAGGAAGGAGGGCTTGTGTGCTTATCACAACCTTGTGAACTCGCTACTTTTGCCAAAATAGGCCCAGAGCTGAAATGCCCTGAATGTCCTGGCTCCTGTCCAGTTATAAATCCTAGAAAATTGTCCAGCTCTTTTGAGTCTGGACACACGGCTGAACAAAATACCTTATTTTTCAAGGCTTCCCTTTCTTTGATAATTGTTCTTATTTCTGTCTAAAGATGTTTTTTGAAATGTGCATTTAGTCGATCCTTGAAAATCTCCAATGCATTGCAGAGAGGGAAATGGGCTCTTTCTGCCTGTGCTGGTTCACGAAGGAAATACTGGATTTATTCATTCCCATCAGCAAATTGTGTAGAACTGTATGGTCTTAAGCCTTCTGGCTGCTGACTGTCAGAGGAAGAAAACAAACCTGGATCCAAACAGGCATTCCCAGTTACTTGTAAACCAGAGGAGAGGGTGAAACATAAATCTGTTTCTTCACTTCAGAGCACACGAGTTTTGCTTGGCTTATGCATGGGGGACTCCTGTGCTCATTGTCAGAACACAACAGGGAACAGCAGCCTCCCAAAGGATAAATTTCCCAGTAACTCAGGGAAGGCAGGAAGAGACAATCTGAAGTTCATTCTGGTCTTGTTACTCCTTTGGAGGAAGGGAGCTTGTTAATTACCAGCCAAGTAAACAACTGCACTGCATTAAGGTGTTAGAGGGGGATATCGCTTTAAAAAAATTTATTATGACTACTGCTTATGTGTGTGATGCTGCTTTTATGTGGGGAAGGGAAAGAAAAACCAGTGAGGAAAAATGGGAAAAACCCCTCAGCCTTCATTCATAGATGTGTGCTTAATTTCTCATGAGTGTTCTTAAGGGTATCATCACTACTGTTCATATGAATAGACACCTTTAGAATCTTCTAGCTCACGAGTATACCTGGTCTTTTCAATTACAATGAAATATAGAGAACTTTCCTTTTATTTTTTTTTTTTTGTTGTTCCAAATGTGATAAACATGTGGGCATTGTTAAAAAATACCCAGAAATAAACTCCATGCCTCTATTAGATCCAGTTAGGAATCCAGCCTGTTTTCCCCATGGAAACATCCATTAACACAAGTCTTTCACATGCAAGGTCTATTTTTAAATAGATGGATTCCTCTGCCCACCCCAGGGGATACATTTTGCTGGAGATGGATTTTACATCTAATTTTATATGATAATTGGTAGAAATTCTGAAGAGCACTCCATCAAAACTAAGGAGAGGAATATGAGTACATATTTATGAATCAGTATCTTCAGCTACTAGAGAAATACTTTTTGAAACCTTCTGTTGGTTAGAAAATACTGTCAGCTATATTAATCTCTCTCTTTCCAACAGCTCCACAATGTTAACCTGGCGCTGGACTTGCTAGCAGATGGAGGTCTTCTGAATTTTCCTGTGAACTCTGAAGGTGAGTCATGACATGCAAACTTACCTGGAATAGAATTGCTAATATCCTGGCTTAGAAAAAGTTTGGGTAATTGCAGAAAATAGATTCTGGAAGTGGCACTGAGACATTTCATTATATGGCTGCCCTACAGCTCCTCATTCAGAATGAATAGCAGAGATAATCAGATTTTTTTTTTGAAAAATCATTATTTCTATACTAAAAAAGTTGGATTGTTATAAGTTTAGTAACTTTACACTAAACTTAAACTGTTTAGTAATTCAGTATTTGTTAAAGATTTAAACCAGTGACAGCTCCTAGGGAAATTACAGAAGCTGAGCTGGAGGCAAAGGTATTTTCCTGTCTCACAAAAACTTTCATTGCATTAAAAGCAACCTTGTTTCTGTGGAATATGTCTTGAGAATCAAAAACACTGATCATTCCATTCAAACCCAAAAGAGTGGTGGGTCAGTCTCCTGAATATGAAAATCATAGGTTTTAAGTTGCTGTTGTGCCTGGTTCAAACCTGGGAGCTGAATCTTGATCTCTTGTATCCAAGCGAATGCTCCCATCACTGAATCAATGTACACGCATCTCCTCTTTCTTCCTCCACCACAAAAACAAACAAACAAAAAAGCTCTATTTGGATGAGTCCAATTTTCCAATTAAAATACTCCACAGAAAAAATTGGTGCCAACTTCTGTTAGGACAAGGGCTGTGTCCAATTAATGGGCGGTGCTGTGGTTGCAGTCTGAACTCTTGCAGGGCGCATCAAACTGTCATTCCTCTACGAGCTTGTTGCTGAATAAGGCAGTCAAAGCTTTATTAAAAATAGAAATCATTATTCCAGTTCTAGCTCCCTGTTAAGCGAGTGGGTGCATGTGTTTGGTGCATAGGACATGGCATCATGGAGAGGGAATGAGAGGATTTAGGGCTTCCTTTGTTTTACCTTTTGTTCTCTTTTCCCACTAATGCTTTGGTGATGCCAGCAGTTTGCATTTTGGGCATTCATGAGTTGTGGGCTTTTTGCTGTGCTGCACAGAGCTAGGAGCCTGGAAAGCTAAAGAGCTTTTATTTATGTTAACAGTAACCGAGTAATCGGTGTGGGCTCAGGTCTCCATGCTGAGATCCACCTCTTGTGTGAAAAGATATAAATCTGTGCTTTCCCTCCTCCCCTCTGGCTATTCCGCACTGCCTCAAACACAGAGCTGAGCAGTGTAAGAAATACTGGTGCCAACATCCGCAGGTCCTTTAGCTTCACTAGGGAAATCCTCAGCTAGTGAGGGAATTTAATATGAATTAGGGGTCCTTGCTACAGCTACACTATTTAGACTGTTCAAGGAGCTTATTTTACTAGTGTTTCTTTGTTAGTATTTCTCCCAGTAATTTACAACACCATAACAAGAACATTAAACCCTCTGAATCTATTACTCTCTTCCACTGCAATTTTTAAATGCAAGAACAGTTTATATAGCCAAGAAGAAAGAAACGGAAAACTAAATGAAAACAAAAAACAAAACCAAAAAAACAAACAAAAAAAAAACCCAAAAACAAAAAAAAACCCCAAAAAACCAACGTAGCCAATGGCAGCAAAACACGATGGAAATATTACAGAAAAAAAAAATAAAATGTCAGGTAATTCCAACATGATTCCTGACATAGAATAATCACAAAAACCCTCAAGATATAAAGCCCTACTAAATTATCTACTCTGTTCTTTGCTAATAATTTCTCACTCTGCATTATTTGCCCTTGTCTTTCAGCAAGAGAGTGCAACAAAAGTCCCTTTTCCTCAACTTAATTTAGTACATTATTAGTTTCTACCTCTGTAGTTCCTATTTTGCTTTTTGTCACAATCAGATTGTCCAAGTTCACATTATAATTGGGGAAAGGTGAGAGATTGGCAGGTGCAGCCTCATCCTGTCCCAGGGATTGCTAACACTTCCCATCTGGTTTTGTTGTCTCTGATTTGTGTATCCACAGATATTGTGAATGGAGATACAAAGGCTATAATGCGGATTCTCTATTGTTTGTATTCCAAATACAAGACCAGAGAAGCATGAAGAACAAGGCCAAGGCCAAGAGCTTGAGCTGTTTGTTTTTTTGCTTTTTTTCCCTTCCCTAGCAGGTCATGGTGTGGTTTTTGGATTCCCAGCTGTGTTTGCCCGTTTCTGGGCGTGCACTGATGTTTGACACTTGCTGTGTTGATATTGTATAGCAAATGTGTTATTCATGCAAGGTTTCACATACACAGCCTGAGCAACTGGAAATGTGTGTGTCCACTGCCAGCACACTGTAATTCTGTGGCTGTTGCTCTTGTTCCAGACCCCGCCTTCTGTTTTCTCTGAGCCCCCCCCAATGCTGCAAAGAAATGAAATGTGTGTAAATTCTGGACTCTGTGTTCTTTGCTCCTGAAGGTGAATTTGAAAGTTGTTGCAATCTCCCCATTTTCCTGGTTTGGGAATTCATTTGGGAAACCAGAGAGGAGAAAGACCCACCACAGTGGGAAGGTTGAGACACCCTTGAAGCTCAAAACCTTCTTTAGACAGGCAGCCAGTGGCTGTCAGACAAGAGGATATGAATTGGACACCAAATGAACAGGAGGCAAAATGGAAATCTGGACTTACCAAGTTTTTGACAAATATTTCAGTGCTCATTTGCTTGAATATGGAAATGGACCTCAGAACAACATGCTGCTGTGAGACTGTGCAGCAACAGGGATTCTCCTGCACAGCTGTGGAAAGAAAGATGCCCTTGACCTTAAAATTATGTCATGTTGCATAAAACTAGAGATGTAATTAGGAAAAAAAAAAAGTTTCAGGTTTTTAGTTTTTGGGTTTCTTTTTTTTTTTGCTTCCATCCAAACTGATTTAATTTCCTGCTGTCGGTAACTCTGACATTTGATCTCTGGTCTGATCCTCTGCCTGTGTGTTAACGGGAAACCAGAGCTCGCCCAGTGTGAGTGCTGACATTTACAGAAGAGGATTTGTTGTGTCTACCTCTGGATCACACAGCCCAGGGAGGATCCTTAGATAGCAATGCTGATAAGTCTTTTGGAAACGGTAATAGTGCACAGCTGCTGGGGGACAGAGCTCTGCAAACTGCCCTGAGACCAATACCTTCTGCACCAAGAATGAGTTTGTGGTGTCTTTACAGAAAAAAATACAATGTCTGGTGCCAATGAGCTACCAAGACCATTTGATTCCCCAGCAAATATTGTGTGTGCTGTTCTGGACAATTTAAGTAAAGAATATTTGGGGTTTTTTTCATTTGCACATCCCCATAGGTACCTTGCTTTATTCCTGAATGGGCTTCTAAGAACAGATGGGGAGACCCGAGAAGTTTGTTCTTGCATCATGGAATTTTATGTTGCTGTACCATGGCAGGTGGTTTGTGGGATGAATTGTTATTGAGCAGATAAAGCCAGGGTGTGGCCTGTGGAGAGTGGGGGTGAGGGGGCAGCAGGGGCTGGGCAGTGATTTGGTAGCAGAGTGGCCTTTTCCTCCTGGAAAGCCACCCTGGGCCTCTTGCCCTGCGCTGGTGACCAGAAGTCAGTTCCAGTCCTGGCCCATGACGTGGGCTAGGAAAAAACCTCCCGTGCAAGGAGGATTAGCTGGTGCTGCCCTGCTTAGATGGTTATGACTGCCCAGAGAAACTGCTGAATTTTTCTCTGTGCGCTCTGAGTTTTGTGTTCCATTCCTCTGGCAAAAATAAATCCAGTGCTTGTACTTCTGTGGATTTCTGGCAGGGGATGTCTAGATCTTGATATTTAATAAAAGAAAGGGTCATATTCCCTTTCCAACACCAGCTTGCCTAAACCTGTAATAAACAAGTCATGCTTTTGAAAAGACGCAGGGAGAAAAATATGGTTAATGTGCTTGAATCAAAACATGGTGAGACCAAAAATGAATGTTTTAATCTGTTTTTTATGCTGAAAGCCAATTTGTAATACAGTTGACGTGTCTGAGCACTTTGATAGAGGCTGTGTTTGATTCCTAAAACGTGGAATTTTTCTGATCCATCATGCAGACACCCACTCCACAAATTGTGTAGTATACAAGTGCACTATTTACATTTGAGACGTAGTCATGGTCTTGGCACAGTTTTAATAATAAATATAAAGTGACAGAACTAAAAAGAATATTCCAGCACCTGGTTTAGTGGAAGGTGTCCCTGCCTGCAGCAGGGATGTGGATGGTCTTTAAGGACCCTTCCAAAGCCCTACCGCATGCCTGTGTTTGTGTCTGTATGAAGGGACCTTGCTGTTCTTTCTCTTACAGGCTGCTGACATCTCCCCAAAAGAATAAAAGCCATTGTCAGTTCTTACCCAAGTGGCTTTTTTTTTTTTTCTGAGTCAATTAATATTTTAATGTAGAATAGATGGAAGTGTTACTTTGCAGGAAATGAATTTGTGCATATGAGCCTTTCTGCTCATTGTGGAGATGGATGGGTTTCTTCTGCCATTCAGAATTTTCTAGGATGGTGAAAATGTGAACAGGATGTAAAGAATGAGGCATGGAGAGATGAGTTTTGAGACAAGTGATGATGAAATCAAGACAGCAGTACTGAGGACTCTGCTGTCCTATCTTCTCCATCATCCAGCTGTACTTTCTAGAACAGAAAAAAAAAAGAACCCCAAACACCTGTGGAGTTTTTGCATTTTGATTTGAACAACGAGCATCAGGGTACCTTTGCCATTATTTTCTCCCCTAAGTGTTCTAAGCCTTTTCCCCCGTCATTTCTTTTCAACCAGAGTCCCCTAAGTTGTTCTGTTCCAGCCATTGGCTAAAATTAAAGTTACTGAGGATTTTTTTCCATTGATGCCCTTCCCCAGGCTGCAAGTAACGTATTTCACGCACCTCAGCAAGAAGCCAACAAAATAACATGGAATAGCAGCTAAATATAAGAGGAGAATGGAGGAGCTTGGTCAGAAACTGATTAATTTTATCTATAGAACAGCAACTAGGTGCTTAGATGGGAGCTGCCTAAATTTGCTGGCATGAAATGCTGGGGAATTGCAGTCAAGGTGCTGCAAAGTTGCTCTTGTGGGTGTTTTTACTAGAAATACTACTGCAGGCATGTGATCTGACCCTAAACACATGTAAAGAACACCATTCTGTTATAAAATAGGAAAGAGTTTAGATAGTTTGGGCCACATTAAGTTACGATAATTTCATAGTGAGATAAAGACTCCCAGCGGAGTCAGATATTTGTATTTTGTCAGGTATTCTGCACACACATCAACTAAAATTAAGGATGAAATGAATAAACCTCAGTTTATAGCTTCATTCTCGCATCTGATTTTTCTGTGTGTTCTTCCACCTACATATTTCAGTCCTTTGGCATTCTGACTCCTTGTACACCCCAGTTTTCCTCCTTTTTGTGCCCCCCTTGTGCTGCTGACCCTGGTGGTCAAACAACTCCCTCCCCTCTCCATGCTCAGAGCTGCCAAGGGAAGGTATCTGGTGGAGAAATCATATTTGAAATGCAAAAAAGCTGTGTAAAAACTCTGGAAACACCAGCTGGCTGCTGTATATAAGAATTTAAAATGTTTCTCAGTGGTGCAAGAAGAATTTCTTTATCCTTCCTCCAACATTAAAAAAGTTTCAAAGATAGCAGATAACATTTTGACTGAGCCAGAGTGTTAGGGATGCCGAAGCACAACCAGATCCAGGAATGAGCTAATTTTCCTTCCCCCTTTTACCTTTTGATGCAAGGCAGCTGGGATAGGTGTGTCTGTCTGTGTGTAGTTTTCCTGAATGTGTTCCCTTTTTGGCAGGAAAATGCTGAGTAGGGACGGTTTCAAATTTTCTGAGTGTTTGAGACCTTCAGCAGATCAGACTCCTCGGGTGCAGTTGTTTTGTCCTGGGATTTTTTGTGGTTTTCCGTGGGATTTCTGGATGCCCACGGGTCAGAATTGTGTGTGCAGCAGTGCAGCTTCTCGTGAATGTGTCAGGTTTGCAGTGGACAGGTAGAAATAGGCTTGTGCAGGATGTACCTCGTGCTTGTGACACTGTGTGCGCTCTGCAGGTTTGGTTCACGTTGGCTTGTGCAAGAAATATCATCATGATGATGCCTTTATTGATAGCAAACAGTGGCAGAAAGCTGGACATCCCCCAAGGCAAAGCTTGCAGGATTCTGGAACAATTCCAGCCTGGACAAGGGGACCCACACCAAAGTAGTGTGTGCGAGGTGAGAGAGAATTTAGTGTGTGGTTTCTATACCCAAATTCCTGTAACACTTGCATCCCAGTAGTGCTGCAGAACCTGAAGAGCCATAGTTTTGATCTCAGTTGTTTCTTAGTCATGACATCAGCAGAAAGACATGCTTTGAACAGACTTTTCCATCTCCTGATGGAGTAGAATCTGTCTGGAAAGGCAGCAAAGTTTCCAGGGAAAGGGATTTTCCTGGATCTCGGACATGGAGCCAAGAGGGCAAGAGCGGTTGATAGAATTTCCTGCAGGGGATCCCCACTGTGGAAATGTTGACTCTGGCTCACTGCTAAGTTTAGAACCATGTAAAACACATACCCTGTACTTTATGCAGAGCAGATGGTCCAACAGGCTTTACTGGTTGTAGTGTGTCAAATAACAGATTGTCTAGAAAAGTTTGCTTGCTTTTGGCAGACAATTTAATTTGGCTCATAGCGTGTTACCGAAGTTCACTGTGCATCTCTGCAGAAGTGGGCAGCTAACACATTTGATGGCATCTGCTATATCAAAAAGTTTCTTAAATAATAAAAAAAAGAGTCGAAGTTGTGTCCCTACTTGTTCTCTTGAGCGGAGGTGGGAAAAGGCAGCTCCAGTGTGTGAGTGGAAAATGAAATCCAGAAAATTGATTCATATTCCAAAGCCACAGTCTTCCAACCGGTACAAAATTTTTTTTCATTCTCTTTTAATATGCCCTTTGAAGTAATTCCTCCCTTTATTTTAGAATCAGGAAAACATAAAAATCTCAGGCTTGAGATTGCAAAAAAACCCAAAACCAACAAGATTCGGCCAGCTTTTAACATCGGCTATTAGGTGTGGTACCAGCTATCACCAGATTCAATAAACCAAAGTAGTGCTTAACAAGAAGTTAGCATACACCCCAAAGACCTGGACTGAGACAGCATTTACAGGTTGCAAATGTCTGAGGAACATAAAGTGCTGCAGACTGTGGGTATGTGATCCCAAGGCATGGCCATGTCTTTAAAATGGACTTTTTCTGTAATAAATATCCTATCTGTTGCTGTGAATCACTGTGCATGTTTCACATTTCAGCCCCTTGTTGCACATCTTGCATGTGGAATCCATTTGCCAAGGTGTGTCTTCTGTGAACCCATCTGTGCCAAACCCAGAGGCTGGGAGTCAGGAGGATTCCTGAGCTCTTCAGTGTGAGCCCTACAAACCAGTCCCTTTTCCTTCTGCAGACCATGACCCCAGTGACCGCCTTGCCCAAAGGGATGGCCAGCACTGTGTAAGGAGCTGTGACTTTGTCTGTGGGTGCAGGGTGGGATTTTTGTTGACAAGGATGAGGGTGGGGGAGGCGGTGCCCTCCTCACCACGCACAATTCCCACGGGGCTCCGCGTTTCTCCAGCCCCAGACGACAGCAGGCTCCCTCCGTGCAGATCCAGCCCTGCTGACAGACGATGCTGCTGCCAGCTGGCATGGTTTTATTATGACTTCATTATTAATCAGGGTTTGTCAGTTTTCTATTGCTCAGCCTGTCTTGTTCTCAGCAGTGGAGCTGCTGGATCCCCCAGTGGGCTGAGGGGACCATAATTTTCTGTACCTATTTTTCCACAGTCATTGCCACCTCCTGGGGAGAGCAAAACCTGCCCAGAGCTCCACGAGTGAGGGGATGGGGCAGCATCTCTGAGGAAATGACCTGTGAGGAGCAGCAAAGAGCCCATGAGAGCTGTGAGCTGTGGCAGGGCAGGGAGGGAAGTGGGCTTGAGTTTTACCTGGAGGAGGAGGGCAGGCAGGCACAGGGAGCCTGGAGGAGGAGGAAACTCGGCTGGTGCTGGGGGGCAGCTGGAAAGTGCACAGGGAAGGTGTGTATTTTCTCCACAGCTTCACAGTCCTTGTCTTACCTTCCAAGAAGATGCTGACAGCACAAGGACACAGTGACACAGGCGAGAAAACACGACCCTGGGGGATGGTTGGGAACCTCCAGGTCTGCGTGCCTTGCAGGAAAGGGCACAGTGACCAGCAGGCTGAGCGGGCTGAGCTTTGATGCCAGCTCTGAGGTCCTTGTCCAGCTTCTGCTGGTGCAGAGCCTGAGGCAAGTGAGTCTGTGCTGGAGCCAAACACCATAGAAGCTGTCACATACCATGCTCAGGACAATGTCGTTTGGGGAAATGCTGGTGGGCAGACTGTACTTCCATAGAGATTTTTTAATGGCTTGGCAACCAAGTATCGAAATCCATCAGCAAACAACCTCACTGAGCCTGCTGGAAAATCCTCTGCTCTCTGACTTCTCACTGCCTTCTTCTTTGGGAGGTTATTCCTACAAAAGTGGGCGTGAAGCACTGCCAGCATGTCAGGGTGGTGATGCACAGCGAGAAGTGACCACACAGCACCGAGGGCAGAGGAATAAAGGTCTCTCAGAGGTGTCTGTGTGCCAGGAGAGGTGCAGTGTGTGCCTGGCAGGCAATGCCTTCCCTCCTACCTCCTCCACCTGGGGAGGCACTGACACTGTCCAAAACTGGTGTTTTCTGTGGCCTGTGGGTGTTGTTTTTTCAAGACTCCCACCATTGACTTAGCTGTGAATTCAGTGGGAGTTAAACCAAATTAGAGCGCGTTGGAAAATCCTTTTCAAAATACATAGTCTGCCGTCATGGGGATGCTGATGGATGCCTTCCAGAGCAGCTCCTAGCCCAAGCAGGATCATCACGGAGTGCTTGCGAGAGTGACAGACTCCACCTGTGGGAAGGGTGGGAGGAGTGTGGGCAGCTGGCTGCTGACCTCTTACGGGGAGAGCCACAGACACCTCTTGGGAAGTGATCCCACCTCCTCCTCACAACTTTCTTCGGGAAAAACAGCTATCATAAACTTGGTGGCTCTAGAAAATCCATTTGTTGCTGGCTTGGAGCCAGTCCAATCAAGCAACGCTCCTTTGCAATCCTAGTAGCAGCATGAAATGTTCATTCCAGTTTTGCTCCAAAGATATTTCTGATTAGCAGCAGATAATTGTGCTGACTGTTCAGTGGCAGCCTCTTTGCATTCTTAGCCATATTTGTGTGTAGCAAAGAGTATTGGACCACGAACAAGAATATTTCCTCATTACTTTCCAATATCTCTGATTTCCTCTCATCCAAGTGCAGAGGCAAATCCAGTAGTAGTGGTTTAAGAATTAATTGTCTATTGGGGAGTTGAAGCAAGCAGATTATGGAAATTCTGCTTGCATTATCTTTGGAGAAATAGCTGTGGACAACCAGTAGTTTCCAAGCGAGGGGTTTGGGTTTTAACTGATTGGTAATCAGACGTGGTGAAATCCATCAACAAATAGCCTGAATTAGTGTACTGGAAAATTAACTAATAGCTGGAGGTATGCTCTTCTCTGAAATTATTCTTTCTGTGATTTGACAGCTCTAGTAATCCAATTGCTGTGAGTTTAATTTCATATTTATCTTTCTGTGAGGATGTGTTTTAATGCCTGCTTTAGCTTGCTGCCTTCCAATGAAGATTTTTGTTTGAAAAAAAGGAAAAAGGGAAGGTGCTTTGCAGACTAGATTGATTTCACAGCAAGGAAAGCCAGGGTGAGGTGTTCCTCGTGCCATGTGCTGCAAGCAGGGGTAGCCAAGGGTGGTGTCCACAGGAAAACATCCCACTCATGGCAGGGGCAGACACTGCTCCCGCAGAGGGAAGGGAACTCTGGGGAGGTGCTGCTGCATAACCTGGTTTTCACTTTATTTTAGGCCCTGTTACTTTTCATTTTATAATGCTGTTTCTTCGCTCCCTGTAGTTTCTGACTGTGTACGGAGAGTGTGTGTATGTGCACTTGCTCATCTCAATTTCTGCATGAGAAAATCTGTATAAAATTCCTTTCCAAAGTGCCCAAATGAACAAAATGACTAAATGGTGAATAATCCAGTAAATGAGACATTTCAGGAATCATTTCATGATATGAGAAGTGAAAATCTGAACAAACACATGCTAAATTAAAGAACTTTCCCTGAGGGTGGGGGTTTGCCAGAAAGACTATAGTTAGTTGCAAATCTACATTTCTCTGTGATTACAAATCAAGGCAGAGAGATCCTTTCATTTGCAGAGGGAAAGAAAGAGGCACTGATATAAACCAAACCAAGTAAGAGAGCTGCTCTCAGTGCTCCAAGTGTTAGACACTTGGAGGACAGCTCTGTTTGGGTAGAATCTCCTGCCTGGCAGGGATGGCGTGGTTGTGCACTGGGACATGAATATGTGAAAACCAACAGAGGTCAGCTATGAAGAAAAAACCCTGGAAATAAAAAACGAAGGCAGTCCTGTAATATGGAATACAGGCAGAAGCGGAAAGCTCTGCGTCCTGCTGAGATAAATGTTTTCAAACCTGGGAGAATCATAAGGCTGGAAATCCTGTGAAGTCTAAGCAAGACAATTGAGACAGCTACCTTATGAAGATTAATTTTTTTTTTTAAGGTACAGTGGTCACACTTCCAGCCTTTTTTGCTGTTTTCCCAGATTCCAGTGTCTGAAGTATATTCCTGATAATTACCATAGGAAGAACCGTTGTGATAGTGATACCTTTGTATTCCCTTCAAGGGGGGAAAAAAAAAAGCCAAAAAAAAGCCTTTGATGCAGTGACTGAGTTGTATTTTTTAATTCTTCAGTGATTGCCTCAAGTAGGTGAGACCAAATCTCAGATAATGGGTCTAGAAAAATAATACCATTAAGGGCGTGCTCTCTATAATTCCTAATAGAAATATCCAGGCTTATCTGCTTTCAAAGGATATCCCACTGCTTTGCTATTAAAAAAAAATAAAAAAGTGTAGAGGTGTAGAGCTGCTAACCTTTCTTTGCCACTCAGATCTTAATGTCATTATCAGTTATTTGTATAAAATTTTTCTCCTTTCTTCTGGGCTTTGTTTTGCATCTTTTGCACCCTTTAAACTTTGCATCTAATCCTACACCATGTCAATAGATGCATTAAGATTTATCCAGCAGAATCTGACTATAGACCTCTCCATTTTGCCTGGCTTTGCCTTGTCTCTCCCTCTCTGGTGCCCTGGGGTGCCTGGGGCAGGGGTAGAGAGAAAAGTGGGGATGCGAAAAGAGGCATTTCTGACATTGCTGCTGTTGGGTGTTTCTTCCAGAGCTTTTGTGGGGATGAAGAGAGGCAGGTGCCTCCTTCATGCCTCTGTTGTTATTTTAGAGGGAGAATCATCCCTCCCTCCAAGTGTTTTAACCCCAGGGCTGTGGTGTGACCAGAACAAAGGCTCCTGTCCCTCTGCTTTCACCCTGACTGATAATGACATGCCAATAGAGGTGCTAGAACATGATGAGAAGACCGAGAATTTCTGCCTTTATTTATAAGTGATAATCCTCGTGTAATGTTACATAAAACAATTGGATGGAAGGAAGTTTTGTTGCTCTCCATATTGGGCATGGGGATTGGCTTTTTTTAGACCTGTCCCCAGTCACAGGGCAGCAGTGTGTGTTATTATTGCTTTTCCACAAATGTCTTCCATCTTTACACTGCTGGGGGATGCACTGCTGCTTCCCCAGAGCTGATGGAGAGAGAAGATTCAGCTGCAAGAGTTTTGCACTTTATTACCCAGGAAGGCCACTTGTGATTTAATCAAGTTACTGCCTATTTACAGACTCCTAAAGGTACTGACTGCCTTGAGATGGGCCCTGTTTTCAGCAGTTCTTTCCAGGAACCAACTACCTAGTTAAAAAGTTATTTAACCATGTTAGCCAGGTGTTGCCAAAGCAAGATAGTTTTTTTTTCCTGTTGCAGTTCATATTCTATAGGAATATTTTCACTGCACTTGATACATGGATGTCAGTTTCTTTTTAGGATGCAACTTGCTCCTTTTGCACTCATGTTGCAATTTGCTTTCTAGATCAGTTAATGCTAGAGCTATAAAGCACAAAAGAATGAAGCCATAAGCCAGTTTAATAGGGCATAGCAAACTAAACTGCTGTATCCCAAATAAATAAACCATCTATAAACTATTGGAAAAGAAAAAAACCCTATTTACACATAGTCTATTAGAAACAGAAGTGGGACTGTTCTTAATGAAAGGCTTCTGAAGAGAAACTTATTTTGAAATGCTGTGTTTGCCTATTAAAGGCAAATTAATGTAAAATCATGCAAAATAGCTTTATTTTTATCTTTGCTCACTTGTCTACTTCCTCTCCTTTTTTTTCCTCTGCTGCTCTACTTCCTTTCCCTGCAGAAAAAAACACCCCTTCCTTATTGTCTGCTTCCTTCATGAGCCAGGTGTTTAATAAAGGGAGCTGAAGTTTTTCATTTTCAGCCCCTCTCCTCCATGAAAGGAGGAGGACCGAGGAAAACAAAATGTTTATTTTGAAGAGACACTTAAATGCCTGGTCAAAAATCCTTCCAAAGGGGATTTTTGTGTGGAAAATAGAAATTTCTGGGCCAGTTTCAGCAGTGAAAGGGCAATGTGGAGGGGACGCACTTGATTTTGCAGCATCTCTGAGCAATATCCTCCTTTTCCTGGGGCACACAGCAGCTCCTGGCAGAATATGAGGCAAATTTTCCAGCCAGGCTGTGGCAGCCACCGAGCCTGACACTGTTCCCCTCTTCTATTCCAAGTGTGTTCGTTTGTTCTTCTGTTCACGAGCTTTGTTTTCAGGATCCAAATGGCAACGATGGAGGACCCCCAGAACGTTTAACCATTGCCAAGCTCCTATTGTCATTTAGAATTGTTTGGTAATTCCCCAGAACAAGCATTTTACATAACAATTCCTTTTTCTTTTCTTTTCTTTTTTTTTTCCCATTTCCTCCAATGGTATTCCTATTTTGCATTTCTCCAGTTTTATCTGTAATGTTACTTTCACGTGATTTTTAGTTTTTCTTGGGCCAAGCACAACACATTTAGGCAGCCTAACTTTTCTTAATCAACCTGCCCCTTTCTCCAAAATTTTGTTGCTATGATTTCATTGATACTTCACAGGCAACTTCGTAAACTTGGTAAAGAAGTTCAAATCCTTAATGTGCTACTGTCTCCTGCCAGCAAATGGAAAAGGAGAGACTGGGACTCTTTAAAAGAAAGGGAAAAAATATTT
The DNA here is from genome assembly GCA_013400915.1 of Pardalotus punctatus. Taxonomy (NCBI): domain Eukaryota; kingdom Metazoa; phylum Chordata; class Aves; order Passeriformes; family Pardalotidae; genus Pardalotus; species Pardalotus punctatus. The sequence goes on along the minus strand of VZTX01021515.1, from coordinate 146,802 downwards.
TAGGGACATGCTTGTTTTTAATGAAATTCTGTGATTGACTATTTAAATAAGGAATTAAAACTAATTTAGCTGGAAATGGGATTTTGAAGCAAATTGCTATAAGGCAACTTAACACTTTACAGTGGGTTAATCCTCCTTTCTATTCTGGATTTCTTTTGTTTTGTAAGTGCAATGGAAAAATAAATCTTTTCTGTAGAGAGAAATGGCCCTGGCAGTGAGGCTGAAATGTGCCTGGAATCACAATCTCCTATCATAACTGAGCTAATCATGGTACTTTATCAAATTTCTCATGCAAATAGATATTTTCCCCAATATCTGTTTAAAACAGGCTTCTGTGCTTATTGACTACAGCATTAGCAGAGGCAAAGGTAGAAGGGATCCAGACAGAACCAAAACCAATTCTGCCTGTCCGATCTTGTTTTCTCTTGTGCTCAGCCTCTGAAATGAAAAACGTATAATGAAAGGCCTTTCTCAAAACCTGTTTACTCTCAAGGGTTCAGGCACTGAGTTCTGTCCAGTTCCTTTCCTAATTTTCAGTAAAGTAATGAAAAAAAAATCCAAGTACATCTGTTTCCTTATCTTCCAAAAAGTGTCAGCAGTTCAAGTGGCTACGTCTGAATTTTTTGAGATTTTCCAGGTAGCATCAGAAACTTTACATTCGGTTCACTTTTTGTTGTTTTGTAGCTTTCTAATTTCCATATAACTTGAACAATGGCGAGAGGCATTGCTGGCGTTTGACAACTGCTGCTTGCTTCCTCTCACTGCAGGACTCTCCCTCCATCTCCAAAAGGACTCCCTTTTGAGCAGATTTAGGCAGGAACATGTGCTGAAGCACAGCTTTGGATGCCTCCAACGCTTCACCCCCATGCCATGGAACCCTTCCAGCTCGTTGGCGTGCACCCAGTTGTAATCCAGGGAAATCTCTGCAGCAGCCAAAGGCGTATTTCCACCATGATGTCTTCTGCCTTAACGAGGACAATCCTTTGGAGTGCTCTCCGAATCTGCTGTCTTGTGGAACTGAGTATTTATAAATGTGCCACGGAAATGATATCTCGCTTTGGCTCTCTTTCCTGACTCGCTTCTGCTTAGAAATGGCTGGGAAGGAGGAATGAAATCTTTGCATGCTGGCAAATATCATCACAATATCAGAAGCTCCAATCTGGGAGCCCCAGGCTCTTCTCCCCACAAATTCTCAGGATCTCCTCACCACTGTAATGACTGGGGGAGATCTCAGGCACTTGTGGTCAGCGTGACAATAATTCTGGGAATCCTGACAGCCATCCAGGATCCCATTCCCATCCAGGAACCCGTTCCTAACCTAGCAGTTGGGGTGAACAGGACACTGAATGCATTTTGCCCTTTATGCAATTTGTGTGTGACCAAACATGGATTTTCATTTATTAATTTATTTATTTATTTATGCATGTACGCATGCTTGTGTTTTACCGTACACATATGAATATTTAAGACTGATATTTTATATCTAAAATTATGGTCATTTTTTTTTCCCTCTGAATAATAATTGCGAAAGCAGTGACATTTTGAAAGAGGTGCAGTGTGTTGAGCTACAGAGTTTCAAAAAGAGGCAATGGTATTCAACTTGGTAGGAAAGCAAGAGTTTTTTAACTTCAGTTTTTATAGTTGTATCTAGCTGTTCTTTTCCCTGCCTGCCTTCACACTGAGTCTGTGGTTGCCTGAGGCTCAGAAGAAAGTCTGAGTATCAGAAATCTGTGTTGCAGGATGAGGAGGATCCTTTGATGGAGACATCAAGATATACTGTTTTCTTCTTTTGTGATTTTGTTGAAAACTGATTATTTTTTTTTTACATCCTGAGAGTTTCTCATTTAACTTTCCCCATACAAATCACCAATTGTTTCAAAATCAAACCCTTTATTAGAAATAGCAGAGTTCACCAGAAAGCTGCAACTTATTGGAGAGAATACTGTATGCCCTAAAGTGGGTTTAAAACCAAAAAACTCCTAAAGCTTCAAAGGCAGAGAGTGCTGTTTTTTAGAAAGCTTGCTCAGTTAACACACTGGCTTTTTCCATAAAAACTACAGGAAGCTGTTATCATCACATAAGCATTTTTCCACTTTCTGTAGAATGTATGGATTCTGGCATTTTCCATGGCAAAACTCTGGAAGAGCTTGGTTTTCCTGAGATTTGAAATTAAACTTGCTGACTTCTTAGTGTGAAATTACATTTATATTAAAAAAACTGAGTTATTCTTAATGGCATTTAAAAGGTCTCTTAAATCAGTAATCCTGTTATAAAACTAAACAGGTTTTTTTTTTCCTAGCTGAAAGAAACGGTGCAGGTTGCCTGGGAATTTTTTATTGTTGAAAATGTTATATAGCTTTTTTTGTCTAAACTGAGAAGCCCTGTGTATAAAAAACCTATAAGGGGTCACTAAGTGATAATGATAATGATGATAATGATGATGATGATGATGATATAATAATAATAATAACCCTCCCCATCCTTGTAGCCTCCTTTGGATGCTCTCCAACACTTCAGTGTCTTTTTTACATGGTGCTGCCCGAAGCTGCCCCCAGCACTCGAGGTGAGGCTGCTGCATTGCAGAGCAGAGCGGGGCAATCCCCTTCCCACAGATGTCTCATTCTCATCCAGCCCAACCCAGTCTCCAGATCCCAAACTCCAGATTTGGGATGTGCACAGCCTGGCTGTCCTGCCCCAAGAGGCGTGAAGCCTTCCCGAGGTGGGAACACACTTGGTGGCACCCAGCAGATGGTGAGTTCAGCCCTGGCAACTCTGCCAGACTAAATGAGGCAGAGGCTGGGGTGATTTTTTAGTTCTGATGTCGTAATTCTCCTGCTGATGGCAAGAAAAATACGGGATCATGAAGAAGCTCCTACTGCCCTCTCCAAGCTGCCAGCCTCTCACAGAAAGTAGCAGCTTTTCAGAAAGATCAGCAGAGAAAAACACATTTCTCTTTCACAAGCCCATGTTTTCTGAAGCAAGTAAATGATCTTGTCTGAAGGTTTTAATCTGAAAAAACATAATCTCCTGTAAGGAAGACATCGAGCACCCAGCTAGATGGCCAAAGCAAGGCGTGGTTCTGAAAGCAGCCACAGGCATGGCGCTGTGCAGGCAACAGTGAGCAATTTCAGTAATTGTTGGTATTATCAGCCCTGCCTCTGAAAGAATTGAAGACATAATGTGAGATTACAGTACAGCACTGTTATTCAGCTGGTGCTGAGACGTGGGGAGAAACTACTGTTATTATGCTTTTGAATTATGGGGCAGGAAGATTAATAATGTGCAAATTAGCTGCATTCTGCCATGAGTAATTTTTGCTTTCATTAGCCACTATCATCCCCCAATGCCAACACTGCCTTACGTTTACAATGTTCAAATAGTATATTAAATACCAAATTATAGATTGACTCATCTAATTTTCTGTGCAGAAATGCATCGAATACAGAGAAAGTTTTTGCTTCTGTGAACCTCTGCTGCCCCTTTGTCAACAATTGCTGTCAGAAAACATTCACAACGTGCAGCTTGCTTTAAATTGCAGGGCTTTGTGACTCCCTAGTATTCTTTAGCTTTTCAGTTAGTGACAAAGTATTAACTCAGTCTGCAGTTCTTGGTAATTCTCACCATATCATTATCATATCATCATTTTCTGCTTCCTGCATTCCTTGTGGCAGAGAGATTTTTTTCCCAGGGGATTGTTAAAGAGAATTAGTGCTTTTACTGTCACAATGCAGTATTTTTCTACCAGGCACATTTTACCTTGCAAAGAAGCTAAGAAGTGTCAGCAGTTGCCTTCTTCACTCTCTGGTTATGTTGTCTGTGTCAAACACATTTTCTCATTAATCTCACTGTTAAACCATTTTTTTTTTTCATTTAATATCATGGCAGATAAGTGTGAGTCCACATATGTTCGAAAATTCCTTAGTTTTTCACTCTGACTTCTATGTAAAGAAGTATCTTGCTCTTTGAAAAGAATAATTAATTTCACTGGACTACATAGGGGTTTAAAATATCAGAGCTGCAGCACAGATCAGAGTGTGTCCACATCAGAGCTCGTGAATTCTGGCAGGACTCAAAGATTGAAGATGCTGAGCTAAAGCCTGCCTGGTCTTCTGTAATTTGAGGTAATGACTTTTAAAAGGCTCTGACCAAGTTTAAAGACCTCCTTCAACCCAGCTGTCTGTGGGTAGTGCAGCTTTTAAAACTGCTGTGACTTTCCTAAAAGTCACACTTTTTAGGGGCAATGAAGACGAATAATATCTTCTGGTACTTCTTTTATGAATTAGACATAAAACTGTCATTAAGGCAGGAAAGTGTTTGCTCAGGGAAGTATAATATTTATTTAAAGGCACTTTTAAAATAAAAATAGTTTTAGGCTGTGAACAATTTGGGAGAATCTACCTGAAACATTGAATCAGAAGTGGTAGTGAACTTAGCACTTGTTTAAAAAAATGACCTGGATTTAACACTTAATTTTAACATTATGGAATAAAAAAAAATTATATTTTATTGCCCTGGGTGCAGTAAGTTCTGTACTAGAACTTTGCTAAATGATCTGCTAAGGAAGGAAATATTTTCCATTTGGAAGACGTGCTGCTGCCAGAAGTTTTAGAAATATGCATCCACCAATGTTTATGCCCTCATGGGGCAGTTTGGTTCAAGTTTCCAGTTTAGAATCTTGATTACAATGTGCTGTGATGATCTGAATTACCCTTTGTTTCTCAGTGCATGTTTCACTTGAAGAGTGGTTTGCTGCAGCTGTTTGGAAGGTAGGAAAGGTGTGGGGTGATGGCTGAAAACATGGGAAACCTCCGAATTCAAGGGCAAAGAGTATAATATCTTTAATAATAACTTCTTCAAGTTGCTTGCAAAAAACCAAAGAATTAAAACTCACAAAATCCACATTTCCTTCAGTCACCTTCTGGACAAACCTTTGGTTTTCAGCCGAGGCTGGGTGTGAGCATTGTCACAGTGCCTGTTAATCTGAAGTGAGCAGCAGCAGGCTGGCAGTCAGGAGACATAATTCAGTACCTGTAGAATTTAATTTCTGCTGCTTCTTTAAGTTCAGTCTGGCATCTGCGCAGTATTTAAAAGTCCTACAGGCTGCATGGTGATATATAACCCTCCCTTCATCAATGGGCGTCGTGTTGTCGGAGTTGTGTCTTCTTGTGTCAGTAATGGAAACCCATTTTTGTTTTTGCTGCTTATTTCTTTGGGCCCTGTGGGATCAATCCAGTTAAAAAAAGTGAGTTACATGATATATTTATGAGTTTTAGTTGCAACATAATTATGAGTGCGTATAGGGTAGATTTAGTTTTATGAGTAGTACAATCTCTAAAAGGAAATTGAGTGGGCATCAGATCACAAGCTTTATCCAGTAGTGTTGATACACAAAACCTGGACTTTTGGGAAGACTAGAGAGAAAACAGACTGTGGTGGTCAGAGACAGGGTTGCAATTTTGGAAGATGTTAGGATGGGCCTCGGTCCTGTGTGCTGTTATTCTTTAAGTAATTTTTTTACAGTTAACAATAAAGAAAAACCCAGAGTGATCCTTGGCAGCCAGACCTGAGGGCTTCCTAAGAGAGAGTGATAATCTCTTCAATACACAGATTTCTGAGAGGGAAACAATGGATAGCACCTGGTGTCAGCCAGGTCTGTGGGATGTAAAATCCAAAATTTGCCCCTTCAGCAGCCCTCTGGAGAAACCAATCAGCTTCTCTCAAATTGGAGTATATTACTGAGATAATGTTTTTCTGTAATATTTGAATTAGCTTTGGGTATATATGTCAGTGTTTCTGTTGGCTTCAGAAGGAACAGGATTGGTGCTTATTTTTGGCTGTTGCATTGTCATCTTACAATTGTTTTACTTCCAGTCTGTGATCTTATTTCTAATTAAACCACTGGAATCCCATGTTATTTGTATGAGTAAGGGTGACAGAGTACACTCTTAGCAGAGCTGTTACCTGCTGAATTAAGGAGGGAAATAAACAAATAAATAAATCAATGAGAAAAAAATAGAGTAATAATTTGAAATAATCCTGTGTGAAAGACCATGGAGAGCACCAGCCTGAACCCTGGAGCCTTTGCACCATCCTGCCTGGCTCAGAGTTGGAGATTCATGGACACACAACATGTGAAAAAGAAAAAGCCACTAATTTGCCACAGTGTTTGATTTTCAAACCCACATCTGTACGTGCAGGCCTAGAAATCAGACCAAAATGCACCTCCTTTGGTGAAGGGATGGGAATATTCTGCACAAGAGGATGAAATGGCCCCAGCTTTGGAGCAGAGCCTCCCGTTAAGGATTAAATCATTTCTGCTGAGCTCTGGGTGCTGCCAGAGGTGTGTCTGTGGCTGCTCCTCGGATGTGTGAGAAGACTCTCAGCTGAATCTCATGGCTTCTGCACTACTGATGCTTTCATCTCCTGCAAATTCACATTAATGAACATATCTGCACTCCCCCCACCACTATACATTCAGACATCATGCAGGATAAACAAGTCAAATACAGCTATTATCCTTTTAATTGGACCATATTGTAGAAATGTCAAAATATTAGCTGGGAAAATTAATTCCTACAATTTAGCATATGGTTTTGCTGAAATGAAATCAAGGGTATCAGTCATCTCCCTTCAAGTCCTCCCACAACATTTCTACGGAAATCTTTTCCAAAAATTCATTTGAAACACCCTCGTGCATTTCACTGGCAGGAAGTCAGAAAACAGTTGTATTTCTACATCCCTTTCCCACTTTCCTTTCTAGTGGAAGGTTAAGTATGCAGAAGGATGTCTGGATTGGTGGTGCTACCTCAGCATTGGCTGGGTGATGGCCTCAGACACCTAAAAGCACTTCGTGAGCAGGAATATTCAATTTTACGCTGTTGAAGCCTTAGGAATCGCCTGCCTCTTTCAAGGCTTTGTTCCAGGACTTGGAGAGCTAAAGGTTTTTCATACTGAAGCCCTTGGCAGTTCTTAGAGAGCACATAATTTCCTTTTGGGTGAAATAACAGACCCTTTTATAACTGTACATGCTTTTGTTTCTTTTCTGTGCAAATATCACATCTATTTCAAGGTCCTAAAGGTGCCATAAATGTGAATTTTTCTCTGTGTGCCCATTATTGATTGGGAGAAGTCATTATTTTGAGATAATGTGTTTTGGACAATGCAATAGCATATCACACTATTTTAAATTATTGCAGGGTTTATGCATTATTTAGGACAATGCTTGTTGCAGGGGACGGTTAACGCATAACCATTACTAGATCTGGCATAACTGAATAGGTTTTATGACATTATATATATATATATATATATATGTATATATATGTAAAAAATATATAGCATTGCCACATCTCCAACTGGGAGCCAGCACGGAGGAGTCACCATGAGGGGGATAACAAAATAAATTATTGGAATCTCTTTCAGGAAACACTTCATCACCCTGCCCGCCTGAATTATTTTTATCCTCATCTGCATGCATGCACAGCTGAAAATAGGGTGCTCCACGGAGGGCATGCTGTGAGCATCGGAACAGCCCTAATTGCTTCAGGTAAAAAAGGAAAAGATTCAGGGCTGGTTTGGGGAATGTAGAGAGAGATGTGAAGCAAGTTGTATCCAGGCAGGAAAGTGGTGGCATCTCACACTTGTGAGATGGAGATTCCAGCCTCTGCCAAACCAAATTTACCAGTGATTTTTATATTGGTATCTAAACATTTATATTCTGTATGACTACACTCTTTGTACCTCTAGATTCCCTTAATATTACACAGCACCATGTACCTGCTCTTCTGCCACAGACAGTGAAATAAATGTCCATCCTTTTCCCCATATAACTTAAAAACCCCTACTTTCGTTGGTTGCAAACAGCAGGAGCCTTGGGCTCTCTCCCCTTAACACAGGGGTAACACTGACAGTATGTCTACTTTTCCCCACTCCTCTTTTTGTGTTTCTTCTCGGGGGCTTTTCAAGCCACCTTTTAACTTTTCTGGGAGCTAGGGATGAGCTGAAGGGTCCAGTTGCCCTCCTGGGTGACGAACTGGAAGGCAGTAACATGCAGATCCATGCAGAGTTTGAATTAATGGCACTTGTTTCCAAGTGTTTGAAGAAGAGGGTAGGGAATGTCAACCTTCTTCTCTGCCTCTGAACGTTTTTACTTCTCTGTTGTAGTTTTGGAACTTTTTCTGCAGAAATCAGGGTTGTTTTCACTGGAGAGACCTGAAATGATCAAACAAAATCCCCAAACAAAACTAAACCAGTGCTTGTTTCTGAACGCAAAGTGTGGCAAAAAACATCTGGGCATATTTGTAAATACAATGTTTTGGTTTTTTCTAACCTGTCAAGTGCAGGGCATGAAAAATTACTGTAAAAGAGTGTTTTGCTGGACATTTTCTCCTCAGCATGCACAGCAATGTCACGTGCTGCTGCAGGGCTCACTTTACTGCAGTTCCTCCAGGAAGTTTTCCTGTCTCCAAGGGCTCTTGCACATGGATTTTCTCATTTTCCTCTTTCTCCTGTATTTGTAAAAAATTGGTACAGATCTAAATTCCTGAAAAGAAGATATTTACACAAAATTCAGTGGTAGCAGCTGAGGTATTTCTTTTTAGGAACTTTCTTGTGGGAAGTGTGGAAAGGTCCCTGAGAACAGGTAGCTGAAAAATTGAGAACTCCAACTCCAAATTAATCAGAGCTAATCAACTGATTGTGCGTCTGATCAGCACAAATCACCTGACCCTGTGATTTTCACTTTTCACATTAACTATTTATCTCCAAGGAACAGTTTGGACTTGACAAAAGGTGTTCATTCCTTTCCAAAGCCATTACAGTTCATCAGCACAATTGTTCAGTGCAGCCAGTGGCTACTCAAAATCTTTTATAGCACTGAGCAATGTTGTGCAATTCACTGCTGGGGAGGAGCACCCAGGCTGCAAAGAGGCCTCAAATATTGGTGCCAGGGGGAAGGAAATGTGGAGATGTTCCTGTGGGGTTGTCCTGGAGAGAACAGGAGCACAGGAGATCATCTGCTCTCCACAAAAGGATGTTTTACTGAACTTCCTTGACACCCTGACCCTTTCTGTATTTTTTTCTCTTAGCTGTGACATAAATTCTGGTCTGATAGGACTTTCTTTCTTTTTTTCTGAATGCAGAGTGTCACTAGGAGGTCAATTTTTCCTCCTTCACAAGGAGATGATGTAGGGACTGGAGCTATTAGGACTTTCTGCACAGCTAAGCTTTCTAAACCTGAGACTTCCATTACATTTTAATCTGATTTCTGTATTTTTTCATGCTTAATATGACAGCCTAAATGTGATGCCACTGTTTTACAACATTAGCCCATAGCCTATTCTTAACGACGGTTTCAGCACTGCTTTTATTTTTTGTTTTTTTCTGAGCTGTATCTGCAGGTTATGGCCATTTTTTTGTTTAAATAGGACATTATTCTAATGTGGATGTACTGGTTAAAGCATGACAAGGATGTCTGAATATGCTTTGAGCTTTCCCAAGGAAAAGTGAGATTTTAAAGCTACTGGGAAAAGCAATTTCACAAATTTTCTGTAAGAAACACAAAACCCTTGGTAATTTAGCCTGAAACAGGTTTTGTGTGAGTTTGGTGGGTGAAGCAGGGTCTGACCTGCACATGCTCCTGTGTGGGCTGGGTGCCTCCTCTGGGCTGTTGTCATCGACACCATGAAAGGACAAATCCTGGTAATGACCACTGGAGACCACCAAGCACAAAGTCTCTACTCCCACAGCGCCTTTGCACAGTCTTGAGAGGAAAAAAATCTACTCCTTGGATTAAAGACTCTGTTTTATTTAACACGAATGCTCCAGAAACACTGTGAGCAAACTCTTGTTTTTGAAAACAGATAGAGTTTGTTTGTCCCATGCAATGGAAGCCAGAGATGCCAAATTTTCATTTAGAGCATGGTTGGAAGCCTCCTGCTGGGAGAAAACCTTCCCCTCTGCTTGTAAGCAGCAAGGGAAACTCCTCCTCAGCACTGATGGGGCGCCTCAACCTCTCACCCTCGCCGCCAACTCACTGGATCTCACCCCTCACACAACTGCTTATCTATAATTGTTCACACTAGAAGCCAAAAAAAAAAAAAATAAAATCTCCTCCTGGCCTGGATGGAGCGAGGGGGATTTCAGAGCAAACTGGTTCCACTCCTGCTGCTGGCAGGGGAATGAGCCCATCCTGTGCACCAGGCTGGTGGGGGTTTGCAACACCCAGCTCCTCTGAAGTGTGCTTGGGTTGCTCTGTGCAGTGCTGCAGCTCACAGCATAAATCTGTAGAATGTGTCATCTACCTGCCCTTTTCCCCTACTGAACTGAAGCTTGCTTTATTAATACATATGTTTTACAATGCACTTGTTCTGCTCTGATTGTTCATGCCATTTTCATTTGCTTTTGTAAGAGTACTAGATTGAAAACAATTGAAATTTCATAATAAAAAAAAAAAAAGTTGGGCAACACCTGTCAACAAAGGAAACCTGACTACGGACCATGCTTGTGTATCTGGAAAAAAGGAAATTCCCATGGCTCTTCTTGCTCTCCAATAAAAGTGTTTCTAGGATTTTCCTCCAGTCACCAAGCCATCTGCTGCTTTATTTTTATGCCCTATTGTCTTTGGATTTTATCGCTTTTATGTGACAACAATGTCACTATTTTCTGGCTCTTAACTGGAGGTGTGCTGCCTGTGGAGTGACAAACACCTCTGGCCCCCAAAGAGTTTGCCTGGAAATAAGTGAAATGAAACAAAGAGCAGAGGTTTGATGTGTGTGACCCCTCGAGGGACATCTGAGCTGGGATCAGGACCTGTTTCTGACCTCCAGCTCAGGGTACCCAGTCAAGTCTCACACAGGCTCTCTTCCACTGAGCTGAAGTTTGTAGGGGCCCATGTTTTAGTTACCTGCCTGGTTTGTCCTAGTTCCTGCTATCTGTTCACAAAAATTCCAGTTCAGTTTCCTTGGCAGCAGTTCTTCGTTTCCTCACGTGATCAGGAAATGAAACAGCAGCTGCCGTGCAACCTTCATTTTCTTCTTTGCTTCAGTTTTAACTGTGCTGCTTTCCCCTCTGCTTTTCTGGGGGTCCTCCCATCTGCCTCCTCTCTGGCATCTGGCATTTTATCCATCTCAAAGGCACATTTAATTTTTTTTTTCCTTTCCTGTTGGCTACCCTTTGCTTTTGTTATTCTTCCAAATTGACCATGGTCTAGAACCATCCACCACCATTGGTTGCACCCATTCATCCCCATTTAGCAGTGGAAAAGGAAACGTCTAACATGGTGCTGTACCAAGGTAGCAGTCAGTGCTGTTTTCAGCTGGTTGTATTTAGCACCAAAGCTGAGATTTTTTTCAAAGGAAGAAACTGTTTCTTGAAGCTGGGCACCCTATCTGTCTTCTGTAAATACCTGAGCCTATTAATCTATTCTCACAAAATGTCTTGTTGTCAGTGAATCTCTGTGCTCTTTGTTGTCTGCCTTTCCACACTAAAGTCTTTCTGTCCTACTGTGGTTAATTTGAAGCTCAGTAACAGAATTCAGACCTTTTGGGTCTAAATCTGCAGAGAGCCAGTAGTCCTTAGCTTGCTGAAGCTCCTTAGCTTGCAGGTTAGGAGATGTGTTAAGTCTGGCAAATATCATAAAAGATAGTGATATGGGAAAGGGAAACAACTCCACACACTTTGGAAAATTATTCTAAATAGGTAGGGATAAAACCCCCCAATGAGCTTTTCTTTTCAATGTGATTAAAAAGAACAGGATGTCATGAAAATAGGTTCTGGCTGCATGGTCCTTCTGGGAAAAACAGGCTCTGGTGGAAGGACAAGGGGATTTGAAATTGTGCCCGGATCCCAAAGGATTGTGCAGTGGGTGGTTACATCTGGGAAGGGCTCTGGGTTATCCCATGGTTTCAGTGCCCATGGGGACAGGCTGCACCTTGGGTTATTCCAGACACAGCTGGGCAAAAATTGGCAGAGGTAGTTCAGCTGTAGTAAGATCATCATATTACTGATTTTGCAATTCTGCTGGAATAGAAATGGAGTTAAGGAGTTCGGTTGTCATGAGGTTCTTTGCTGTTACAAGGTGTTGAATGGTTCTAATCTCATCAAAAATCAGATTGCCTCAAACTGAATGTGGACATCCTCTCCATGGTTTTGGGCGGTTGTTTTGTAACCTAAACTTGTTTTATCACCAGACCTTTTCTTTTTTCCTTAACTTTTTTTTTTTGGAGGGGTGGGGGGGTTTGAAGATTAGCATGGATTTTGAATCCCAGCTACACCTAAAGCTAATTTTTTTCCTGCCACCTTCTTGAACACTCTTTACAACTCCCTTAGGGATTTATTTTATCCAATTACCACAGCTGCTGGGCAAAGCTGATTTTGATACATGCTCATGGACTGGGGAGAAAATGTCTCCCATTGAGTCCTTGAAAAGCTCTTGGAGCATCAAGGCTGATAGTCCCGCCAGACCTTGTCTCAGTCCTGATTAGATCCTGCCTCACTTTATCATCTTGTTTACAGTGAGATATTCCTCAGAAGGAAGACTAAATCAAACAGCTGCTTTTCTATCAATTCTCATTTGGGAAAGGTAGAGCTGGATACAGATATTTTCAAATTTAAGACCAGAAGGTCTGCTTTCTGCTTTCAATTCCCAGTTCTGCTTTTCATTCCCTCTGAACTCAGGCAAATTACACATTCTGCTTACCTTTTTTTTTTTTTTTTTTTTAATTTAGCTTTATTTTTTGGTTGAATCTCTGATATTATCTTTCCTCAGCTTCCTCTTTTATCTGTTTAGATGCTGTCTTTAACAGTGTGCAGTCAATCCTGTTTTGCAGGAAAAGGGCTGAAGCACCATTGCTCCCCAATTCCTGAATTTTAAAGCAATTTCATTCCCAACCTGATTGAGAGGTGTTTCAAGAAGTGTCAAGGCAGCTGGTTCCTCATGTCATCAGGGTTGGTAACCTAACAGGAGCTGAAAAATGACAGTGTGAATTGGGTAGGAAGATGTATTCCCAAAGTCCAATACCTCAATTCAGAATTACATTCAAGGCAGCATGATGGATTGCCAGCAGGATTTAATCTTTAATGAGTTTTTGTCTCTGACTTCATAAAACCTATTTTGTCTTAATACTTTTTATCATCTTTGGTTATAACTCAGCAACCCTCTGGAAGAAATTAATATTCAAACTAAGAAGCTAAGGTTTTTTAATTCAAAGTGGTAAACAAAAGCAAGGTTTTGTGGGGTTTTTTTATTCACTAGAGGTGTAAAACAATACATGAAACAAATTCTTCTTAAAACAATAATCTTTATTGCAATGCACTCTCTCCAAATTTGCTTCAAATCATCCCACAACTACCACATTGATTTCTATGACTTACCTTTGCTATCGTTGCTACTAGATTACCATAAGGGGTCTGTGTGTGCAAATACCTGACACAAAAAAAAGTAGCAAAGCCCCCCAAGCCACGTGTGATGTTCAGCAGCCCAGTATCAGTGCAATTGTGGGGAGAAGGAATTTGTCATGGAGACAAAGAGGGATTTTTTGGAAAGGTTTCCTGCTTGCAGTATGCTCAACAGCTTTTATGATATTCATAAGCTGCTGTTCTAATCAGAGTACCTGGTCTGTGAGTTGTTTTGTTGTGCCTAATGGAGAACTATGACAGAAGGAGAGAGAATTGTAAAGCTGACACATTTTCAATAAGCACTGTAATTAAATTCTCCTCTATCCCTGTCTTTGTGACGAGGAAACTTTGCTGAAACACTTCTGCCCCTAATTAAATATTAGAATGTGCACAGCTTTTCTCATTATAACGTTCTTCATTGTAAAGATGAATAATATTTGGGTTTTGATGGAAAAGGAAACTCTCTTCTGAAGCCCAGTCCTTTGCTCTTTAAATGCTATTAAGCTTTGTCATCCTGACTGTTGCTGATGTGCTCCAAGGGACCGTGGTAATTTGGGTGGTGGCCTCTTAAGGCCTTTCAGCCATTCATACTTTGCAGGACCAGCAGTTTCAGACTAGCACCCATTTATCAGTCTGATGCTAACCTGAATACTAGCAGGGATAATTTTGGCTGATCAGAAGCTTTTTTGATACCATCTGATGGATATTAGCCTACTGTTTTATAGCCACAAGCTGCTGAGTAAATTAATATTTTAGATGGGAAAAGAAGAATGAGAGCGTTTGTGAACATAAGAAAAAGGGAGAGAGTGCTTTTTTTGAGTGAACACACTTTGTAAATAAGTAAAGGAAAAAGGGATTAATTATTCTGCGTATCATTTCTCACTCTAAGACAACCTTTCAGTCTGGTTCTGATCCAACTTTAATACAAAAGCTGCTGGTGGAAGCAGACCAGATAGGTAGATCTCATATGTATAAATATATCAGCATGTGAATGACTCAGTCTCAGTTTTCCACTCTAATTGCCATTAGTTCTGTGAGAATAATGGCCCTTCCAAGTGTTTCGTCAGTAGCTGTGTCACTCTGCTGCCAATCACCCAGCTGCTGGCGTTGTGAGGGTTTGCATCACTGCTCGACACCTGCAGAAATGTGGAGCACGTGCAGAAAAGGCCGTGAAAAGGGAAATCACGGAGAATTTGTGCCTCACTTGACACCTTCTGCACCACCCAAGCAGGGGAGGAAGGAAACCTGCCACCATCACCTTCTCCAATGGCAAGCGAGAGCAACAGCGGTAGAGATTTTTTGCAAGCTGACAAACCTGTTGCATCATAACTACAAGTTTTAAAGACATTTGATGAAGTGGAGTGAAATTTCCTGTTTGGGAGTCTAAGGGAGCAAGTGACTCTTTGTCATCCAATGACTGAGTCAGTGTTGGTGACTTCATTTCCAGGGATTACTGACAGCTTCTAGAGATCCTGCTCTGATGTCAGAGACCTCAAAGCCCAATTGACAGCATCCCTTGAGTCAAACTCGTTGTAATCAGGCTGATAATCAAATGATATCCTTTAAAATGTTCAGCATTGCACCCAAAAGCAGCCCAGATTTTATAAGCGTTCTGTTTAGTGCCTGCAAAGTTTGTAATGAAGATGGATAGAACAGTTGCATGTAGAAGAAGCTGCTTTTAGGAGCCATCTGTGTTTTTATTGATGAGAATGAATTTTAACTGATGAAAATTTCAGTGGTGAATGTTGTGCATATTGAAGCAATGATGCAGTGTGATTAGATTTTATGTAATGAGGTAAAAAGAGAGGTGGGAAATCCTGCACAGACCTTATTTTGAGGTGCAGTTGAGTGGTGGTCTTTTCTTTTTGCTCTCAGTTCTGAATTGATATTTGTAAAATTTTCAGGTAAATTTTGCAGTAAAAAGAGTAAATGTGCTTGAAGATATGGGTGGTCATATCCTTGCAGGAAGTGAAGTGATCTATGACAATTAAGGTCATGATTGGCAATTATGTACCTTTTTTTTAAAGACCTAGATTTCTTTTTATGATGCAGTTTACAAGAGCCTGTTTAAAAAAAAAAAGAGGACAAAGAAAATCCTGATGGTGATTCTTCTGTATATGAGTAACTGTTCTGGAATGCTTGGAGGGAAAAAAACCTCAAAACATCAGAAAAAGAAATGCCTTTATCTTCCTGGAAATGAAAAAAGAGATCCTTCAATTCCTTTCTTAACCCACATGTCATTTTACAGGAGAGATTAGAGGAAGCTATTTCCCCTCCCCTCACCACAATCACATTATTTAATCTCATCTGTGATGGCACAACACTGTAGAAATAGTAGCAAGTCCCTATAAGTAGTTTCAATTTGTTCATGCCGTGTTGTTTTGGTTCCTGGTGATATGAAAACAATAAACTCTATTCTTCCTTTATGTAACCTTCTATAATTTATTGCTTTACATTAAAAAAAGCCAAAACCAACTGGTCTGTTCAGTGTGTTTTTGGATAACTGCTGCTTGTCTGAACATGAGGCAGAAAGGAGTGAAAAAGTGCTATTTTGCCTTGAATACCTAGAAAATGCTGGATGTTTAAGAAATAAATATCAGGAACTCTTGATTCTTCCTCTGAGCTTTCAAGCATTTGTGTTATTCTAATTTTTCTTTCTGGGATATATGATATGCCTTTTCTTTTTTTTTTCCCCGCCCCCTTGAAAGACTGCAAATCTAAGACATGGCATTTAGAAAAGACGTCAGGTGTACTGAGGGAGCTGCATGAGGGCGCAGGTTTACTCCATCCCATGAGGGATGTCTGGGATCCAGCCCCTTTGCTCACAGCTCTGTTGCACTTTGTTTCTTCTGAGGTGCTGACTGCCTTCATAGCATCCAAGAGTTACATCAGTTTTCATGGCAACGGGGTATCCTGAATGTCTTAATTTTCAACAAGCAAGGATATTGTAATTGGTACGGCAAATTCACAAATTTTTACTCTTTGAATTTGCCTGCAGCTGCTGTTTCCTGCCACATTAATTTGATGTGGTCTTTCGCAGGAGACCTTTACTGAAAGAAAACAGAAATAAAGATGGAAGGGGGAGGAAAGCCAGAAGAAACAGCTTTTATTTTCCTTGGCTCTAAATGACAGGGGAAGATGTGTGGAGAGGAAAGAAGTCAGTATGTTAAATGAAAATTAATGTGCTTGCATGAGGACCTGGTCACCGATACCCAAACCCAGCCCTTCAATACTTCAGACTTACAGGTTTGGGTAAACACAATTCCCTCCACAAGGCTTACAAATTATTAGTATTTTGCAGGGGGATTAGAACACATCATTAAAGATGAAAGGTTATTTTCAGAGCTAAGTTTTCAATTGCATCCTTAGAGACCAGGAATGACCTTTCAGTGAGCTTTGGGCAGGCAGTGGTATCCGAAAGGTGGATCAGCACGGGGTTGCTGAGCAATGATGCCTTTCACGGAGGGGCAATGCATCATTAGGGGGGTCACTTAGACTTTCATGTTATTCAACTTTGAAATGGTTTTCAATACTCTCATTATCTGGCTTGTTCTTCAAAAAAGAAAGATACAAAAAGGCTTCTGTTATAAAATGCTATGTAATTGTTAGTCAGAGACTGAACATACACACAAGCTCGCTTGTGTTAAGCTGGGTATTTGGTCTGGAGGAACCTGTACAGCTAATTCTAAATAGTGCCCAGAGCTCTTGGTTTTAATTAAATGGCATTTACATTTCCAGCATCCATTCTATTACTTTTTCTCCTTAGGAGGAGGTATCTCTTGCCAGTGGTATTTCCCCCATTAAATCTTTCAGCTTTTTGATCCATGCCTTCTGACTCCTTTCTAGCACTCAAGATGTTTTCCCACCTCACAGCGTTGAGTTCCTTGCAGGGAAAGCTGGGGTGACTGTCCCACTGTGCTGTTCTGAAAAGCTGTGTTTTTCCCACACCTGAATGGTTTCAGGGTGCTGTGACTGAACAAACCCATCTCATTTCCATCATTACAGTTGCTGGCTCACTCACCACAGTAATTCTGTTGTAGGAATATTTCACGGGAAATTGAGGAGATGGCAAGGAAAGAGAACTACCTTCTTCTAGTATTTTGTTATACAAGTATGATTTCCTAGGGTTTGGATTTGGAGGGATTTTCAATCACCCTTTTTCTGATTCTGCCTTTGTGAATGGCCAAGATTTCTGCTGTTATAAATTGCCAGAACTGTGGGGAAGACAATGGAATACTATAAATCCTCATGGAATACTATAAATCCATCCCTTACAATTCAGGAGTAGAATGATAAATAATTCTAGGGGAAACTATGCTCTATACAGATATTACAGTTTTTGAAGCTTTTCAAGCATTTTATACTGAATCTTACAAAAAAGGGGCATGTCTGCGAAGAGGGATCTCCTGACTCACGTACTAGGATGTTCTGAACTGAAAGCATTGCATTGTCAAACCTTGTCTCTATTTTGTGACTTGTGGTTTTAAGATGGGAGTCGTTGATGTGGATCCTGAGCTGCTGAAATAAAAAGTCCTCACGGGCTCATTTTCGGAGCTGACACTCTGTACTGGCTGAGCTTTGTCTCTAGAGCTTTAGGGCAGTACTTTGACATTTTCCAAGAGGCATCATGAGTATTGTGCATGCATTTTCCCCACGTGGACTCTGCATCTATAAGCAACTCCATGTGCAGAGCATTTAGCTGGCTGTTGAACTGTCTCATTTGTACTTATAATTAGGAGGCATAAATATAGATGCCCTTTGAAAAAATGTGTTCGTCAATATCAAAGCAACTTGAGAAACCGATCCTTTTTTTTTTGTTGTTGCCAAAATGAGCCTGGATCTGGTTATGCTTGCTTAGGTCATGACGCTTTTTGAGGGCATTTTGTCCACGTGATCCCAAGGTCTTACCACCTGTGGCACCTGAACACCTGGAATTGAAGATATGGGATGTATGCCAATATGTTGCAAAGTTACTGGAAATTAAAGGTGGGGAGCAAAAGTGTCTTTCCAAAGTGAAATCATAGAAAGTGATTCCCAAGGGGCAGTGGAGGGAGGGAACAGTCAAATTAGAGGCAAAGCAGAAGGCTGGATAGTCCTGCTTGAAGAAGGTTGCCAGGGGTTCTGAACGACCACATGAGGACAGGATCTTGATTTTTTCTGTCTTGAACAAAACAATAATTCCCTATCACCAGTGCCTGCACCAGAGGGATTTGGGGGTTTTTTCTTTAGTGATCTCTGGCCAGGATTTAGAAGTGCTGAGAAGCCTCTATATGGGTCTGTTGAATATGAGCAGTTTCACATCATTTATACATGCATCCACCTGACGATCCTATGTGGTTTTTAATGGGCTCCTGCAGTTAGAGATTAACCTGTGTGGTTTTTTTCTGAGGACTGGCCTTTCTTGTATTTTTCAAAGGAAAAAAGCCTTAATTTTCCAGACTTAGGAAATCCCAAATCCTACAACTATCATAACAGAATGTTTTGAAAGGCCCAATACAACCAGAATTAAATTTTAAGGCTTAATATCTTTTAGGATGTCAGAACCAGAATATAACTGGTTATTTGTTTTACAGTGGTGATTAAATTTAACTTTATTTTTTAACAGATCTCATTGTGAGAGCTGCTATTTTCTGCCTGTGCCTCACTGAATCCCAGGACTGGACAGCCCCTCTGCCTGCATGGCCTTGCTCCCTGCTTTCTAATTTCAGCCCCTGTGTACAAAGCAATTTCATCCAAGTGATATTCTGTCACCTTCACTTGACTTGATTGTCCATTCCTAAATGCCTTTGCCTTGTCAGACTAGCACTGGCTTTGCCAGTTAACTGCAACTGCAGCTTCAATTTGTGTCTCAGTGCAAGCCATCCTGGCCTGCTTCTCACCCTTGTGACTGGAACACTTCTAGCCAGAGACTCTGGAGCAGTGATTCATTGATCCTTGATGCATGGTCATGCTGAGTCATTTCCATATTAATGCTAATTCTCACAAGAATAATTAGACGTGTGATGCTGATGTACTCCAGCTGGATAAAAAAACCTTATTTGAGAAGCAAAACTGGGTTTTTTACCTCCTGAACAGTTATATTCTGTCTCTTTGGAGCATATTTTAATGTGTGCCATTTTCCCAGCAACTGAAAAGTATAGGGGTTTGCTTGTTTGAGCCTTCATTCTGAGATATTAAAATTTCAATACAGTCTGTGATGCCAGGGGCTGAGACTTTGAGCAAGATACCTGACCTCTGCATCCTACAATACAGTGTTCCCTACTTTTGGTGCACTTTTAGGAAAGTTTTAGAAGTGCACAAATAACCTCGTGACCTCCTTAGTACCCTTTCCCCTTCATCCCTTTGACTCTGGAAAAAATGCCTTTATGGTTTATTCATTTTATTTATTGATCTCTTTCCCTTTCTTCTACAAAGGTTACACCAAAGTGTTTCTTTAAAAAGAAACTCAATACATCCAGCACATTCAAGTAAAAGAGTACTTGCTTTCACTCAAAAAGGAATATTTCTGCAGGAAAGTTTACTTACAGAAAGTTTATTTTGGCCGCTTGCCTAGTGGCCAAAATAAGGTGCAGGAACTGTCACCACCTGGAGAGCCAAGACAGGAAAAAGGAAAGGGAACAGAGTAGCTGCTCCCTACAGTACACAGAATTTACACAAAGGCTGAGGTTGCTGAGAGAAAACAGCCTTATGATGAACGATAAGCAATTTTCTATTGGGACACCTAAATAAAGGATAAAAGGATAAGTTACAAACCCACAGGGCTTGGGAAGGGTTAGGGGAGTGACAGAACATATTAAGTTTGTCTCTAGCCCTCAAGAGAGATACTTCCATTTGTTGTTTTGACATTGGGCAACAGACTAATGTTGCCTCATTTACAAAGAATTGCTGCATAATCCTGAAAGAGAAAGGTTTTCTCCAGTTTCACTAGACGGATGCTAAAAAAAAAAACAAACCCAAAAAACCCTGCTGTTCAGCACAGAAATGCTCTGAGAGGGCCATCCTGGGTGAAATGCGTGGCCCAGGGGTGAGGTCTGAAGAGCTGACCCCTTCTGTAGGATCCAAGGTGGCAAGGCGGAGCGCTGTGATAAAATCCAGACACTACCACAGGGAAGTTCCAGCGCTGAAAGCAAGGAGAAAACCTTTTGTTGCTGTTCACAAGGCTAAAGAAACAAAGCTGAGGAAGTTAACTCTTGGACTCCCACGGACCTTTTGGTGTTGCTTGCCCACCTTGACAACACCTGCAGGTTGTTCTCATTTTGAAGCTGCAAAGCTGCTGTCCCCAGCTTTCTCCCTGTCCTGGGAAATGTGCTGGACCCTTTGCTCCCAACTGTCCCCACAGCAGGGGCTCTGCAGGGACACCTTTCAGTGCTGGTTAGATACTCAGCCTCCAGTCCTGGGGCTGATACTGCTGAGGGGGTTGTGGGGAACAGAAGAGCTGATGAAGTGGTGCTTAGCTGTGAAATAACTTCCCGAGAGGCAGTGCTCAAACCGCCAGCAGATTAATTTTTGTACCAACCAACGTCCTACTTGTTTGTGAATAACATTCCCAATATAATTGCTGTCACTAGAGCTGCATTCAACTTGACCTTTTTTTGTTGCCAGACAGACAGGGAAGAAGGGGACAACAGGTTAGGATGGGGAAGAATAGGACAAAATATAGATGATAAATACGTTCCATGACAAAACTGATCTGAGAAAGTTGTGGTTGAACAGAACTGTCATTGACTCAGACATCCTGGAGGTTATTCTCCTTATCAGATAATTCTAGGAATCACAAATGGAGAGAAACTTTAGAAGTAATTTTGTCCCTTCCCTGGCAACACAACACTCCTACATCGCTCTTTCCTGGTTCTCAGCACAAGCACTTAGCCATGGGGTAGTACTTACCTAAAACTGATCCTCAACATATCCAATCGTTCTGATTTATGTTTCTAATAGTTTCGGAAGTAGAGGGAGTCTGGCATCATAGAGGGTGGAGGTAATCTGGTATCAAAAAGGAAGGAGGGAGCCTGCCATCACAAATATGCAGGGAGCACGACACCACAGTGCAAGGGAGCCAGGAGAAATTTTTGTTCTCTCTCTCTCTGCCCAGCCTTTCCCATTTCTCCTGTTAATTCTTTGTATTTCCTGCTCCTTACACAGTGAAACAAAACTGGTTTTCCTTTTGCTTCTAGCTGGTTTATCTCCCTCCTTCTCATGAAATAGCACAATGCTTAAAAAAATCTGGACTGCAAATCAAGCAGAGATTGGGCTCTGTAAATGGGAAATTATATGTATTCTGCTTTAAAAAAAAGAGTGATAACTCAGACCTAAAAAATGCTTAGATAAAATTCTCTGAGACTATTGCTTTTAGACAGTAATTTCAAACATACAAGAGTGCTCTTCATCCCAAGTATGGGCTAAATGGAAAATATAGGTGAAATGATTTTATAAATATAATTTATATCATACATTTGTTCCCTAATTTTTAACTGGTGCTTAAGCAAATCTTAGTCAATTGCCTTAAAAAATGATTGGAAATTCTAGTCCTAAGTAACACCTTTACCATGGAGTATTATTTAGCACCAACTGGCTTTATAGAACAACACCAATTTAATTCCACCACCATTTGCCTTGAATACCCACTACCACAAATACAGATGACACGTGACATGTTCATTTTTATTAAAACAGTTTAATAAGCAGGTTTCTCATTTGCAGTTTCTCCTGCATATCCAGCTCGAGATGAGGCAAAAGAGAAACTCAGTGAAGGAGAAGCTCTGCCAGGCTTCAGGCTGGCTCGATGAAGGATGGTACCCATGGAGGTGACACAAAATCGAGCTCAGCTCCATGCTGGAGTGAAAAAGCCCCCCAAGTTTGCATGGAGATTCCGTCTCTGAGCTGTCAGCGCTTCAGTGGCAGCCTTGCCTGGCTGCTGAGCTTTGTGCTCTGCGATCCCTCAGGACTCTTGATGGAGGGGAGAGGAACAAACGAAGTTTGGGGGAAGGGAGCTCTGATGAGGCGATGGTGACAGCTCAGGGTGTTGTGCTTCCCCAGCGCTCACCCCGGCAGCAGCTGATGGCTAATTAGCAAATCCTCGTGGTGCTTGTCTGCCAGCTCTTGTTGCTTCCTACCAACTCTCACAGTTTTCTTTTAATACATGCCTTTTGTCATGTTTCGTGTGCATCCCCTCTTCCTTTTGCAAGATGAGTTTTGGGCTGAGCTTGACTCCCCTTGCAAAGCTTCTCTGCTGTCATAAAAACGAGGCAACTCTTATTAATTAAAAAAATAGAAANGCTCGGTGGATGCTGAAATGACGGAATATCTCTTCACCAATGGCTCGTTGTCGCTGGGGGGACTGATGTCGCATGGCCCTCAAGGCGGGAAAAGTGCTCATTAGTATTGCACATTGCCATGGAGCTCGGTGCCAGACCAACGGCTGACTTCTAGAATTAGTCCTTTGGCCGTGGGCTGAGGGGTTTTGCCTTTAGGAACCTGGCTTAAGCTGAGGGACTGAGCCCATAAAATCAAATTATTTTTCAGCAAAATATAACTCTCTCTTAACTTGGTTTAGAACTTACAGACAACACATAACACTCAAAATACCTTGCCACTTAATTCCTGTTTGAAACATCATAATTTTGAGTGGATTAACCTTGAAATCCCTTAAAATCCCACTCCCTTTAAATACGAAACTTACTCCACTAATTCCCACTCTATAACATGAACTAGAACTCTGAAACTTTATTAAAACCTAGATAAAAGAGAACTTCTCTTAGTTTAAAACACTTAACTGGTAACCTCATTAATTATTAAAATATAACTCTCTGAACTTAATCACTGAAGGCTTTTCTGTGTGAAAGTCAACTTTTAAATTTCATGAATGGCATCTGCCATGGCAGGAGCAGTGTGCAACCCTCTGTGTATCCCTGCCTTTGCAGCCCTTTCTCTGGGGAAGGTCACAATCCAAAAGATTTGCTCCCTGAGCCAGCCAAAAGAGCATGTTTGTAATACATTGAACCTCTCTGATGCTTTTACGGCACAACAGGGGATGGTTTCTCATTTGCTTTAGAAAGTGTTTAATTTAAAAAGATGATAGGATGGTGGATCTGAATGCATTGGTTGACCAGAGGTTGATGTAGCTGATTCTACTGAAAAAGATCCAGGGAACAGGGGAATGTTAGTGTTCTCCTTCAGGACTGTACTGGTTTTTCTGGGACAGAGTTAATATTCTTCATAGTAGATACTATGGGGCTTTGGTTTAGATTTCTGCTGGAAACTGTGTTGACAACACAGTGATATTTTGGTTTTTGCTCTTATTATATGAATTTCACCTTTTTTTTGTTAACATTTTAAGCTGTTAAGGTTTTTGACTCCTTAGCAGGTTATTGGTTAAATTTCTGCTATTTGCAGCAATCAGTCAATGAGTCATACACAAGTTTATAGCTGTGTTTGCCTCTTACTGTGCTTGTACCGCTTGTTTTGATCCCCCTGACCAAGTGGTTTGGATGTTCTTTAATTTAGGGAACGATTGTACTTGGGATCCTGCTGCTTGTTCCAGTTTCTTTACTGTCTCCATCTATGACAGAGATGAAAGAGGCTGGACACCACCCTTCTGGAATTTTAATATTACTAAAGGCTGCTGAATTTAAAAAGTAACAATTGAAGGAGTACTACTGGCACAGAATGAACTGCTTAAATTCACATGCTGCCGGTTTGCAGAGTAGAGGGTATCTAGCCATCCCAAAGATGAATTTCAAGGGAGATGGGGCACCACCCCACCAAATGCTGAGGAAAAGGACTTGGAATCGATGATAGAACTTCCTCAATTTCTACAACGGATGTTACAACACAACAGAGAAATCCATGTAAATAGAAAATAGAACTTGGGACTCATGTATAAGTATTTTCAAGGGGCTTCCCCAGCTGTACTTCCTACTGCAGTGGTGCAGGGAGATGGGGAATGGGATCTGAAATGTGCTCAGCACTACAGATCTAGACCTACACTGATGCAAGGAGCAAAAACGTGACTGTGAAAGTCCAAATTCCCTCTGCTCTCAAAACGCTACAGTCTTTTCTACAATCATCCAATTTTATGATTTTCAAAAGGAAAACCGTATTAATAACACAGAAACTTTCTGAAAAGCTTTGAGAAAGACACAGATGCTGAGCAAGGCCTGACAAAAGAAAAAGATTCTAATGCATAAGGCTTGTCAAGCTGTTGCTGACATGCAGAACAGAAGTAATTAACTCTCTATGAATAGTTAAATTTGAGGAGTTAAGAAGTGACTCTGTTCCACAGCCAGCTTAGCAAAATAACTGCATCCTGTGGGCTTTGCCATGAAATTATCTGAATTTGGAAAGCTGGTCCCATAGTTTTAGTCAAGCTGTGCAAATACTCTGAGCACATTTAATATATGTAAATTAAATTAATGTTAAATCACTGTGTCTCTGTGGTAGTGAATAATACAGAGAAAGCAAATGGGATGCACAGCAAAAGGAGGTGATTCAGCTGTCAGACTGTGCGCATGAATATTTCCCAAAACTCTTCTCCAAATGGAGAGATTACAAAAGTACAATTTTGCTTGAAAGAGCAAATGTTTAATAACTTTTAAAATTGTGATATTATTGTGTCTCTGCTTAATCCTGTACTGCTCCAGCTTTAACTTTAATGTTAAAACTTGATAATTTAGTTTTCTAAAATTAGCCTGCCAGGCTATGCCTTATATTTCACTATTTTGTGAATATTTCTTTAGACATTTCAGATCATAAAAATCAGCCCCCAAACTT
Organism: Pardalotus punctatus; assembly: GCA_013400915.1. Taxonomy (NCBI): domain Eukaryota; kingdom Metazoa; phylum Chordata; class Aves; order Passeriformes; family Pardalotidae; genus Pardalotus; species Pardalotus punctatus. Next base: position 121,638 of record VZTX01021515.1, on the reverse strand, counting down.
ACACTCTCAAGTAAATATTGTTCCTTCCTTGGGCAGATTAATTATTAATTGAGGTCAGACTTTTTTGGTGCAGGAAGTTCCAAAGAGTTCAGTTTTGCAATAAGGACTATAATCTTGTATCTCCAAGCTCTTAATGTAGGCAAATTTTCTCTTCTGTTTTTTTTTTTTTTGTTTTAAATAAAACCAGTGGCACTAACATTGACACTCACAGACTTTTAATAGGAATGGGTAAAGAGACAAGAGCATGAATAAAAATTCTTCTCTTTTGCTGCTGCTTAGAGAAAGCACATTAAACTTGTGTTGAATGGAAAAAGAAAGTTGTCTGGAGGATAATTTTTAAAAATGATGTGTCTTATCGATGTTTTACACTAGCTGGGAGGGAACTACTGAAGTGTGCAAATACTGTTCTAACTGAAAGCCTCAATAATCAAGCACCTGAGGGACTTCTTCCCCTAGAGTCACTTGTTGTTTGCCAATTATTTATTTGGTTACTAAAGGAAGCATTTGTAAAAACATATCCAGCCCAAATTTATGCTGGAGTGGTTAGTATTACAATAGTCAGCCAGGGGCTTGTGCAGAGGTGGGAGCTCCCCTGAAGACAAGTGCAACCCCAAAAAATCGTAGATGCCTCAGAGCGGTTTATTTAAATAGGGAAGAGTGGGAAGGAGAGGGAAGGAGAAGAGCTGAGAGGGAGTTTTTGATTTGGTAGTGCAGCAGGGATTGTCAAAGGAGCTGTTCTCTCTCCGGAGGTGCAACTTCAAGAAGTTCAGGTTTCTGTGGAGATGTCTTGGCTGCTGTCAGCAGGAACAGAGGAACTAATTCCAATGGTTCTGGCACATTTCCCTTGAATGTGTGTACTAGTGTTCACCTTCTGTTCAGGAACAATCACCCTGAAAATTCTCTCCATGCAAACATCAAATTACTTAGAAATTTCTGTTTCACAAGGACATTCTGTGCATTTCAAAGCTGAAAACAAACTGAAAAACAAAACAGAATCCAAAGTCTTCAGCCTTTGTCTTTGGATTTTGAAAGTATTCTGTACATTGGGTTGTTGGTAAAACAAAAGTATAAGCTTGGGTCTTGTGAAAATTGGTCCTTGCCATGGGAACACAAAGCCTTTGAGCGCTGGGCTTTGCAGAGTGCCCATTGGTCATTGCCATCACTCTGCAGTGTCCTGGGGCCAGAGAGCTGCGCCCTATCACCCTTAATAAATAAGATGGGAGGCAAATGCTGTTTGAGACTTCAAAAGCCAAAGTGAAAACTTCTAGATAATTGCCTTGATTTGCCTTTGAACAATAAAATACCAAATTTTCTTTTTTCATGCTGTGAAGACTTTCTCCTTTTCCCTGGGGCCCAAAAGTCCATGGGGCCCATCTCCAGGTGCAGATGCACACCGGGTTCTGCAGGGCTCCGGTGGGGGGATCTCTTTTTCTTGCCTGAGCATCAGCAGCAGACCTGGAGGCACCTTCTCAGTGCAGAGCTGCTCACGTGTCAGAGAGCAAGAAGCTTGGGGTACTTTTCCTTTCACAGCTTTCCTTTTTCAGGTTTCCCCCCCAACTTCTATGGGGGAAAAACAATTTCTTTCCATGTACTTCCACCACGTGGTCCTCAAGCCCTCTCTGAGCCTCTTGCTCCACCGAATGCAAGTGGCCAGGAAGCCCCACGGGGTGGGAGCCATCAGGTGCTGCCTTCCCTGGGGGATGGTGGTGGGATGTTTTCTGTCTCACAGATCCTCTCTGTGGCTGTGGAGGGGAATTGTGTGGGCCGTGCAGTGCTGATCTGGCTGCTGGGGACCCTTTGCTTTGAGGTGATAATGGCCAGGAGACCTTGTTCTGACACTCTCCCTGTTTAGCTGGGATGGAAAACGCTCTGGGGTTTGATTATTTGTTTTGTGGATTATACATAACATGAATGGGAAAGCAGTGAGATCTCAGGAGAACCCTCTTTCATGATGATTAAAGCAAAATAGATAAAATTCGAGGTGCTCTCTTACTTTTTCTTGCCCTTTCAGCTACATAAGTATAGCTGCACTTGAAAGGATTGCGTGATATGAGGGCAAACAACAAATTCTTCCTTTCAGAAATACAGGAAGATACTTTTTTATTTATATAGCTGGGGCCACATTCATTCCTTTGATCATGAATTGCAGCTTGTCTGTTACCAGTATTATTTCATACTTCATCTTTTCTCATGTAGTTTCTTTTCCTTTTGATCTTGCTCTGTTACTTCTGCCAGTTGTGCTATGTGAGAAGAATAAGCAAATTTAAGACCTGAATTTGCACTGGAAAAACACATCCCTCTAGCTAGTAAATTGCTCTTGTTGGATGCCTTGGAAGTTTGACCAGGAAGCAAAAGCTTACTGATTGTCCTGGGGAGGAAAATGAAGATTTTGTCTGGCGTCCATCGGGCACCATCTGCAGAGCCTTACCCTTGCACTTGGCTCCTCGTGGGCTCCAGTGCAAACCAGGCACACAAATCTGCAGTTTCTAAACTCCCTGGAGCAAATCCCAGGGAAGACTGGAGAACTCAGTGACCTTTTCTCCATCAGGAGCTCTGGAAGGCTGGAGGCTGCGGTGTCGATTTTCTTTTAACTTAGAGGTTAGGGCAAAAAGCTGAAATGTGACCCTTGTGAAACCCCGGGGGCCAAGAAGGTGCGGAGACTCCTCTTCCTCCACGCTGCTGTGGTAGGTAAATGAAAACACACAGATGTTACATTGTTTTCCTGTTTTTTATGTAATCTGGCTGGTTGCATTGCTGCTTCAAATACTATCTTTTAGTTGTAAAAAAACCACCTTATTTTTAAATTTTTCCAATAAAGACTAATTCCAGGACACAGAGCTACAAAGCCTTCCCAGCTGAATATGTAAGTATACCAAACACATTGTTTTTTACAATTTTAGACCTCTTTTCTCCCGCCACCTTTCTTTTAACCTCAAAACCACTGAAAATCCTGTCCAATGATAATTTACCTCTGTTAGTGATACCAGTAATTTGCATTCTACCAAAGAGAATTGCTTTGCCCAGCTCACCGAAATACAGCAATTATCCTGTGTCTGTTGTGAGCTTCTGTTTCCTGCCCATGTCCCTTTGCCTCCACATCTGTGTGATGCCCTATGGCTGGTGGGAATCTCATGTAAATTTAGTTGTAATAAAGTGCTGGGAAAACACTGACCATCATTGCAGCTCCAGGTGACCCCAAGGAGGCTGCCCAGGGTGGTCCAAGGGCCCTAGTGGGAAGCCTTCAAGAAATTTCCTCACTGGCATTTGACCCTTTTTTGTCTTCAAACTTCATGTCAGGCATAGCTTCCAAGTAATTTATTCCCAACTTCCTGTTTTTGTACCTTTGGAAAAATGATATGTAGCTTGCCCATTCTCATGCACCTTTTAGCTTCATGGCTGTCTCTTCTCCCTATGGTTTAAAAACTGTTTAGTGATGATATGTAAAGAGCCAAAATTAATTTTTGTACCCTATTGCCCTCTGTTTTCTGCACAAGGCCTGTTAACATCCTAAGAGAAAACACAACCAGCTCCTCGACAGTGAAGTGTCAGGTTGTATCATCCCCGGGCTGGCAGGGGGATCAGCTTAGAGATGTTGTATAAAAAAGGAAGAAGCAAACCATTCTCTCCTACCCCAGGTACAGCCTGGGGAGTGGTAAATGACTTTCTGGAGAATCTCACAGGCTCAGGTGAGCATCCCTGGGCAGTGTGTGCTGGGCTGGGGGAGCACAGGAGCAGCTGGTCCTGGGGGACCAGGGGCCTCTCCTGGCTGGGGTTTGGTCTGTGTGGGTCAGACCAGTCTCTTGGGGTGGGCTTGGTCCTGTCTGTAAGAAAGGGGTTTTTTGGTTTATTTTTTTGTTCTTGTGTTTATTTCCCTTTGGAAGTGCAATGCTATTTAAAGGTGACGCTCTGCTTTCCATGTACTGTACCTGCATTAAAATTTCGGGAAGTATGGGCAGAAATGCGTTTGGCTTTGAGCGGTATTTAATTAATCACCCAACAGCCCTCATGAAGGTATGGTGTTTCAGCAAGTCCTGATCTGAGAGCTCATTAATACTCCAGGAAATCTGGGCAGGCACAGTGGATGGATGGAGGGACAGAGCAGGCGTTTTTGTCTGTGGTTCTTTGGGTACACAAGCTTTGTGTTAGAGTGGAAACAGAAGAAAGCAAGCAGGCCACAATGCAGGCATCTAATTCTGTTTTAATGCTGCTAAAGGATAAATCCATCCTTTTTGGGGAAATGTTTTAGAAGCTGCAGCTGATCTGTATTTTGTCATCACTGCAATCATGAGGCAATAGTAATTGATGTATCTTCAGCCTGCTGCCTTGCTTTTTTTTATACATGTACATCTTCAAAAAGCTTTAAATATTGATGCAGTTACACAATTGAGAAAAGAAGGCAATAAAGGGAGGAAGAAGAAAAAGACTAAGTGAAAATAAAACAAAGTAAGTGGGAAATTAAGTGGACTAGAGATAAATAGAGACTACCCTGTCCTAATACTGCCAGCAATCTGGTATGAGAAGATGAAGAATCAGAGAAGGCAATGATAATGATTTTGATAATGATTATGAGGATGAGGTGATGATAATGTTAATGAAATGGAAACCCTGGAGCCACGTGGAGGATGCTGGACATCCCATCAGCTCTGCAGACATGGGCAGTATCCACCCTTTTGCTTGCTTGCCAGTATCTTATTTTCATGATTTGTTTAGCTCTGCAAGTGAGCACCAAACCTGACTCAAAAGCAAGCCACAGAAGGCTCTGTATATCACTGGAAAAGAAAGCGTGATAAAATAAAACAGATGCTGTCATAAAAAATAAAGGAGAAAGTCTGTTAAGCAGAGCTTCCCTTGAAGAAAGGGCAAGTATTTCATGCAGCATGTATTGGATTTTCTGCGGTTTATTGTGTTTATTTTGACCTGTGAAGCTGCTGAAGCCCCGGCCGGGTGTGTGTGTTGCCATGAGGCTGCATGTGCTCAGAAGGGTGTGCACCCAGCGCTGAGAAACTGCAGAAACTGAGTTTTTCAAGCAGTACCTCAACAGAGACACCCTGGCTTTTCAGAGGAGCCAGTTATTGAGCTTTTCATGCAAAGAAACACAGTTGAGGAGTATTTGTTTGAACTTAGAGGACCCCACCTATTTTTTTATATACACAGTTTTTAGGAGAACAAGACTGCTTCTTGCAAGTCTGCTTCATTGCAGAAAACCTGCCAAGATGAAATTGCTAGAAGATGTTGTGAGGGAAGGGTGCTGTAATGGAAACCCCACAGCTTCAGGGTAGGCTCTGCTCTCTGGAAGTAAAAAAAAGAGGAATCTTCAGTCTGGGATCCTTCCTGAGGATAAATTTTACAGCACTCCCAAGGGTGCAGAACAGCTTTGACAGATTTGGGAGCAGTGTCTTGAGAGTGGTTAGATCATGAACACTCTTTTTTCTCAGTGGTTTTCTGATACTTTCAGACTTTGGCATTGTTGAGAAGACATTCAGTGATTTAATCCATATTAAAGCCTCAGTTTTATGGATATGTGTGTCTGATATGTTCCTGAATTACTGCACTCTCAAGCAAAAGGAACAGCAATTATTAATGAGCAGAAAAGGAGGAGGTAGAAGTGGTTTTGTAGCAGTGATCCAGGAATAGCACCAATATCTGAGCTTCTTTTCTGCCTGACTGTCTGTAAGAAAGGGCTCTTTGTGTTTGCTTTTTTATTCTTGTATTTATTTCCCTTTAGAAGTGAAATGCTATTTAAAGGTGACATGCTGCTTTCCATGTGCACTGTACCTGCATTAAAATTCAAACAATATCATGCCATTACTAGTTTTAGCTTTGTTGACGTGTTATTTTGTCCAAAACATTGACATTTTAAGGTACTTCACTCTGTCATTGTCTTTTTTTTTTTTAATTGGATTTTTTTGGTACAGTCTAAACCACGTGTGTTATAACTTGGCCCTAGTACGTTTATGAGGCCGTTTGGATGTGCTTGGATATTTCAGTGCCCTGGCACACTCAGGAATGTGTTTCCCTCTTTGTGTACCTTTTTTTCAATAGTTCCTCAGGAGTGGTTGGTTTGGATGTGGTAAGGCTTGTTTTCTCATGTGGAAACAGCATCAGGCCCCCCCAAAAATTAAACAGATTCACATTTTAGGGTTCCTCTGAGAACTGTTTTTACATGTTAAGGGAAGTAATTCAACAACTTCTATGAAGTTTGAATTTCCTGTTCCATGTCAGCCCTCACACCTCTTCAGAATTGATCATCATGATGGATTTTCCCAGTAAGTTGATGCTGAAAAAATCTTTCCTATCTTTATTAAAAAAAACCAAAAACCACTAACCAAAGTTTTGTATGTTATAACATTTAAAACTGATCTTTTTATGACCTCACAAAAGGAAGATGATGGAAAATATCCATTCACTCTGGTTCCTGCACTAGCTGCTGACAGGAGGAACGCCCAGCCTGAAAACAGGAGCTTCTTCAGCTCCAATTAAACTTCCTTTTTGCTGTAACAGATGCACATTTTCTGTGGAGCCCCACAGACAAGGACTTGAGTAGTAGCTAAAGTTTTATATCTGCTTGCAGTGCTGATCAGAGAACAGCTTGATTTACTCTGAAAAAAAGCTGAGATTTGGGGGGAGCTCCCCCTCCTCATGCCAAGTTCAGTATTTGCAGAGACTGTGTGCAAGAATTTATTTTATTTCCATTTTAAGCTTTAGAGGAAAATTTAATGTTCTACATATGGCCTGAAAAATTGGAGTTTTTTAAAAAAATCCATTTTGGAATGTGTCTTTCTGAAATATTTGTGATAGAATAAGGTCCAGCTTAATTTTCATGAGATTTTTTTTTTCCAATTTTGGTAGAATTGAAACAGCATTTTTCACTGAAAAAACTCCCAGTTAAAAAGTCAAATTCTCTTTGGTCCCTATGGGCTTGACCTTATCCCTACTACTCAGGCTGGCCAGCATTTCTGCACAGCCTTCATTCAGCCTCCCACCACACCACAGGCTTTCTCCACCAATCTGTGGTGCTCTTCTGGAAAGTTTTCCTTGCCTCTGTTTGCATTTTTTTCCGTAGAGTTGGAAATGGATCCCTCATAATCTCAAAAAGGAAAGTATCGCAAGGCCTGTTGTTGGTGGTTAATTAAAAGTAGAGGAACAATACTGTGTTTTAAAAAGCATAGTATTTCTTTTTTTGTAAGGAAGGGTGATTCTTGGAGTGTCAGCTGTGAAATGACAGCAACTTCGCCCTGAAAAAAATTCCACAGGGTGACTAAGTAAATGGAAAGTTACAGGTAGAAAACAGAAAGCTAAATACTCACAGGTTGTATTCGACAGTGTTTCAAGGAATCTAGCAGGGCCTAGAAAGACACCTTAAAAACTGGCATGTGGAGATCAGATCAAAGTTTGCTTCTTGGTGCAGTCTTGGCTGGCTTTTTCTCTCTGTTCTGGTTAAGGATGTTCATGCTTAACTTCTCTGCTTTGATAAGTGCATTTCCATGACTTTTAGTTTTTTCTTTTGTGGTGTTTTGGTGAAGAATCTCGTTAGCAAAACTAGCTGCTAATGTGGTCATAATCCCTTAAAGACCCCCAAAGCCTCAGTTTCCCCACTGACCTTATCTCTACCCATACCATACAAGAGACCAGCAATCTTAAATTCCCAGGTCTTAATCCCTTTAATATTCTTGTCTCCTGAGCAATGCTACAAATCAGCAGAGTACCTTTTTTCACCCCATCTCAGCCTTTTTTTTCTTGTTAGAAAACAAATTCAGTTCACTTTATTCTTCCAGAATGAAAGGCAACACTGTGGGAATTGTGCTCAGATTGAAATGTTCCTTTTCTTGCTAATATGTTATTGCCAGTATTTGCTTGTTTGTTTGCTGTGTGTTAATTTTTGGATAAAACAGAAAAGTCCAGAGACAGCTGGATATACATTAATCTTTGCTAAAAGCTTTTCAGCAGATTAACCCTGGAAGGCAAAAAGGATGTGAACACAGCTGGAATAAATGATTGTTTTCTATTTCAAAGAATAAAGCTCTTTATTTTGGGGATTCACACTGAGTATTACAAAATTATCTACTTCTGCTTTTTTTTTTTTTTCTTCCCTAGACTTCCCTTTATAAGTATCATGAGAGTAACTTACTGTATACCTCCATTTCTGAGTTGATGAAATACATTGCACAAATCCTTCACACCCCTCTCCTGGACTACCAGTGGTAGCTCTGATTTCTTACCTGTTTATGGCAAATTTGCTAGGAAATCATTAGAGCTAAGACTAAAATCAGGGAGTGTGAGACACAAATGTAGGTTGGTGTTTGTGCCACATATGTTCCTGTTGTGCCCTGTAGTTTCCATCTCTTACTGTTTGGTCCTCCAGCTCAGAGCTAAAAAGCAAACAACCTCCCTGTCCCCATTGCTTTCATCCTGAACATTTCCACCTCCACTCGATATAGCTGGGACTTCTACACTTCAGCCAGCCTCCAGCAAAGCTCGTTGTGGAGGAGGCTGTTGCAGCAATTCCAGCTGCCTAGAAAAGGCAGTTTTCAATGCCAGCTGAGGTGCAAGCAAGGAGCAGGGTCTGCAGTGACTGATGGATGCAGCACCGCAATGTCACAGCTGGCCTTGGGGGATTTTGCCTGTGGAAAGGAAGCTGACACTCAAAAAGGGCACATCAATTATGCAGACGACTTAAGGGTTCCTTTCAAAACTTCCTGACGTGGTGCAAGGTTTGTATCCATGGTGTGTGGAAGAGGTCTGGACAAACACACTTACATTACTACAATTTTTTTTGGTTTTGTTTTTAAACCAGTGCCTGACTGCAAATCCATATGGACTCTGTCTTTGTCAGAAAACTTCATAAAGGTTTCCAGGTTCTTTCCTTGCAATGCCAGGTTTGGACATATGCCGCTTTTTAGGGACCTGTGCTGGCTTGGGCTGGAGTGGAGTTCGTTTCCTTCCCAGTGTGTGAAATGGGGCTGTGTTTTGGTTTTGTGCTGAACTCAGGGTTGATTATGCAGAGATGTTGTTGTTATTGCTGAGCCAGGGATGGCACAAAAGAGCCAGGGCCCTTCCTGCCCCTCACACGGCCATGCTGGGCAGGGGCTGGGGGTGCCTGGGGGGCTGGGAGGGGAAAGAGCTGGGACAGGTGACCCTGACTGACCCAAGGGATGTTCCAGACCCTGTGACATCACGCTCGGTGTATAAAGGGGAAGGAAGAAGGAGGAAGGGTGGGACATTTGGAGTGATGGTGTTTGTCTTCCCAAGTCACCCTTGCAGGGGACAGCGCCCTGCTCTCTTGGAGGTGTTGAACACCTGCCTGCCCATGGGAAGCAGGGAATTAATTCCTTGTTTTGCTTTGCTTGTGTGCATGGCTTTTGCTTTCCCTATTAAGCTGTCTTTATCTCAACCCATGGATTTTCCAGGTTTTACTCTTCCAATTCTCTGCCAAATTCCACTGATGGGGGAGTCACTTTGTGGTTTTTGGTTGCCTAGCTGGGGTTAAACCACAACAAGGACCTGAGATGGTAAGAGCTGAACTGTGCAGCCCAAGGGCTTAGAGAAAGCTTCCGACAGCCAAAAATCCCATATGACCTCTGGTTGTGGTCTGGTGCTGGGGTCGTAAAATGTGTCTGGCACATTCTCGATGACAGACTGATTTCTCAGAACATATCGCCAGGCAGATTTGGAGAAAGGATATTTTAGATAAAAGTGACAAAATAAGTGTTCAGAGATGAACATCCAGGGGTGTTCTATAATTTGTTTTCCAACAGTTTATTGAAAAACAAAGGATAATGAAAAAGGAATTAAAACTTTTACTGCCGGTATGACATTGTATTTCCTATTGAGCTAAATGTTTTGATGAGAAATATTGCAATCAAGTTTCAGCTGATTCTTTAGCATTGTTTTTGTAGGGACAACCTCAAGACATTCCTGTAATAACGTAAGTTCACAACAAAATTTTGGCTTTGGTTTCACCATAGGCATTTATTTCCTTTGTGTGTTTCAGTTTATGGGAAACAGAGAAGAAAAATTTAGACCATCCATTTTATTCTTTCCTGAGGTTTATTAATCACCAGAAAGCAAGCAATACTTCCTGTAGAGTGTGGTTATTATTGCTTTCTTGCTTTTAATATAAATATTTTTGAGATGTCCTTCTAACTGAATATGTTCGCGTTAAATCAGGGGTTATGGTCTGTTTATTAAAACCAAACTTTTCCTTATTGAGTATTGTTGTAGAATTAATTACCAGGCTGTTACTGAGTTCCTTTCTTTTCCAACAAGAGAGGATTAAAGCAGCAGATGCTGGGAAGGCATCAGTCAAAGCAGTTTTAATAAAGCTTTCCCCAAATTCGCTAGTGTGTTATGTACATGTCTTGACCTAGAGATCAGATGAAGGCATTAGAAGAAACCCCTCATATTTACATCCAAGAAGTCCCTACTAGGAGGGCCTGAAGACCATGCAATATTCTGCAGGGTGGGCAATTTTCTTGGTGTCCTCTCTCTGACAGTCTGTGGCAAGAAACAGCCCAACCTTTTGCTTTATCCTCTCTTCTGTGAGTGCCCTCCAAGCTCCAGGGGTGATGCTGACCTGCTGAGATCTCCCTGCCACCAAATGTATCCCCCCCCAACCTCTGGGATCTGTACCTTGGAGCTACAAGCGTGTGGAAACCTGTGGGTAGTTCAGCTAAATCCGATGTCTTCAGATACACCAGGGTAGGCTTTTTGGATGAGAACTGTGGCTAAAATGGCAAAGAAAAAATATAATCCGGCAGCTGCTTTGGCAAAAGCTTCATGCTTTTGAAGACGGCCTACCCATGCCATCCAGTTTTAGATTTTCCTGTTAGTTCTGACATTTCCTGTGTGTCTTTCAGTGAGTAGCCATTTGTAGCACTCCTGTGGTGTGAACTGGGTAGACTGAGAGAACAGAGTGTGGGTTTGAATGACAGATGCAAAGCACACACTTGAAAGTGTATTAAAAACTGTTTCCTTCCCTTAGGGCATGCAGATATTTCTGGCTCCCTGGAAAACAGAGGGAAATGCCTCATTGCCTGGTGATGGAGGGAGGCAGAGGAGCCGTGGTGGGGCTGGAAAACCACACCTGCAACATGGGAGGACATGGCAAAGGCAAGGGCCATGCTTCAGGAACTGGGTCCTGGAGGAGAGGACAGGACAAGGAACCCTGGGCCAAACCTTGGGAGGTGGCCCTGTAACAATCTGCCCATAGCAGCAGGTTGCAAGTTTTACACGGTTTTTTGGATGAGAAACGTGGCTCTGACAGAGGTTCTTCAGGAACAAGGCTTGGTCCAGAGCACACTGGACCTCCGGTGTGGGCTGGTGTTGGTATTGCATTTGGGAGCCTCTAGTGACTGCAGAGGTTTGGGCTGCAGCAGGCAATGGCATTTTGCAGCTCATGAGGAAGATCCACAGCCCAGCCAAAACATTATTTCTTTAAGTGTAGTGGAAGAGAAGTGAAACAGAAAACTGGATTTGCCCAAATTGTCCATTCCTGCCAGCAAGGAACGTGTGACTCTGCGAAAGGTTGCTGGAAGCTTTAGTGCCTACATAGCCGTGTCATGGTTGAGAAGAAAGGAGATTTCTTAATACCAGTGGTTCTCCCATGGCCTGATTTCCTGTTGTCTGAACACTCAAAATTGGGAGGAGGAGCTGAAAGAGTGTTCAAGTACTGCAAGTGTTCTTGCTTTATTTCTGTACTGAATCAGTTCCACTTCTGGGCACTTTTTCAGTGTTTGTGGTTCCCTTTCTGTCGGTGCAAGGCTGAAGGACCTGAGGCAAAGGAGCAGGTCCCCAGCCAAAGGCAGCACTCAGCAATGTCTTGACTGAACAGAAAAGCCTCCATGCACAGACTGAGAGGGGCAATGAGGTGTGGCTGGGTCGCAGGGAGGGTGGGAGCAGCTCCAGCAGTGTAAAAACACTGCCTGCTATGCTTCGAGTGCCCGTTGTTTATGGACAGTGCAGGGAAAAGATGGGAAAGGAGGAATGATGACTGCACAGACAACAGAAGTCACCTCCACTGCCACTGAGCTACAGCCTAGAAACTCCATAAAAATGCGACTGTAGCTTAAGCCATGCCTTTTATTCATGTGATGTTTCTGTGGGTAGTATAACAAAACAAAATCTGTGAAACTCACAGTATTGCATGATTTTTTCCTTAGGGTTTGGGACTTTTAAGGTTTTTTATTAGTTGGAGATTATTTGTTTAACAAACATCCATGCAGCTAGCAAAGAAAAGGGTTTGAAATGTCTTCGAGCTCCTCTATCTGCATAATAATAGTTACAGCACAGGGATGCTGTGTCTCCTTGCTAGATAAATTCCCAACTGGCTTTTTCTGGAGGCTGCTGGGAGCACATTCATTCAGGGAAATAGGAGGTGGACTGTGTGGTTAAAATGATAATGGAGTTTATACAGCAAATCCCAGCTATCACTAACCCGCCGGAGGTGGCACTTCCTACTGTGCTCCCACCTTACCCAGCAGCATTTTGCAACATAAATTCTTCCAACAAAATCGAGGCGTGTTTGAGGAAGGTGGCTTTGCAGGGAACAGTTTGATATTGCACAATAATGGTATCAGTGATGCAATATACTTGATTCCCAGGACAGCAAATACTGGAGAACAGAGGAGGTAGGTCCTAGGCTGGGGAGCAAAAACCTCAAGGTCAAATAGGACACAGATTTTTGGATGTTTCAAAGGTTTCAAGTGTTTTCAGTATCCCTATATGAAAAAATGGCTTTTTTAAGCTGTAACTATAAGGCAGTCGAAAGAAACAAAACCCATGTAATTCACAAAAATGGCTTAAATTAAATCTCTTTAGCTGGCTAAGGGGAGAGTATTCTCAAATGTTACCTAGATCAAGGTGTTTTTCTTTGTGTGTTGTCAAAGCTAAGGATTTAAACCCAATTGTCACTGCTAATTCTCACCACAACAAAGCAGCAGCAGTAGCTATTCATACCTAATGTATTGGTATGTTTTCCCCTGTATGTTTTTCCATTTTCCAAATTTAACTAATTGTTGGGAACAGCTTGGGTGAGGGTGACAAGGTTTCATTTTCTTGGAAATAGATGCCAAATCTCTGATCTCTTTTCTCCCCTTGTCCTTCTGTACGTATGAACAACCAGCAAATCAATGTGGTCTCTGCTTTCTAGCAAGAATAAACAATTTAAAGGAACTGCCTGTGATGCTCCTGTTTGTTTTTGGCTCAGTCATAATGCCTTGGTAACGGCAGTCTGTAAGTCGCTATCAGCATTTAAACACCTTCTGTGGAAATTCCAGAGACACGTAATTTGCTCCTTGGTATATAAAAGCTGTTTCTGCTGAGCATAATGTGTTGAATATAATTCTTACTCAGTTGTGAGAAGCACATAATAAAAATCGTTGAAACTCGGTGAGGGAGCTGTAACACACCCAATCAGTCGATTTACTTTCTTTGTCTTGTATATTTAGCTGTGTTCAATTGCAAGTGCAGTTTGAGAAGGGGAGTGGGTGGCAATTATTTGTAATTTTACATATTTATGTATTTTTAAAGCTGCTTTTTGTTGCCTTTATTTCTGCAATATGTTCCATATATTTTAGCACAGTGGGATGCAATTGTAGTCTCTTCCAGTTGCAAAACACCTAAGAATTACTGAAGTGTTGCTTTAATGAAAATGACACTTTTCCACTCTTGAGCTGATGGGCTTTGTTATAGAAGCTCCAGAAATTAACTCCTGGCACATGAAGTGAGTGACATTCCAAAGGATTTCTCATCCTTCCTTTAAAACAGAGCGAGTTAAACTGCCTTTGCCTCAGCTGGGGAGGTGGACCTTCTACAAGACCCATGTGGGACAGAGTACTTTATGGGTGGAAGGCAAAATGTTGCTTTCTTTCTGCTCAGTTGCAGTTTGGCCTTCTCAGCTTGCCTGGAGTAGCGGAAAGATTATGTTTATTTCTTAGTAGTCTCTGTTCAGCATCCCACACTTCCCTCCTAGATATCTGGTATTAGCAACTGCTGGAAATGTGATGCAGACTAAATGGAACATGTATTGATTTGTGCAATGGCCTTAGTGGGTTTTTTGTGGTGTGGCTGGGTTTCTTGGGGCCCCTTCCCCCCACTTCTAAATCCATTCTTTGGGTTAAATACACTCTCTTCAATTTACCCTTGTACAGACCACGGAGTTCTGGTATCTGGGGATTTCCCGCAGATGGAAAGGAAGCCACGAATTTTGAAGCTCTTGAAATCCTTGGAAGCTCAAATCTCTATAGCTATTCCAGACAGCCTTTTAAACACTAAAGCAAGTTTTATTACAGAGATTAGTTTACGTTACACTCATTTATTAAAACCTAAGGACATCTTTATAAAAACTACTGTATATAAAGACAAGAGCAGTGCAATAGCAGTGTAAAACACATTTTTGGTTTACTTGGCAATCACTTTAGAAAGACAACATGATTCATAATATGAAGTCAGAGAATGCTGCAAAAAATAGGACAGGATTAGACCAGAAACTAGATTAGCAAATCACTGGACACTGGCACATATTGATTTCAAACATCAAGTGTTATGTAAACAGTATTATTGTCAATGTATCAATAAAGAGAAATCACTGCAACCCTAGAATTTCTAGTTAGCTTAATTAGCCTAAAATAGTCTGCTGACTATTAAAACAGCCTATTGTACTGTATATATATAATCTTCTGAGTAATTTACTACGTTTGTAAAAGAAGGACTAGAAGAAATGCCTGTCTTACAGAAGAGAACTTTTGAGGCTGAGATGTTTCTTCCTGATGAGTGGTTGAGGTTTTGTTTTCGTTGCTTTATTTTTCATACACAGTCACAGGTGGTAGAATAGAACTGACTTTAAAAAAGAGTTTTGACATGTTACTTCACTGCTTCTTCAAGTGGACAGTCCTCATACAGAAATTACAGCTGTAGTAAAACTATAAAAAACAGGTGTCTAAAATAGCTGCTACAATATGCTGAAGAATACATTAAGAGGCCAGATTATTGTCACTCTGTTTTTTGTAAAATTGATAACCAGGCACAAAAGATGGTTAATTACAACACCAAGTCCTGCACAAGCTTTATAACTTATCTTTTTATGTCCTATGTTATACACAGCAATTTACTAAGAAGTTGGACACAGTTCTCAGTGAAACAGAAGAGAGGAAATTAGTTGGACAAGGGAGGAGGCTTCTGGAACAGGAAGGTCACTCAGAGCTACTGAGACAGAGAGATGCCATTGTCACAGAGGGGGTATAATGTATGCACTTTTGTAAATGTTAATTTTAGACCCCTTCATTTTTCCAACCATATCAGGATGGACGTAGAGGAAAATATAACTCTTTTAGTCCAGATTGTTTCTTTTAGAGAAAGATTGAACCAGTCTCTTTCTGCAGAAATAAATGAACAATTAATTGCAGTTTATCTGGTTCACCATAATTTTGATCAAGAAAATGCAGGGGGATGTCAGAGCACAGCTACAGAGGTGGCTGAGATGTTCAGGTGACTGCTTGGGTACCCAGCGCTCTTCTCCAGTGTCCCAACACCAAGGGAAAAGGGCTGATAGAAATGGTGGGAGGGAAATACGTGGTGCACTATTTCCCTTTACTTTAAGGCCCAACTAGCTTTAGTCTTATTCAGGATCTTATATGTTGCTAAAATAGAGAGACTATCGGGTGGTTATAACAACACAATTGATGAAAAATTGTTCACCAGCTACGATATGGATTTATCCATAAATTAATTGGTAGGCAAAATCAGAATTTCAGCCAGAGAGTATCTACCTTATATTAGCTGGCTCTCTATAGAGAATAAAAGAAAACAAACAAACAAAAAGCACATCCATTACAAGGTATACATGTACTAGAAGTAAAGCATAAAACTGCTCATTGATAACGCACAATTCCCAAAGGGAAAAAAACCCTTACAAAATACAGTAAGTCACACAAACCAGTATCTAATACAAATTCCTTTATGAACATAAGCTTTTTCCAAAGCTCTCTGTGGCGGTCATCACCTCACAATGAAAGTAGGTGCTGGCAGAAGGTAAAAGGACCAAGCAGTTACTGCAGAGCACTGAAGTAAGACTGGTTACTGTGGATACTTTTTTGGGTGTCTGCAGGGGTTATGGATCTTGGAGCTACTAAGGAAGTGTGAAGAATTTATTTATTCCTGCACGGTTTTAGTCATGTACCATCCTGATCTCCAGCAGCCATGAATTAACTCAAATCACTGAGAAGAGTGTCCCCTTGGATTTCAACAGAAGACTAAAATTCATTCAGCCAAAGAGGTACAAATGGAATATTTGGTTACTCATTAACAAGGTGTTCCTCATGTTGTGGTTACATGGTGAAATATATGGTTATTTTAAAGTTACTCAGATTTGCAGGACTAAATATTAGACATGAAGGATTAAACTGGCATTATCCTGGCTTTGTGCTATGATTTCCAGATGAACTCCTCTGTTTGGTTGCCATTGCCAGGTTCTCCATGTATATATCTTAAATAATTGAATTTCACATGATTTCCTCATGTAATTGATACTGTATGATTTTAAAATAACCCTGTCGCGTGGAAAATTAAGTCAACCAAGTGCTCCACATGCTTCTGTGGCAAAGCCATTGCCTTTCTGGCTTACAGGCAGATTCTGAGATTTGTGTGGGGCAAACTCTGAAGCCAGACAGTGGCTGAGGGAGTTGGACTATTGCCTTGTAAAGTAGAGGGACAATGGTATTATTGCTTTTGAAATACACAGTTCATTGATTTTTTTCCATTTCTCTTTCAAGTTCAAGGGTTATGGGAGTGGAATAGTGTTGCATCCTAATAAAGTTGCCCTCTTCTAGAGGCTGTGTGAATCTGAATTTAAGATGTGTGCAGATGTTTGATATCTTAGCAGAATCACTGCCAGGGATCTAAAAATGTGCATTAGGGTTGAAGCGATTGCTACCCTGCAGCCTGGCTCAATGAAAGGGCTCTGCTTACCTTGCAATGCATAGGACAATATGGTTAACAGTGATGTGGACTGCCAGCATCTACCCTATTGTGACAAAACGTTCGCCAGAGAACTTTGGAAAAACTCACATTCAGGATTCTGACACTTAGATTAGGCTCAAATGGCAATTGATGGATGGGGAGGCAAAGAAAAGTTATCTACCAAAGGTTTGTCGTGTGGTTGTTTTCCACCTTTGTGTGGATTTGCCAGAGCAACTTAATTTTCTTCCTATTGAGCATTTTCTCAAATATGATGCTTCCTTTCAGAGATAATATTGTCAGTCTAGAATTAAAATATTGCTTACAGACTACTTTCTCCAGGAAACCCTTTCTGAATCATTTGCCTGTATAAGTTGTTTGAATGGTGTCTGTCTTCAGGTGGCTTGCTTTATCTCCCTCTTGTAGTCTTCCTCTCTCTTGCTTATCTGTAATTTTTTTAGCTCTTGTAATGTAGTTGTTTTTCTTGAAAGCTGCTCCTTGAAGTCTGGTCTTACCTCTCCCATCTTTAGGCACATCAATATTATTTTCTGGAAGATATAAAGCACAAATGTTTCCATAATGTTTCATGAGCACCCAATATCAAAGTATTTTCTGTAAAGAAAACCTTTTAGTATGCTCAGTTGTGGATTTAATTTGTGGAGGCAAGGTAGAGGAAGGAAAAGCATGAGGAAGAAAGAGGAGGTGTTAAGAGGCCTCTACCTTCCCTCGTTAGTTCTGTTTGTCCAGTATGAACGTGTGTGCTATGGATGCCTGCATTTTCCTTCTCTTTTTATGACTCTCTACAGTCAGAGTGGGAGGCCAAGCTTGTTCCTCCCTGTTCATATTAAACTGGTCCTGGCTGCTTACTCTGACCCCTATTCCCTTCCTATGATGAGAAAATGTGCTTCTATTTCCATGTATGTTCATGGGTAAATAATATATTTATGTGCTTTCCTCACAGAAGTGCTGTTAAGTATTGCTAAGTTTCTCACTTGCAGCACCTTCTGGAATTACAGCTGGTTTTGTCATTGTCCTTTTTTGATATTGGTAGAAATGCATATTAACACAACATGCAAGCCTGCCTCTTGTGAGGTCTGAGCACAGATGAAGTTTGAAATGAGTTGTTCACATCGAGAAGAGTCTCAGGAGACTTAGGTATAACTAATTTAGAAAATACCTGGGGAGAAAGAAACAAGAGTATGAGCACATATCATGGCTTGCAGGCACCTCCGTCCTTCACAGCACCTTCAACTATTTCTTTTCACTCTTCTTGTAGATTTTCATTCTTTTTTCACTCTTCACTGTAGATTGCCACATGTGCTCTACCTCCTGCTAAATGCTTTACTAATCTGCTACCTGCATAATTTAAATCACTAGACTGTTTGACAGGATGTAGTTTCTTTTAGTTATCTATTTGCCTTTAAATAAATGTTTAGAGATGAAGCAGACAGGGCAGGTATTTGGGTGTTCCGGGACAAAATGCAATTTTAAACATGTTGGAGCCATCAGCCAGTTACTCTTTTCCTCTACCTGCATGTCCCAAAGTTGCTTCAGGCCCTTCTTCAGGCAAAATCAAGAGCATCACCAAGGTGGTATAAAGAGAGAGTTCCTGGATCCAAAGACCATAACAAAGTTCATTAATATTTGTCTGCAGCACAGAAGCTAAAATATCACTCCTGCGAGTAGCTCGGATTTTCTGCCAATTCCTCTCATCTGTCTAAAGCTATGGGAGAATGAGGGGGGAGGATGTGAACAGCAGAGCCAGCAACACACAGACCCCACTCAGCTCTGGAAGCCTCTTACAGTGAGTAGGAAGTGTTCACCCTGCATTTTCCAACCTGGCTGAGGCTGGTGCCAAACCCACAGCTTCTCCCTGAAACCAAGCCCTGACAGCACAGCTGCTAGGCTAAAAGGGCCTCTTCCCCTACCAAAAGTGAAGCAGGGTGTGTGATTGATTGATTGATTGATGGCTGGATCAGTAAGGTTGAGAGGTACTGCTTCAGATCATTTTGCAATAGCAGGATCCCATGAAAAATACTTGCATTTTCCTAAGAAAGATGAATGCTAATTTCCATGTGTAAGAGAGTTGCATTCCAGTCTCCCAACACAGCATGCCTGGCAACAGAAACCCTGTATTTGTCACTCCTGGTCACTTCTGGAGGATTTTAATGCATTTCGAGCCAAAGCCTGCGCTCTGCAAGAGGCTCAGGTTGCTCCTATACCCTGGCAGAGGTTATTGTCCCTGGACAGCGCCCCAGGCTGCCACTGCTGCTCCACCTGCACATTGAATGCCACCCCGTTGAGCCACATCAACAGGGGCGACTTTAGATCAGATATTGGGAAGAAATTCTTCCCTGTGAGGGTGGTGAGGCCCTGGCACAGGGTGCCCAGAGCAGCTGTGGCTCCATCCCTGGAAGTGTCCAGGGGCTCTGAGCAACCTGGGATAGTGGAAGGTGTCCCTGCCCATGGCAGGGGGTGGGACTGGTTGAGCTTTAAGGTCCCTTTCAACCAAAATAATTCTGTGATTCTATGATTTCCATTGCCTGACAAGAAAGCTGATAGCTAAAAGACTGCCTGCTCTTTGACAGCAGTAACTGCTTGGTGGCTTAGTTGTGCTGGAATGAAATGCCATCCATTAGTACCACAGGACTGATTCAGAGCCTCTGGAAACACGTTTTTCCAGAGATTTCTGCCATTTTTCTGACAAACAAGGCAAAGAGTTGCCACATTCACCATTACAAGGCCTCTGGTTAAGCTGGTGTTGACATAAAAGCACCATGGATCACCACAGTCCCTTCAAGCCTCAGACGCACCCTGGATCCACGATTTACACGAACTGTGGCTCGCAGTTCACACGAAAGCAAAGGGTCTCCACAGCTCTTCAGGTTTTACTCTGGTACTGATCTGAGACCTACTGTGATCTGCACCCCTCGAGGTTCTGCTGCAACGTCTTCAAATCTGGTCAGTGGGAAAGGGAGAAAAGCTCTCTTTCTCTCTCTGTTCCCAGGAAGAGATGGGATGCCAGGCTAACAAACAGCTTTCTGCAATAAGAAGCCCTCGGCTTTCCTTACAGGAAATAGGAATGTGCCCTCCTTCCCCAGAAATAGAAGGACAAGGGAGGACAAAGCACAATGCACTAGACTTCCAAAAAGCCTCACCAGACTGAAAGGAAGGATATGAGAAATTAATTGCAGGACAAGCATTAAATGAAAAGCCATTCAGTTGTCTAAATGTATTTCAAACCAGAAAGAAATAGAATATAATATAATCCCTCTGCCTGTGGAGTCTGCCAAAGAGCAGGGAAATAATTTTCATAGTTTGGCATCTGTAGACTCCTCTGGCTATGTTATACAGAGCATACAATGTTATATCCAAAATGTATACTGAAAGGTTGTTTAGGTTACCAAGTCAAATTCTCAAAAGTTAAGAAATTCCTGAATGAATGCTGCTGGTTCAATCTCAATTTGGCCATCTTGTTTGTGTGAAAGAAAGTGGAAACTCTCAGATTTTTAGGTGGGGCTCCTCATCTTTCTTAATTTGGGAGAACATCAAAATGACTGAATGATTCAGGTTTTTCCAATGTCAAAAACAAGAACAATTTGCATCAGGTTGGCTCAGTACCAAAGAGATTGAACGTTCAGGTTTCTCTGAATTGACAGGAAACATCTCAGCATTAAGCAGTGGCCCTGGGTGTTGCCATCTTGCCATGAAGGAGCGCTGGATTTGCCTCTATTTTCATCCCCAGGCTTAATCACCTCACATTTGCTAAGTCACAGATTCTCCTCTGGTCTAGCTGTGAAAGGCATCCTGTCACTTGCAGGAGGTTCAGGTGAGAGGATGACCTTTAATGGTGACAAATCAATTTTGTCCCAGCCACTGTGTAAAATGACTGCCATCACTGATAGCCACCACTGAAGTTTCTAAATAATAGCTGGCTCAGGGATGACAGACATCTGGTGCTTAAGAGTTTAAACAGAAGTCAGGCACTGGAAATTTTCAACTTGAAAAACACACTGAAATTTCAACTCAAGTGCTGCTTCTACCGTAGCTGACAATTCTGCAAAAATGGAGAGAAATGTCAAAATACATTTGAAAGCGAGTACCTCAGGATGGCATTAAGGTTTAAACAGGATAAATGTGCAATGCATGCCTGATTCACCGGAGTTAAACAATCCCCTCCCTGCAGACCTAAGGAAAGATGACAGAAATATCTGGGAAGTGTTACAGACAAGAGGCTTCTCCCCTCGTAGGTGTGCTCTTGGTGTCTGGGGGAACACACCAGTGGGGTCAGCGGAGAGAATCCCTCTGCTAAGCAGCCAGAAATGTCTGGGATGCTTCTGCCCAGCAGTTGTTACAAATCACCACGGGAATTCCTGACTGGTCTGTAAGCGCCAGGGAGGCACAGATGGGCTCTTAAATCTTGCAGGGTTCCTATCTGAGTGCATGCACCAACTGTGCTCAGATGGCAGCCTGTGACTTACCTAGAGCAGGTGTGAATGGCAGCGAGAAAGGTTGTTGTGTACTGGATGAAGCACAGATGGAGAAGTGGGAACCACAGCTTGTGCGAGTCACGATCTGGGCTGTAGTTCCCGAGTGCTCAGGAGGCTGAGCAGGTCTTTGTCAGTTCAAGGGAAGGCTCTCAGCAGGACTCCTCTGCCCTGCTGCTCCTTTGGAGGATATGAACCACCCTTTTGCTATCCCAGCTTGTGAACGGCTGTCCTTATTTAACAGGATTAAGCCGTTAGATCAGTGGCAACAGCGAGCACAAGAGCACCCATTTAGCTGGTGTGTTCTGAAAAGGCAAGGCGTACTTAGAAGTCTTCTGCAACGTGCCCTGAGCAGTCCTGGGATGTGCTGTGTACCTCAACATCCATAAGGCTGTCAGGAGAAGGCATCTGCTGGGGTGGTTTAAAGATTACACCATGCTCACAGCAGTCCTACTATGCAACAGCAAGCCTGCCTTGCATAGCTGCTGCTGGGAAAGCCACGGTCATGTGAGAAATGCTGACTGCTCACACTGCTGCTTTGCAGGTGGGAAGAAACCATTTGGAATATTTAAATTTCCTCCGTGCTGTGCTTAGAGCGGTGTATTTGCTGGGGCTGCAATGAGCCAACACCAGCCCGATGTCTGTGAAGTCACACAGGAGAATGTCACCTGCCAGGCTGCTCTGCCTGGGAAAAGCAGGTGAGGAACAGGCATGTGCTGACTTCCACTGCTCCTTCCCAGCAGAATCGCTTGTCTGTGTAATGGAAATTAATTGTCACCCAAGGGCATCATGTGTTAAAAAGGTGATTGCTGTCAGCTGTCTTAGACACTGGGGCACTGTAGAATGTGTTCAGGAGTGGCAATGACTGTTTACAATGGAGTACTAGAAAGGCTCACTAGGAAAAATCAAGTGCACAAACCGTGAAGCAGAGCCAATTTTAAAGCAGTTTCCATTTGAATAGTTTGTTATGAGTGCTGGTAAATCTATTTTTTAAATTGCTCACTACATTTCTTAAGAATCTCACTTCTTATAGACCAGTTTAAGCTTGTGTAACTCATATAAACCACTGCGTATCACATCATTTCTGAGAGCTGCTCCCAGCCTTTAAGGAACTTTAGACACTTTGGGAAGAGCTTGTGCTCCCAAGGGACAGGCTGGCTTGGGCAGAGGGAGTTGCTGGGAATGCCAGGCAGGTTCCTGCTGGCCAGCTCGTGCTGCTGTCCTGCACAGGAAGGCTGGTGGGTCAGGGGAGCTGCAGGGCTACTCTCCGTGCCACAGGGACATACAAGAACTTGAAAGATTTAAACCCCACTGCTGCTTATTTTCCAGATAAATCTAAACCCAGTACTAAGGCCTTCTATTCACCAGCAGCTGTGTCCCCTCTGGTGTGCAGTGCCCCATGAGACTGGGTTACTCACACCAGTGGAGGGGCTTTGTTTGCCTCTTTAAATGACTTTCCAACTCCATTCCATGTTGGAATGGGTTTCAGTGGAACACTTGGTCTATAGCATGTATTTGGCCTTCACACTGGCAGGGCCACTGGTTTCCTGTAGAGTCTCTGGAATATCTATAACTGTACAAATTAAATACATCTTTTGTCCCATCAGCTGGGTTGGGGGGGAGAGGAATGAAACCACACAGGATACAATTTTCTCTATTTTTTACTAATGGCCATATTTTGCAATAGTCACTTGCAAAGAGCAGCGATGTCAAACCAATTGGGTTGGTAACATAAATAAATATTACCTTCTGTAAATAATGGTTTCTGAAGTAATCCTATGCTCCTGAAAGTCAAGTCTTTTCCAATTAGTAGTAACGTTTTTCATTTGGTAGTTCCTGAATTGGTTGATATTCCTGAACACTGTTCTGGAAAGTAAAAACATCCAGGAGAATTTCTGAGGCTTTTTTTTTTTAATGGAAATATGAAGCATTCAAAGTTTGATTTACAAGTTATGAAAGGAGGAACAGATGAAGGTTTGAGGACATAAATTGAAAGATGATCATTGAAAAGTTTTCTTCCTCCTCTTAAGGTTATTTCAGAAAAATACTCAGAACACCCTGGGCCTTCCAAATTGTCTTAAAAGAGTGGATGACCAATTACAAGTAAAACTGAAAATTCGTTGGACTTATTAATTCTCCAGGTATTTATGAAACCCTTGTGTAACTACCCGGCTGCCTGAATCAGATGTGCTGCTTGAGGCTGAACTTCTTCTGGCTGACTGTTGATGAATTTTCCTGTGAATATGTGGCAGCCATTAAATAGCTGATACACCTGAACCGAAATGTCTTTGTCTGATTCACAAAAAACCCCAACCCTGGTTTTGCTGGGTAAACAGTTTGAGATGCCTTCAAGTGTTTTCAAGACCCCATGGCATTGTAGTGCCAAGCTGAATGTGGGTATCAAGTAAGGAACTCCAGACTTACTATTCCTCTTGAAACTGCGCTCATTTTCACATATTTTTCACATAACTGGAGTGACCAAATACCTTTACTGCACTCCTGCCATAGAGGAAAATACTTAAAAACAGAAACCAAGAGGAGCTATTGCTAGAGGCAAGAGAGTATTTTTTTGTCTGCTACTTTAAGGGCCAAGTGTGTTGCTTTGGGAATGAGATTTATTGCTGTGTGTAATATAATGGCATCAATAAAAATTATAAAAATGTGCAAAACTAGTACAGACTTCTCTTAACAGCATCTTCAGTCTCATACCACCACATGCAAATACACAATTTTCTATGCAAATATATGCAACTCTGTTTTACAATCCAGTACCACTAAGCGGAAAGGTTTCTGCAGTCTCTATGTTCTGGTTAAAAACCTTCTTCCCTCATGTTTATTCACCACCAGATTTGATTAACACATACAACAGACCTATAACATCCTAAAACATTTTGATGGAAAACTCAAGGCATGCAGGTATCTCCTCAAACACGGCTGTCTCTGGAAGGAGAAGCAGCTTCTTATCCTACATCTGCATGTGCAGTCCTAGATTTATTTTTTTTCCCCTGTGTCACCAACTCCCATTGACTCAGTGTTAGGAAAGGTGAATCCCTGAGGTTTGTGACATGCCAAGGGATGCTGCATGTTCCTGTGGGTGGGGGAATAGATGGGCACTCTCTGGAGCAGGGCTTGATACTCATCTTGTTCTTGGCACTGCTGTTAAAGCTTTGAAAAAAATCTGTAAACCTGAGTATTTCTGCATCAGTAGTAAGGACTGAACTATCTCTGGTTTCAGCTCATCCCAATTTCCCAAAGGCTGATGTCACCAGCTTTCAGAATCAGTTCCTAGAGAGTGGCTCTGACATCTCTCAGGTACTCAAACATTCTCTGTGTTTGCTGAGCTCTGTTACAGCAGTGCCAAACCAGACATCTTAGATCCAGGAGCGCACAGTTCAAAGTACCGGAGGCTTTACGAGAGCGCGCCCTTCCACTTAAAATTCAGGTACATGAGAGAAGAAAAAGGCCTCCTTTCATGCTGACTGACAATATCAATTTAGCAGATCCTCCAGAAACTGAAAGCGAAGTTTAAAAAAAAAAAAGGCAGTAAAACTTGCCATGTGATTTATGATGTAGCTCATTAGGACACTGCCCTTCCCTGCTTACAGTCTCCTAATGCACCAAAAGTACTGACAGGGGTATTTTAAGAAACCACAAACACCAAAACTTTGGTTTAACAGTATGGCCTGGTTCAGAAAGAATAACACTAAGAGAGCAGTCTAGTAACTTCTAATTATTTCATTCAATTTATTTATAAATTAAGGACATAATTTAAAAGGCTGTCTATGCAAGCTGTACTCAGTATAACTCAGAGTATCTTTACTTATGGGGATGGTCAATTCTAAGTGTTGTAACAGGTCCCTGCAGGTTACAGCTGAGGTTAAATGCAGCTCAGTTATACAGGACAATGCTGTTTGTACCTTGGCATTAATTGAAGTGTACAGAAAAGTTAGTGAGCGAAGGAGAAATGTGGCCAGATGTAAGGAATCTCTGTGTTTATTCATGCATTTATGTGGCCCACGGTTTCTGCACATAATCTCTGACATTTTATACACAGGTGTAGCTTAGTTTCTTTGTGAAATTCAAGAATAATCTACTGAGCTAAACAACAGCTCAGGCCAGCCTGTATCAGGTGACTCTCCTGCTCTTTTTGCCCTAACACTCTCTGCCATCATGGCATCAGCAAAATTCAATCTGTGGAAATTGCTGCCTTACATGTCCTGACGTCCAACAGAAGCTAAAACCCAACCACTTTGGTGGAAATTGAGCTGCTGAAACATGCTGCAAGGGGAAAAGGGGTCAGCCAAACATCAGGCTGGAATTTTCTGGTGCCATTTGCAGACCCTTGAGGTGCTGACTTCTTTCGAGGCCCACAGAAGTCAATAAAACTGAAAGCCACTGAGATTTCAGGGGACTTATGTTAGAAGCAGGACAAGAGTTTCTCCTAGATTCAATTTGAAAGAAGGCAGCAGTGTTGCTTTCTTTCTTCCATTTCCATTTTTCTCTCCTGAGTATGAACAATCTTCTGAGACAAGATGCATGTGCTGCTTCCCTTCGCCTCGCCAGGGGCTCAAATTGCTCCAGCTGCACAATCATCTATTTAGAAGTCAGGAATCAGTTCCAGCACTTGAATTTTGAGCACCAAACCTGTGGTTTAGCCCAGAGTGGTGTATTTACTCCAAGTTAAATTAGCTTTTTTATTTACCCCTGCACAATACAGGAAATCCTGTCATTTCTGGAAATAAAATGCGTATTAATGACATGTGAGAAAATGCATTTTTTAAGAATAGTTATTCCTTTTACCAGAGAACTTTATTTTCTGCTCTCACTTTTCAGTATTAAGAGGGCTAGTCTTTTCAGTCAGAGCTCAAGAGAAAATATGTAGTAATTACTGTGTTGAGAGCTTTCATTGTAGGATGAAACCACTCATGTTTCCTGCAACTGTTCTTTCTGTGTATGTTTTTCTTTTCACAACTGAATTTGTGTGGCTTTTCTAGCCGTAGGAAAATTGAAACTATTTCTTTTAAAATAAGTTTCTGAAGATACTTCAAAAAACAACACAGAACTGCTTTTTAACATTTACCACAATATCAGCAGCTAAAATAAACAGAAGTAAAGCCTTTGAATTTTAATCTGGTTCTTGTCTGGCTTCCTGTTGTAGATCCAGTGTATGTTTCCTTGCACACAATCATCCAAGCAATAAATATTTTCTAGCTTTGTTTCTTTGCAGTTAGAAGCAGAAGGGTAGCACCCACAACATCATCATCATTGGTTACAGCACTACATCCTGGGAGCAATGTTAGAAAGACAATTTTATGCAGAAATGTTTCTTCCCTCTTTCCTCCCTGCCTTGCCCCTGTAAAAAAGCGATAGGAGAAATCGAGGTGTGTTGTGATGTGGAAAGAGAAGAAGCCAAGGATCCTGGGCAATTTCAGCAGAGTGCAAAAGGCAAGAACACAATTTCTCTTCCATGGTTATCTGAGCTGTATGGCTGGTTTTACACAGAACATGTTTTGACGCCAGTGGTGGAACTGTGACTGGTTTATTATTTTTAAATTGTATCTAGATATGGGTCTGCTGGATATCAAATGTCCTTTGGCTGCAATAGAGCTCTGTGCGTGGCTCAGTGGCAGTGTACGACCCCTACTGAGTAGCATTTCTTGAGTCACAGAGAAAGAAAAACAGGGCTTGGCTGGTGTCACTGCACAGAGGAATTCCACTTGGTATGGCATGGTTTGAATGATAATTTATGAAGCATGAAACAAATTTTTTGTTGTGAACAATTACAACTGCCAGCTGGTGGGTTATTCTCCTTTTGTTCTGTATAATTTTTCATTATTTGCCTTTTTTTTTTTTTAATCAGTGTGCACAT
The DNA here is from genome assembly GCA_013400915.1 of Pardalotus punctatus. NCBI lineage: Eukaryota > Metazoa > Chordata > Aves > Passeriformes > Pardalotidae > Pardalotus > Pardalotus punctatus. Next base: position 94,332 of record VZTX01021515.1, on the reverse strand, counting down.
TTCATGGATCTATCCACAGTTGTGGATCTATTCTGTGCTCATTTTGTTATGACAGAAATTGAGGCTTCTTAGAGTTGCCAAGTGGTAACTGCAGCTATCAGGTGTGCACTTCACATCAGAAAGGCTGTAATAATTCAGAATAATTCAACACCAGCTACTACACTGCAACAGACCCCATCTCTGGATGCCCGTGTCCACTATAATCTTACAGCATGTCAGCACACAAAGCTGGCAGCCTGTTACACACAAAAATAATCTTCAGTGCTGCTACCAGCCCTGGCTCTCTGCGCCCACAGAACCTGGGGGATGAGGGCTGGGCAGCTGGTGCTGGGATGAGGCTTTGCCCAGAGATTCCCATTCTTTGGAGTGATTATGGAATCACTGCACAGTCCCACTGCCATCAGCAGCTATTGCACAGCACCTGCATAATCAGGCATTTATTGGAAGAGGTGGGGAGGAAGAAAGCCCCGTGTTTGTCCCCTGCAGTCCTGAATGGCAGAGGATGGCACAACTGGAGGAAAGCATTGTGTGAGCTTGGATGTGCAGCTGCTGGTTTGTGTTTTCAGACTGCTCAGTGAGCATGATGAGCTTGTGATGCTGGAAAAAATGTGGTGATTCCTGGGTCACACCAACCCTGCAGCTCCAGCAGAGGGGCTGGAAAGCTGGGAAAGGCCCTGGGGGTGCTGGGGACAGAGCCTGGACTGAGCCCAGCTGTGCCCAGGGGTCCAGAGGCCAATGGCACCTGGGCTGTCCCAGCCAGGGGGTGGCAGCAGGGCCAGGGCAGGGACTGTCCCCTGTGCTGGCCACTGCTGAGGCCACAGCTCAAATCCTGTGTCCAGTTCTGGGCCCCTCACTGCAAGATGGACATTGAGGGGCTGGAGCGTGTCCAGGGAAGGGAACGGAGCTGGGGAAGGGTCTGGAGCAGCAGGAGCGGCTGAGGGAGCTGGGGGGGCTCAGCCTGGAGCAAAGGAGGCTCGGGGGGACCTTAATGCTCTTCACTATCTGGAAGAAAGCTGAAAACAGGTGGGGCTTGGCTTGTTCCCCCAGGGAACAAGCAGTAGAGTAAGAGGAAACAGCTTCAAGTGGTACCAGGAGAGGTTTTGATTTGATATTAGGGGAAAATTTCTTCACTGAAAGGGATTTTAAGCACTGGCAGAGGCTGCCCAGGGCAGTGAATGTCCCCATCCCCAGGGCAGTGAATGTCCCCATCCCTGGACGGATTCCAAAGCCGCGTGGATGTGGCACTTGGGGACATGGGTTTGGCAGTGCTGGTGTGAGTCTTCTGGGACTGCGGCCTCCCCCATTCCCCAGATAAATCAGATTTTGAAAGAGCCATTCTCAGTTTGGCCAGCTGTGCAGACCTAGATTCCCATCCTTCCCACTGCTGCTTACACCCCACGAGCTCCCTTGCCAATTTTAAAATCACGAGTAATGGGTGCTCTGCTGCATCTCAAGACATTTCCTTGATCAACTGCCAACTTTAAAGGAAATGCACATTTGGAGGAGATGAATCCCACTGGCAAATTTCAGCTGGATAAACGACTTCTATAAACTCATCTTCCAGCATAATGTCAAAAAAATTAATGAAGACAAGCTTCCAAGAAATTTCATCCATCTTAAGGTAGGTGGAATGAATAACCCCCTGGAAATGCCTCTTTCAATATGTTAGTGAGGATAACTAGTAGATACAGGACTTTTAGATGGCTAAATTGACTGAGTTTAATCCTTCTCTTTATCACCAGTGAAGATTTGTATAATTAGATCTTCCAGGTACTAGATATTTTTCTGTCTTTGTTTGATACTCCTCTACTATCTGAAATCTCCTTGCCATGAAGAATTTACAGACTGAGTTCAAATTGCCTTTTAATGTTCTTTTAGCCTGGAGCTTCTTAAACTTCTAAGTTTGACAAAGTTTCCAGAAGTCAGATAAGTCCTGCAGTTTTTCTGGAATGCTTTCCCATCTGTCATTACGATTTTTCCTGCTACAGTCCCTAGGGAAGGTGGTGTTTAGTCATTTTTTAAAACATTCCAGACCATGTTTGCACTTATTTAACTAGAATAAAGGGAAAAAATAAAACTGAGGTAGCTACTGCCCTCACAGGTGAAAATTGTTAGTGTAACGAACACTGGAAGATTCCGACTCAGAAGACGTCAATTATCAATCACTATCTTAATGCTTAACATGGTGGTTTTTTCCCTATTATTTCACTTGTCTCTAACTCCTTCAAAACCTATCCCTTGCAGCCACCTATGGTAGTTGGACTTCTGCAGGTATTTTTACTTTTGCTTCATGTATTGTATTCAACCTTAAAGGCTGAACCAACCTTCTTTTTCTTTTCTTCAATAGCATCTCAATTAGGTAATATTTTTAACACACCCACTAAAATGCATCCATATTTTTTGTCTTTTTTCAGTTGTTCATGCAAACTGGGGCTCTTTTTAATTGGGATGCCTATTTTTGTTATGCTCTGAGAGGTTTCAGTGAATATTTTTTAAAAAATGGAGTCAACTTTCAGTCCGTCATGTAATTTTCTTTCAAATGTCTTAAAAAGCAAATTTAGCAGGTGTTCTGGTTGCTGTTCACTTCAGCAGCATAAGAGAAGTTTGGGAAGTTTTTGGTGAGTGAAAGGCTAATCTCTGGCTGCCTTCCAGTCACAATTTCTTCAGAACTTTTTTGGTGAATCTGTGCTGGAGCTGAGCAGGTAACAGGTGCTGGGTGCAGCAGCTCCCCGTGACTCACTGCTTTCCCAAGACTGTGAATAAAATTACTCTGCCTCCCTTCTCTGTGTGACTGATTAAAATATGTATCACTAATCAATGCAGAATATAGCTAATGACTGTTTAATTAATTTACTGTGATTTCTGATGAAGCTCACCGCAGTTCCTTTCCCACGTGCCAGCCGTGATTTCCAGCAGACAGAAGGCAGCCTGTGCGGTGTGTGCTCAGCAGAATCCAGCTCAGAGATATGCTCAGCTCCTTAATACACACAATTCCTGCAGCCACGATGACTCTTTTGTGCATAAACTCCTTCCTGATGCACCACAGCACCAGCCCTTCAGGAAGAAAAATGGAAGGGGGACCTTGTTCCCTTCCAGATTTGAGCCCAACATTTTTTTGTCATGAACCACTGTGCAAACACCTTTCCATCCTATGTCTGTCAATGGTTCTGTCTCTCCAGTCATTCCACCTCTGAGATTCTGTGGAGCCTAAGTCCATGTTACCACTACACAGAAACACCAGGAACAGATAACCCTACTGGGAAGTGATGTGAGGTAGCTTATTTCCACACAGAACCACTTTTTATACGTCTTTTTTGCCCTCCTGTGTATTCTAATGGGTGTCAAGTTTCACCTAATTATTCCTCTGCTGCTGCTCCGGTGAGGCTACATACTGTGCTCTTCAAACTGGTTTATTTACCCATTGTCTGAAGCAATGTGTTTCACTTCTTCTGTTTTGGGATCATGTTCGCACTTGACGTGCGACTAACATTAGCAGCATTTTTAATTGTGTGCCAGTGACATGTCATGTTCCTGCCATTTCATGACTTACACTGTTTTTATCTCTTCAGCATTGCACATTTCCAAGGAACTTTTAATGTGGATTTCAAACTCTTTTCAGAGGCATGTTTTTTCCTGCAGTGAATTGTAGATATCTGTGCTTATGTATTTATGACAGTGTTGATCATGTAACTTCCCCAAAACCTTTCAAGTTCCTGAAAATTGTTTGCTGATTGACATCAGCATTCTCTCACATCTTAATGAAGAATAAAATTACTCAGATTTCAATGCTTCTTGATCTATTTTACTTTTGAGACTTAAACTGCCGTATATCTGGTATCTTGCTAATGATGAAAATCTGTATTTGATTTCTGGCCTTTCCTTGAACTGTTCAGTGAAACATCATTATCAAACCAAGGTCATGCAGACATGTTTTATCACTTTTCTGATGAAAGGACTACTGTGGTTGTTTTCATCATGATCTTATCAGGGGTCAGGGACCATAAAAGTAATGATGTGGTAGATTCCTGACCTCAGCTCTCGCTGAAAAGAATCATCTGCCATTGTTACCATTTATGGTACTGCCTTCAGCATTATCACATAAGTTTCTGATGATTTCATTAATGTCTGGTATTCCATAATATGCCACTATTTCACAAAGAAATTTTAGCTTACTAAAAAGATCTTCTGCTACCCCATAAAAGGATTACTTATTACATATGGCTCTTTGTTTAATAATAACTCTGAGAGTAATAAATAGATCTGCACAGGATCTTCAGCTCTATTACCTGATTGTTCCTCCTTGTGTTAGGGAGTTACTTGTTTTTTGGCATCCAAAATACACATTTTCCAAGGTGAAAGCAACAGCATCTCACTTCAGAGACTCTTATCTTGTTTTTTCTTCTTCCTGCTCACTTTTGTTAAAAGCACCAAATGTACATAGCTGTTTATCAGGTTCTTTAACTATTCCTCTGGGAAATAAACTACTGAGGATGGGCAATATTCTGGTTTTTTTTTTAGTTTTGAAAAGTGTTTTTTTTCAGTTCAGAACAATGAATTACACTAAATCTCCTACTTAGAAATCCTATTGCCACTTTGCATAAACGCAGCAAGGCTTGTCTGTTTAGATCATTAACTCCAGCTCCTTAACACCTCCCCTTTTATTTTTTCTACCACCGGAAATATCTTTGCCTGATGCTTAAGTTTCTCTGTTGTACTTCAGAATCCAAGTAAAGGGCTTATGTTATTTTCCCATGCATATTTAAAATGTGTAAAACATGTACGTGATGTTGAAATTACTATTGAGCATCTGGCACCTAAGAGGATGCAAGGGGTAGGACTTCGGTAACTACCAAAATATTTATATAGTCTTTTAAAGTTTACTGGTTTCAATTGTGACAGAGGAGATGGAATTGTTTGATACAGTTTGGGATGTCACACTCCCTCCTGTGTGATGCCACGGTGTTGTGACATTATGCAGTGAAACTGTGGGCTTAATTGGAGTTTTCTGATTTCACATACATTTTATGCTGCTGTCTGCTACTTCAGTAGTGTCATTCCAGATCCGTATAATGTAGATGAGGTAATGATCTCACTGCAAAAAATTCTATCCTGAATAGATGAGAAAATTTAAATATGGAAGATGCTCAGATCTGCATTCCAATAATTTTACTAGCTTTCATTTCTCAGTGTGCAGAGTTCATTCAGCAAGAGTACTCCGATAACCTTTTAATCACTTGCTTTTGTCCTAATTACTATTTTCTCACAATTCATTACCATATTTAAGTTAAGCTGCTTCAAATGTACAGTCCATTTAAAAGAAAGCTGATGAGTGCCCCAGTCCCAATTCAATGAAAAGGCTGAGAAACAGCTAAAATAGGGAATATCAAGCAGCCCACATCCCATGAATCTGAATTTAAGAAGGCAGAGAAATCAGGGTGGGGTCTGTAATTTATGGAGCCAAAGGAAAAGGAGAATATGGCATGAAATGAACAATATGTACTACACAGGTATTAACAAAAGATGCAGTTTGTGCATATCAATGTACACAAAGATTTAAGACTCAAGTGGACAAACCCTTGCACATTGGCTTAACTTCACATGCTAACAGTGCATTTCTAAATGCAAGGAAGAAAGCAAGCAGGCACTCAGTAACTTATGTATCTTGAATTTTTTAAATGCAAATGATAGAACCAAAATATCCCAATTTATTTGCATGATATGGTATTGAGGCAAGCAAACAAGTCTCAGAGCATTGCAGATTTTGAGGTGTTTCGTTCCAGCCCCATTGTGTGTTTGTGCTGTTGGTTTTCTGCCCTGATGTGCTGGTTTGGGCTGGGGTAGAGCTAATTTCTATTTTTACAGTAATGCAGTTCCCAGAAAGCAAGGTAAGAATATTTAGAAGAAAATACACTCAATAATATCTGTTATTCTAAACTAATATATTCCAAAGGGAATGGAGGCCCACATGAAATGGTAGATGTTGCCCAACATGTCTAATCTTTGTTGCCAAAGAGATTTTGTCAATTCCCAGATAGTTCTTTCATAAAAGCACAATATAAATACTCAGTTTTATTTCTTTCCATCCTTTTAAAACCCCCAAACAACTACTGGTGCTCTGATTTGCCATATTTAGTTTAATATAAAAGTCGAAGTAGGGGTTCTAAATCAAAACTACGCTTTGCCCTATGATGCAAAATATTGCATCTTTAAAACAGCATCATCCTACACAAACTCCTCTGTCACCATAATGGCCCATGATTTTGGTGGACTGTGTCCACAGTGGCCACTGCAGCACCAATGTCCCATGACACAGGCAGGATTGCAGCTCTTGGAACTTGCTGAAGGAAGCACTGCAGTGATAGCCTACATCCTGTTTCAAAATTTGGTATCAAAGCCAATTCTTTCACATAGTCTTTTCAGCCATCAAAAAAATATTTATGTGTTTTTGGTACAGTTGCTGTGGACATGCTCAGTTACCTGCTGGCTCCTAAACTCTGCCAGTATTTTTATGGGCTTTGTTCTCTCTTTGTATGTAAGTACTTGTAAGTGTATGTAAGGCCAAGTAGCAGGTGAATAGCAGCAGGCTAAAAACTATTCTATTTGCTGTCTGAAAGACAATGTACCCCAGAGGAATTCACAGCAAAAGCAGATTCCAGCATTTAATAAGGGAAAGTAAAATAGACTTGCCTTTGCCTAATCCATTCCAGCTGTGTAAAGGAAATAACACGGGCTAACCCTGCTGGGCTGAAACCTTTCCTGATTCTAGACAAGCAGCAGGTTTCTCGAACTGAGTCACGGAGCACGTGTGTGATCACAGCCACTGCCTCTCCTGTGGTTGGGCGGAAAGGCAGCGCACAGGGAGGCAAAGGTTCAAGACAGAATTTGTTCCCTGTGATTTGCATCCTTGACGCAGGTCAGGAGCAGTTTAACACCAGCAGAGCAAGGCAGAGTGAGCAGGTCTGCCCTTCACATCTGGAACACAACACAGCCTTGGAGGGCCTGGAGAAACTCTGCCAGGCTGCCCCAGCCCACACTTCTTATGTCATCTTCCTTTCTAGTCTGGCCATTTTCATTACTATTAATTAACAATATTCCCACAGCTGTGAGAACAAATTGTTCCAGCAGTCAGAAATTTCAATTCCCCAGCTTGCAACACTTCATTTTATCACCTCCCTGGATTTTACTCGGTTGAGCAGTAGAAACAATCTGCCTGCTGCTTGTTGCCACTCAAACTCCAGCTGTTAAATCTCGCTCAGGGAAGCATTGCAGGTTCTTCCCCAAGGCAGGGAGCGTGGAAAAGCCCAGCCCGCACCCCTCGGCCGTGCCCTGAAGGAAGCACCACGGGAGAAGCCACCGCCACGTGAGCTCCGTCACTCGTGGGCTGTGCCGGAGTTTGGGGAAGGGGCATCCGCCAGGACCTTCAGCCCACGCAGGCCTTGGGCAGCCCCCAGGTGGTTTTCATACTGAAGAAGAAATCGGCATTAGCTGGGCTGCAAAATCCACGCGCTACAGGGCGAAGCAACGTTAGTCCCAGTCGGGTTGAGTGCTCCTGAGATTAATGATTTTCCTTCCCATCCCTGCGCAACAGTGCAAGAGCAGCCAGCAGCTTTGCCTAATGGATTCCAGACCTCTTTACTTACAATAATATTATGGCTATACATGGTTCTCTTTGTCTCAAGTAAACAACGAAGTGATCCACTGTGACAAAATGTTTAAACATCATAGGGATGGTCCTACCCACTCTATATTATTACGTGCTTGATTTTTCTCTCTGACATACTCAATTCATTGCCAACTCATAGCATTTAAACTAGGACAAGGAAAGAAATAAAAACCAGTTACATAATTTTTTTAAACCCAGGAAGATCCCAAAACTGCTTTACAAACTATAGGTTAATCCTGACATCCTCCTTGGGACAGTTTCTTACACTGCCAGCTCTCTGCAATACTCAGGGGATTGCTGCTGAGATTCTTGATGTGCAAGAATCACTTTCCTGTTATCATCATGCAGTGTTTTCTGGAATGGGCATATTTTTAACTCTGTTCAGATGAATGTAGTACAGGAAGTTAACATCTGTCATCATGAAAACTCACAAACAGGTTTGGAAAATGTTTTTAACAGTATTTAAGCTTCTGTGCCTGGGGGTATATTCATAACTCTCAGGATGAAAAGATCTATTCTGCATTTTAAAAATGCTCATCTGTAAACAGGAGCCATTCTTGTAGTCACCTATATATATATATATATATACACACACACAGTGTGTTTATGAGGTGCTAAAGAAAAGTGCTTATTTTCTCTACAGACAGAAAAGCTGGGATAAGTTTAGGACACATTAAAATGGCAACATAAACTGAAGAGTTGATTTTTTTAGACTGGAAACCTGGTGTTAACCAAAGCAGGTGTCATCATCTAGAATAACAGAAATTCAGGTATAAAATTTAGAACCAATATTTTAATAGATTCAGTAATTTTAAAAATAGCGATGGAAATTATAAATCCAGTAAGTTCATTGCACTTCTTCACTGATAGTATGATTACATTTTGAGAAGGCAGAACTGAGGTCATTCATCAAATATAGACTGCAGCAGAAAATCAGACTGACACCAAGCCTAATTTCTGTAGGGCAAAATTACCATATTTTCATGTATATAACCTGCAGATTATCTAACAGAGAAATAAATAGCCAGGCAACCCACTCCCCACTGCTTTAGAAATTGCTGTAGTACACAAATCTGTCATTTTCTGAGGGAGCTGTTTACTCAAAATCCTCTTTTGCATGCTAAACATCTTGCCTGTGATCACCAGTGCCTATTGCTATTTTTTTATGTGTCCAACTCAGACTGAATCATCTGTGCACTTGGTTTCATGGGCTCTGAATTCCAAGAGTTGCAGGTTACAAGAATGAAAATATGGCACCCCCTTGTAGTGTTTTATATGCTGAAATACGAGGGATAAATAGGGTTTTGATAGGGAAACATCTACTTATGTCTTTCTCTGAGCAATGAAAGGACTAGGGGAAAAAAAGGAACAATTTTATGGGAACTGAGAGCACAAAGAGCTCACTGGGGAAGAAGTGAGAGTTACTGAAGTGCCTTATCAATGCTCATCTCCTGCCAACACAGCAAAAGGAGCATATGGGATGTGCTTACCTGATCCTAACATACATTCCCTGCTTAACGCTTCGAGAAAAGCAAAGAAACAGAACAAGGGGAGTCAGTCATGAGAAGTGACCAGGAATCAATCCTTCAAGAACTATTGAATGGTTTCCATCTACAACAGTATGGCAGACTGATAGTATAAATAAATTTACAGATGCAGCCATTTCTGTACATGTGCACACACATTTTAAACCAGGAAACAATTACTGTTCTACAAATGCAGTTCTTAACCTGCATGGCAAATTTAACTGAAGACCTGGAAATCAATGTGCAAGAGAGCTGAATGAATTAGAGGAAAGAAAAAGGAAAGAGGAAGTGAAAAGAAGAATGCTTACTTCTAAGCACAAGCAATTCTCTCTCTTAAGTAGAAGCACCAGACCTCTCTGTTGGAACAAGAGCTGCTGGAATGGTCCTTGAGTCTGATCTGCACTGGATACATCCAAAAATGCTCCAATGCCAAGAAACTTCCTCTTTCACTGAGTTAATCATCCCTTATTTCTCTACTGCAACAAATCTTCAACTCTATTTGCTCTAGATTTACACTTAAAATTTAGGGGCAAATGATGAAATCAAAGGACTATCACTGTTATCGTCCCATCTGCAACACAGGGATGCCCAGAAGTTCCCACTGAGCTCAGGGCTGAGGCTTTACGTGTTTTACAGCTCCAGGAACTGCTATCATCTTTTTCACCCAACACATTCTTAGATCGCTTTATTTTGCCAAAACTCAACACTCAGCCTTCTGGAACTCTTCTAAAATACACTGGTGACTCGGTACTCTCTCTGCATCCTTCCGAATCCTAATGCTTTCTTGCCAAGAAAAAAGTCCCTGCCTCTCTTGACACCTTTTTTAGATAAATGTTTTATTCAGCTCTCTCCCTTTGTTTTTGTTTTCTTTGGCAAAACCAGTCCAAAATAATTCAATGTCATTCTGTCCCATAGCTATCTGTGTTTAATTTCTTCTATTTATACTGCAAGTTCTGCTTGCTCCAACAGATCTGTCTCCCTTTGGGTCAGGGTTTTTTTTTTTTTGGAGGTTTTGTATTAGTTTCACAGCGTTTAACCTTACAGTAGTCTACTTGTGTCACTCTGTCAAATGAGATCAAGCAAAGCTTTTTTGGCTATGCATATAAAAAACTAACCTGGTTTTTATGTTGTTTCTATGTCTCATGCCACAAATAGAGCAGATTTGTGACATCTCACGTTGAAGCTATTTCAACGTCGCTATTTATACAGGCTTTTAAAACCAGAGCAACAGATACACATAGCAATCAGTCTTTGAGACCAAATTAAAACTACTTTTATAATGGCTGATGTAGATTTGTAGTTCATTGGTATGACAGAGTGGTAAAACTGTTTAGCACTGAAAGATGGCAGCACCTATTTCTTTGAGAAAAGGATTAAAAGACAACTTAATCTATTCCAGAGTAAGACATTACTCCTAGGCAGTAATTCTATAAGACAGGTCATGATATAAAGAATTATGTGCTAGAAATGGTGCTGTTCAGCCTGAATTCACAGGCATTTCTAAATATAGGTGACTCTTCCCACTCCAAAACAGCAAAAGAACAGATATCAATATGGCTTATCTTACTTACCAGGCAGATGTACTCTGAAAAGACACCAGGGGTGGGCTTAAAGCATCTCCTTTTAAAGTGTGTACTGTGTGTGATGTTTGAGGCTGGGGCTGAGTTTGAGGCTGTGTCTCTGGCTGAGGCCGTGTCTGTCTTGGGTCCTGAGCAGGGTTAATCCATCGGCTCTGTCCCTGTGTCATCCACTTTCCCTGGATTCCCCAGCGGGCCAGGTAAAATTTGCAAATATCATAGTTCATTGAGGAGTAATATAAAAGGTCCAGGATCAGTAAGATCACCACAAAAAAGCCATAGATCCACACTCCTAACAGTGCGCTGTAGTTGCTGCAGAAGGAAAAAAAGGACAACAGAAAAAGTTATCTCTCAGCAGTGGTCACTGTTCATCAAGGCTGTTTCATTAATTACATAGATATAATACATAGATGGCTGACACAAAATCTTGTTCTAAAGGAGGTGGCTTTAAAAATGAGTTATTTTTTCAATCTGAATACTCCTATAGGCATGATGTGGGAGATTTTTAAAAACCAAGGCCACCTCTCATAAAAATTTTCATTTGTCCTTCTCATCTGTGTATTTCTATCAGCACACACGTACAGTGTACAATCAGCTTCAAGACTTTAGGTGACACCACTGATTTGTACTTGGTTGATGGCTCCTGTGTCTTGTTCTGCAAATTCTCACTCCCAGAAAGTCACCCTGCTGAGAGTGACAGGGCCCTTCTGAGACCAAGGGTCAACCACAGGAAAAGGTGCTGGAATAACTGAGACTCCACATTGTCCAAGCATTTGGGAACATTCACTGCTGACCTGCTGTACAAGCCATTTCTCTTACACAGTGTTGAATGAGCTGGAATTTCCTCTGAATTCAATAATTAATCACTGCTAGACAAAGAAGATACCAGTAGAAGGATAGGCTTTCCAGAGTGGCTGCTGAAGACCCTTAAATATGGTGGTAACGAATTTAGGAAGGAAGAATATTGACAAAATCATGTTAAACAATGCATTTCACAGGAAAGAAAATACGTACTACATTGAAATGTATTTGTTGGAGTAGTTGTAATGTGCATATATAGATAAAGGCCATGAAAATTATATGGGGCAGAGAGCTGTGAAGCTATGACAGGTGACTAAAGATATTAAAAGAAAGGGGAGAAAAACAGGAGGAAAAGGTGTAAGGGGTCAAAAATTTGGAGATCACAAAGGGGAAGAAGTGATAATGCTCTGCTGGAGATGAAGTATTATTAAAAGAAGAATGACTGTCAGGTGTAAATGCAGTTTGGATTGGAAACTGTGTGAGTGGGGAGGATGAGGTCAGAACTGAGAAGGGAAGAAATGTATAAAAATGAGATTGTCAGGTAGGAAGCAAAACAAAGCTGATCTAGACCTATGAGCTAATGTGGAAGGACATGCACAGGAGACTGAAAACCAAGAGGAAGCTGAAGGGACGTCAGTAAAAAATGCCATTAGGAAGACAACCTTAGAGAAAAATGATATCAAATTAATAGATGGGCAACCCACATCTACAAGAAGCTGAAATCAAAACTGAACACACATGCAACCATGCTCTCCTTTCGCAGACAGTCAGAGAAAATTGGACGGAATCATATTTTATCAGAACATTGATCGAAATGGAAGTGCTGCAAGAGAAGAAAAGGATGAGAAGACATATTATACATGCAAGCCAGGAGGATATTTTGGTATTTTAAAAACATGTCCCCCAGCCTTTCTGGATCAAAAGATTTCAAGTCTCTGCTTTGAACTTTCATTTCTATTTAAACTATTGTAAGACTCTCTCATTTTATACTTTAAAAAAATCAGGACTTGAAACAAGAAATCAGAATTTTACTTCTTTCTGCGTTGCTGCCTGTCAGCACTTCAAGAGCCTGATTCTTCCCCTCAGGGAATGATTTTTCCACTACACAGCTATAATGTCCTTAGATTAAATGAGGTTCCATAGCAAACAATTAAATAACAAGAGGAAGGTCCAAGCCATTAATGGCTCCCTTTCTGTATGACTTTAGGACTATACACACCTAGAATTTAAAAAAAATAATAAATATATATATATATATAAAAAAACAACAATCAATCTGTAAATTTCCAGGAGAATTGGAAGTAGGCAAAATAAAATGANTAAATAACAAGAGGAAGGTCCAAGCCATTAATGGCTCCCTTTCTGTATGACTTTAGGACTATACACACCTAGAATTTAAAAAAAAAAAAATATATATATATATATAAAAAAACAACAATCAATCTGTAAATTTCCAGGAGAATTGGAAGTAGGCAAAATAAAATGATTCTGAAAACCCTTAACTCCAGAGTCTTTGTCTCTACTAAAGACTTACACATGCAAGCCTAACCTCACACAATGAAGGGTAGACCTCAGTAATGCACTAAAATCTGCAGTTCAGGCACTCGAAAGTAGAACAAGATCTGGTTAATCCAGGCTTCTCAGCAGTGCTACCCTTGATTTTCAGTGTATTTATTCCTATTGGGGTAAACTCTTCTATTTTCTGTTAATATAAAAAAAGGGAAGCGAAGGCTGGAAAAGTCAGGAAAAAAAGCACTTGAATAAATCCCATTCTTCCTCATCACTTATACCAACAGGATCAATTTTGCATACAGGCTTGCTGTATTTGACCCACACTAAGAATGGAAACACCAGAAAACATTATTATTTGTTTTGGCAACAATGTAAGAGGCAGAAACATTTCTTATAGTTAACTCAAAAGAATTTGTTTGTGTTTTAGGTATTTAATTTCATCCACCAAAATTTTGATTAGTGAGAATTAGAGCTATTTTGAGTGTTCCAATTTAAAGCAACAGTTTCTCAATCATGCCACATGTAAGTTATTCATCTGCTCCTCCTAAATAAACGTCTGTTTCTCACAAATACAAAAATGAAAGCTGCTTTATTTTAATTAATGGACAATGGGACAACAGCACTATCAAAAGGACATTGTAAAAAAAGACAAGCAAAAATAGCAAGTAGTACATTTAGTACACAGAAGGATATTCAATACTTTGATGTTTTCTGTTTCTTCATCTATTATGATGGTAGAAAATGTTAATTTTTCTGATGGCTACTAATATTAGTAAAAATTAAAGCTGCCCGGCAAATCAAGATGTCCTCATTAGAAAATAATCTTATCTACACAGAGTAACAGTAAGGCCAGGACCACAGAAAAGAACTCGAAATCCAAAAACTTTTACGATTCGCTCTCATTACATGGACCTGAATGATTTATTTGCCGGAGTTTATTCTTGCAATCTGGTTTTCCTGTTCTTTTGGGAAGAAGTTTCATTTTTATTAAAAATAAGGTGTGAACAGATTCCAAATTTGCCATGATTCAAAATATAGAGGTTTGTTCTGTTACAGGGTGGGTCAAGTTGCATCCATCTAATTAATTCACTTTTTGAGACAAGTGACAAGCTGATTACCACCAGTCCATACCTTTTCAGGAGACTTTCTTTGGTTTTATGTTCAGCATATGAACAAAAAATAATTCATTTGGGAATTCAGGCTGGAAAAAAAAAACCAAATCAAAACAATTGTGGGCTGAATTCCACAGCTTCGGAGTTCAAATGTGGGCAGATGGTCAGGGCAACTCTTTCTTCCCCTATTCTCCTTTTTAAAAGGGGCTGTTACTTGGAGTAGTAACAATACGTGCTGCCCCTAGGAAATGCAAGGTTACATCCTGGAAAATGCCTTGGTATTTTACCACCGAGGAAATCAGTGCGGTTTTTGCATATACACTTTAAATGAGATTTTTTTCCTCCCTATTTTGATTTTTAATTATTGCCAGACCTTTGTCCAATCCTGAGTTCTCCTGAGGAATCTGTTACTGTCATACCTAAGAGTTCTTCCCTGCCAAATTACATATTTTTGCAACAGTTGGTAGTGGGATTGATTTTTTTTTTTTTTCCCCTTTCTTGTAAATATGACTTTCTGAGTGCTATTTAAGCAAATGCCATTTCTGCAGGGGACATTCAGTACCTGGAGAAAGACAGTGTTGTTCTATTCTCACACTGCTCTGGGTGCCAGTTCTGCAATGAGGTGTGAAAAAGCCATTCAACTCCAAAAAACTGGACTAAGAGATAAGGAAAAACATGGATCCACTACAGACTGCCAGAACATTGTTCCAGCATCAGATTAAGGACCCCTATCAGAGCAGTACCACTGATAATCCACCAACACATGCACAAGAGAAAATCTAAGTATGAAAATTAGATAAACCAGATTCAAGTGAACACCATTTTTAAGAATAGTAACACAGTTTGTTAGACGTTTCGAAGGGAAAATACTTTGGATAACAGAACTTCTCCCATCTGTCAGACATCATTTGTATTTCTATTTTCAATACTGCATGCATTATTCACATTCAAAAATATTACAGACAGATTAATCTGCATGATTGCAAAGGTATCATACTCCCATATTTTGCTCTTTTAAAAATAAAGAAATATTGTAGTATTTCCATTATAGTAATGGAAAAAAGTAAATAAACATGGCTGTCTTTGCATTGTAGACTGTGGAAGACAAATGTGCCTTTTCAGCTGTGCCATAACGAAGAAATCACAAGCCACTTCATTAACTTTTTCCCTCAACTGTATTATAAAACAGGAAATTTGTTTTGGTGATCACAAGAATGGCTAAGGGGAAAAATAAACCGAATAATAATATTGAAATAAACCAAGCAATAATATTGGATCACTCTTCCCTGAAAACTATAATCCTTTTTTTTCAGTTCATTGCTATTCCCATATCTTAAAGTATTCTCTCCAGCCACAGTACAATAGGTTTCATCAGAATTTTTTTTCAGTGGTGTGTGAAATTAGATCTAAACAAAGAGCTGACTTTGTCACTGTAAATTGAGCCCTGGATGTATCAGAATCCAAATTATTGTGTATGTTAAATAAAGTCAGAGTATTAAGTAAGAAGCTTTATGCAATGTTTTTAATGTAGGCACACAGGGTTCACTTCTTTCTGCTCTTTCTAAAAATACCAGGAAGTTTTCTACCAAAGTCACTGAGCTCAGGGTGAGGAGATCTCTCTCCTGTCTGTCTCACTGCATCACTGAAGTTTTACGTAGGAAGCAGCATCTTTTTATTTTCCTGGTCCTGAGAGATTTATCAGAAGGGATGTTCGAGAAACAAGGCAATACTTGCACTTCTCAAAGCTGCAACTCCAGGGGCTTTTTATTGTATTTAGTACAAACCCACATACCTTTGCAAAAGGTCACATACAGCTGATGTCCCCAGGAAATCCTGGACCGAATGGCAAATAGCCTGCATGAATCTCACCAACAAAAACTACAGAGGTACACAACTGAATAAGGTGACTTTTTAAAAAATAATCATCTAAATGAAGACTAATATAACACCTTTTGCTCTAAATATTTTAATCAAAATTAATGCTGCAGTCCATAGAATACCAAACTCCTTTTTTCCCCACTGAGGCACTGCTCACATACATGACAGCCCCGTGATGTGAAGAGTCCCGGATTTATTTCTGGGAGGGTGTGTGCACATGTGAGCAGGCAAACAACGCTGGAGGCACAGAAATGCTCTGTCCCAGAGCATCTTTTGCAACCAGCCTGGACCTGTTCCCTCTGCCTTGGGAAGGGGCTGGCTGCCCTCTGCATTTCAGGCTGCTGGTGACAGAAAGGGCAGAAGAGCCTTACCTGAGTAAGCTCTGGCCATGACTGCACGGAGTAGCTGCTGAGACACTGAGAAAAGCCTCAAGCATTGGCTTTCTGCTTGGCTGAACTGCCTTTGGAGGGCAACATCCCAGCCTCTGGGAGAGAGGGTGGTCAGTGGTGTTGGTGCAGGGGAAGAAATAAAATGAATTTGCTGTGTGCAGAACAATGACCCAGAAAATTGTGGGGGCAACAGCCACACGAGTCCGTTCTGGAGGCTCTTTCTAAATGTGGGGCAGATTCTGGCTCTGTGACTACGTGCACAGCCCTTCTGTGCTGAGAGCCCTGTCAGGACCTCTCCCCATCCAGGCTGACATCCAGGGCTGCTGAAGGAGCAGGGTCAGCCCAGCACACGGAGGGGCAGCACATCCCAGTTTTTTAACATGTGTAGAGTGCCCATTGTGTGGGAGCACCGGGGCACATTGCTGTGAACTCCACCAGCTTGCCTGGGGCTATTTATGCTGCCAAAGCTGGGGAGCCCCAGGTGAAGGTGCCAGCAGGTGCTGGATTGTCTGGACTGCACAAAGGGTGGGGAAGGTGGATTGGGAAAGTGGAAAGTCTTTAATGGGCTCCATATTGAATCTCTTCCCAGTGTTCTGTGGGATATGTTCTCATGGTGTTCCCAGGTGCACTACAAAGCCAAGGCAAGGAAATTTCACCTGAAGGACATAACTGCACTTAAAGTAACAAGACAGTGCAGATTTACATTGATTTAAAGCTATCTTATATGGGTAGAGTCTATTTTTGTCTGTCTTTGCAGGTGGCTGACACTTTAGCACCTGTAAATTTAGAGAATGCAACTTCTACCCATATACAAGATTCAGATTACTCTGGGCAGGTCTGTGTGAGGAGTGGCTGTTGAGGAAGGCAATGCTCTGCTGACTCCAGGAGCTGAGCACAGCTGCACACAGTGAGTTGGACCAGCCAGCATCAGTATTCCAGCACCATCATCTCCTGACAGCCCTGCACCTGCTTCCATGGCAATGAATACGGCACCCCAACTGACTCTGGCATCACAGGAAACACCAAAATCCCTGCTGTAAACAGAAATCCATACACTGCTATTCCACTTGTCTTTAATCCGCCCCTTCCTTGTCCTGGAGGAGCTGAATCCCAGAATAAAGTGGCAGGGAAAGCAGATTGATCAGAATTCGACCTTGGGGATTACACCAAGAGAAATCACAGCAGATTAGCGTGGCCAGAATGTCAAACACTAAACAGGAAACTGACCACAGGTAAAGATTTTGTCCCTCTAAATAGGCAATCAGTAACAAAGATCTACCTGCTACTTCCCAGTCCTTTATAAAAAAAAACTTGCTGACATTTCTCTTGGGGGACAGACCTCAGCAGACAATATTGGCATAAAAGCAAATATATTCTGTTCCCCAAGGCCAGTGATTTGTTACAAGAGATTGAGATTCAAAACATCAGGGGTTCCAAACAGTGGGTTTGGGTTGATGTGGAAAATGCCAACTCACTCTCTCACCTACGAACAGCTTTGGGGTTTATTTTTACTGGTGCACATTTAAACACAGTTTGGATCAAATTAGGGTCAGGGAAGAGACTTTTCTAACTTTTACATGTAACTTTTTATCTGTCACACTTATATGCAACTTTTACTCTCCCTGCAACGTTTACAGCCCACATCAAAGCAAAGGAAGCAAAGCTGAAATATTCTTTCTTTTTTGCTCTTGCAGATCTCCTAAACCTTTCAGTAACGTTTTTCTGTATATGAAATTATTCTAATTGCTTCCATCATTAAGTGCACCTCAGACTGTGTTATTAGACCAGGAACAGTCTGGTGAAAAGTACTTTAAAACTCATTTACTTACTTATGCATATATCCATCTGCATTCCCTGTTAAGTTCATCTGCATAACAGTCTGAAATTCTGTCTCATTGCAGCAATATTTAAACACTGTGTTGTTATGGTGACAGCAAAAGATGTAAGATTTATTGTCAGAAAGACGGGGGCAGTGAAAACCAAAGTGGTAGCGACCTTTGTAGTCCGTGTATGGCTCGCAGACCCGAAAATGCGCGGACAGCACTGCAAAACAAAAACAACATCGGCTTCGTGAGTCACTTCTGTTATCTGTATGCTATCAACTGCCATTTTTCATTGGCAAGGTTAAACAATTGGTGGTTGATTCCTGGAAAACACTAATACATCAGAACTTCCAACGTTGTAACATTTAGTAATTAAAAGTAACAATGTTCAGATGCTTGTATTTTGAATTTTGTTGTTTCTGTGTTTCTGATTGCCATTGTTTGTTTTAAGGGAAGGGAAGAAGTGCCCTCCATGTTAAGAGGCACAAAAACATTTAGGGAAATGTTTTCATGCTGCTGTCCTAAATATAGGGATATCCATAACACACCACAATGTTCATGTTTGATTCTCCTGGGACAACTTAATAAAAGAAAAAGTCTATGTAAAAACTGCAATAAAAGTTTGATGGCACTTGCTTTACTACTCCTGATGTCTTCTGCACTGTAAAGGTCAACCTCTGATGAGGAACAGTCTATCAGAAACAGTAATTACATACAACATAACAAATCTGAACTCTGAATTTGCAAATAGACAGAACTGATAAAATACAGGTGTTCCTGGGAGTTCTTACATTTCTTCTTTAGTTAGTCCTCATGTAAAGTGTTTATTACAGCTCTGAGAACATTTTATTTTTTTTTATAGTAATGAGTCACACTGATTTCACAATCACTTCTACTGCAGGAAGAAAAGAAGATGTGTATACACATCCTTTTATCGTCTTAGTTTCCCTGAGTTTTTCAATTGTGCAGAGGGGCAAGACAGAGATCCCTTCCAAAATGGCCATAAGCAACCATATGCAGCTTCCTGAAAGTCTTTTAGGAGACAACATTTGGTTCCACATTCACAGTTTGTGTTATGGCAGGCCTTGCAGCATCATGTGACAGTACATGTACCCTACACAGACCCCAAAGGCCTTAAGCTCTGAGGAAAGTGAAATATAGGAGCTGAGTCTGAATCCTCTTTGCACTGAAATGGTTTTGCCCTGACTGGAGAACAGAGGCTCAGCAATGCTGTGGGCAGCTGCAGCTCGTAGCGTTACAGCAATTAATAAATGATATTCACTCTGGACTGACAGAATTAACCCTCCTAATTTGGTGCACACATTTTCTGTCCATTTACCAGTTCAAGAGGTTGCACACAATGACTTGCATGGGTTTAGCTGAACTGCTCTGCATCCTTCTGCACAGAGTCCCTGTTGATCTGCAACTGCATCTGTGCGTCTTACCTGTCTAATCCTCATTTTTTTCTACCTTGCTTAAAAAAAAGAAAAAAAAAGCCTATTCCTAATACTTTTGTTTCTCAATTTTGTAAAGTACAGTAAGTTCAAGAGATATTTTAAGGATTGTGACAGTGGAGATCACTTCTTTATTTGTGTGTAGAGAGGGAGCCTAGAACAAAATAACAGAGTACTAAACTGAAAACAAGGTAACTTGTAGTGCCCTCTAAACATTTATGTATGCACACACATATCTGTCATCATTACTTTCACAAAAGAAGAAATAATTTTTTAGATTAATTCAGTCAGGAATGGAAAGTGCTGGAAGAAAGCCATTTCTAAATGAATACAGATATTGAGAAAACTAATTACCTACCTGCTCTTGCTCTACCTGGGAAAACCACGTGTTCCAATGTGAAGATGCTATCCTCAGTAAAGAAATTGTCTTTCTTTAGACTTAGGTTTTCAACACCCTCTGTAATTCTTGTAACAAATCTGCATGTTCAAATTCTGTCACAAAATCCACAAAGCAGGGAGAGATATGTTTGTTTGAACAAGTACTTTTATCCTTAAATAGCAAAATGTGACGGGGATTAAATAAATGCACGAAGTGAGGACTGAGTCACTGAATTCTGAACTGAAGTCAGTGTGGGGTGGGTTACCCCTGATGGGCACCACACAGCTGCTTTCTCACTCCCCCTCCCAGTGGGATGGGCCAGAGAATCAGAAGGGCAAATGGAAAATTCATGGGTTGAGATAAACACTGTGGAATAAATGAGTAAGGAAAAAAACAACCACAACACCCTCAACAATAAAAAACAAAGCATGAGTGATGCTAAAGCACTCCCTCACTACCAGCAGACTGATGTCCAGCCAATCCCTGAGCAATTTTTGGATAAACTCCCACCCTGTTTTTATTGCTGAGCATCCCTCCTATGGTACAGGAACCCCCTTGGCCAGTCTGGGTCAGCAGTGCCAGCCTGTCACCAGCTACAGCAGGGGTGTGACACCAGCACTGCTCTGGTCACCAGCCCTAAAAAACAGCTTTTACCCCATCCCAGCCACACCTAGTACGCAGTGAAAACACTTCCTCCATTTATTGTATCTGTGTCATTTCAATTGCTGTCTTTGCTTTTCTGTGAATCAGAGAGCCAGTAAACAAAGTGCGGTTTATTTTCTTTCAAGTATTTTTTTCCTGAAAATAACCTGGCTTAAATCCCCAGGTTTAAGGAACCTCATTTCTACAGAAATACTTCAGATAAAAGAATTGTACCTGTAAAGGTCTTAAGTTGTCTGTTGCAAAGATGCAGCTGTGTCTGAAGTGGAGCTGTAAGTGCAAATTCTCATCCTATTTTTGAAAACTGTTATTGAACAGTTGATACAGATGCTCCTCTCTCTGCTTCCACTGATTTCAAGAGAATAGTCTGTCATGCTCCATCATCACAAGACTTACCTACTTTACCTTAAAAATGACACAGCCAGCAGACATCAAGCTGTTACTTCCCTATCTGGTCACAGTTAGAGATCTGCCTAATGTACATTTTTAATTTAGATACTGAATTTTTAAAACCCTGAGACTTTCAGAATGGCTGGTGTTTATAAGCTTTCCATATGGAACCACAGAAATATTCACATATATGCATTTTACCACATGTTAACTTGCTATATGGATGTTCATTTCCTACTTCAAAGAAAAAATGCTGCAATCTGCAAATAATCTGGAAGTTTTTGCTTGTTAATATAAGCCTTCTTGTCATCACTGATTTTATAAATATGTTTCAATCCTTTAAATGAAGGAGCATCAATATTTGCACAGCCAATCTAAGAATTAGCTGTCAGAAAATCATTCTTCCAGCGTGGCTGCAAAGTGCTCCTCCCTTTATTACGCATTCCTTGTGTGCCCAGTACAACTTGTAAATGTTCACAGCCCTTAAAATGTCACTGTGATCTTGCTAGCACTCAAATAAAATATCTGAAGTTTCAGTTTTATCAGTCCAGAAATTTATTACTAAGATTGTGAATCTTAGCATACAAAGACTTGGAAGTAAAGCAAGATCTTACAGATGGAAGTCTGTAAATCTAGGGCACTCAAAGGGAGTTTTGCAATTAGATTTTCATTTCAGCTGAAATTTCTTTAGCCTAGAAGACAACAAAGAAGCAGCTCCAGCCCCTGTGCCAGATCCCAGTCCATCAGAGGAGGAGGGGGGCAGTTCCATAACTGGGGATGCAGTTCCATAATTGGGGATGTCAGGAGAAAGGCTCCAAAGGAAAAGAATGTTTTAACAGGAGCAGGAGTAGAGGAGTAGTCTAATGGGTAATATTATAACATCGTTAGCAAAAGGGCTGTGTCAGAGCTAAATAATGAACTATCATTAGCAAGAATCAACTCGAACATTGCAAACAAGCAGTGAGACCGTGGGCAATGAAACACATGCTTGAGCTAACTGGAGAGGATATGAATATTAATATTATGTGAATATTAAAGACACAGACTGAGTAGTCACAATTTTGACTGGAGCACAAGGATACTTTAAGACACACCATGTTTCTTAACTATGGTGGTTGGGGATGGAATGCACTACAAGGGAATAAGGAGCCATGATAGAAAAAAAAGTCTTTTTGCATTAAAAACTGCTTCAAGAATGGAGGATAAAAGATATTGAACTGCAAGTTGAAAACCTGTAGGACCAAATCTTTTTGGACTGAAAACCTTCTTAATTTAAAAAAAAAATATTGTTTCACAATTACAGAAAACCATGGTGTCATAAATAACTTCTGAAGAACAAATACAACTAATAATCAGAGCACTCAACTAATTCTCAGTCTAAAAACTGGCACATTTCCACACAAACTTTCTGTGTGCTAATAGCAAACATCTAGAGTGGAACTACCAAGCATCAGGAGAAACATCTCTGGTCCAGTTAATTCTTTAGATTCAGGAAAATAACATGGATTCCAAGTTCAGTCCTTCAGATGCTTTACATACTCTGGTGTGCATACAGAAAAACACACAACTGGGACCTGACTTGCTCTGCTTCCAGCAGATGGTTATTTAGCAAAATGGTTGAGTTTTATGGTGGTATAGAAATTATTTTTTTTCTTTTAGATGAGCTGAAAAAATAGCATATCAGAAGAAATAAAGATACTCTTTCAACTTTCCAGTCTGCTTTCTTCTTAAACTGAATTTTCAATTCCATTTCAAATTCCAGCTTCCAGTCCTTAAAGAAGCTTTGTTTATACTGGAACTGGGTGATCTTGAAGGTCCCTTCCAGCCCTAACCATTCTATGCTGTATTTATTATTCAATTAGCAATCACTTGGTCTCACTTGTTTTGCAGGAAGCCAGTATTAAATTGCAACTATTTTCTCCCTGTGGCACACATCAGTAAAAGATAAATTATAAAAGTTACCTGCTGACAAGAGCAACGAGAGCAGAACCATCAGCACATTCAAGGACTGTTGACCACAACTTGTCATCGTTGGCTTTCATTGATCCATTAGAGAATTACCTGTAGACAAGATGCAACATCATGATTAAGTGTCTGTTTCATCTCCTTTCATTGTTCAAATGTTCACTTCCCCACAAAGCTTTGGTAAAATGACATGGTTATGCACAGTAGGAAAAAAATCATACATTTTTCCGGACTTAGAAGTGAAATAAATTCTCCTTTCTATGTTTAAAATCCCTTTGTCATTTCACCGTGAATATATACAGCTGTTTACACACTTTTCATTAAGCCAGAGTAGACATGAATCGTATAAAGTCATTACTGAATATTCATAAGCTACATTCAGCAAAACCATGCTTGCTTTACTGTAACAAGGATAGGCTATTGTAGCACATGTGTAAGGGCTAGAAAGGAATAAACAACACAAAAATAAATTGCCTGCTTTGAAAGTCAATCTGTTTTACCCCATTAGAGGGTGCAGTCGCTCACAAAGTGGGTCAGGCAACTGAGATGGTTGGAAACACTCCAAAAAACGTCTTTTCATCAGAATCAGAGCCTTTCACGGGATTATTACTTTGTGTTTTCCTAGGACAGGGAGCGAGGAGTGATGGAGTTTGAGTGGCAGTCCTCCTGCAAAGGCTCTGCTTGGTGTTTCCCGGACAGGGTGAGTCCAAACCCGGGCACGGATGGCGCAGGTGGTGCTGCTGCGTTGAGCCCAATCCCTGCGCTGCCAAAATTGTTCCAAGGTGCTTCCAGTGGAGCAGGCTTGAGATGAAAATGCAAGGGAAATGGCAATTGCTGTAAAAATTATGCTGCTCCTGACACCTCAAGAGACACATTTTGCCAAATGCTTATGGAATAAGCGCTGTGTCCTATAAATACTGTGTAGTTTACTAGTTGGTGTCTACTGCAACCTACTGAATCAAATGAGAATCCCAAAACAATTGCACCTGTGTGTAACAAAAGAGGGAGGGGATGAAAATTAACACACCACGAGTGAGTGAATTCTGAGTAACAGACGTGGGCACTGGAGGGGAGATACAGAGCTACCTGCAAAGTGTTGAGAGGTAAAAGATTTCTCACTGACACAAAGTGCTGTGTATGGCACCAGAACTGTCTTAGCATATGAAAAACAGCAGATCACACACCTAAAAATCAGTGTAACTTTTGCACAAGACATCCTGATAGTTTACAGTTATCTGCAAGCATGATTAACACCCCCACCACTGTATTTGTAGCTTTAAAATAAGCCAGTTCCTCAATGGGAAAACAATCAGAAACCACAACGCTGTAAGAAACTAAAAGTGCAATAAACTGTAAATGCTAAAATATTTCTCATCAATACTTTTTGAAAAAGCTGACTCCCTTTTTTCAGAAGGAATCTCATAATGATCAGAGAACTAAGCAGACATAAAGTTGGAATCTTATTAAAAAAAAAAAGAATAGCAATGAATATAAGGCAGAGGTTGAGAATGTAGGAGTTTAATCAAGAAAAACAGCTACAAAGAACAAGCTACTGCCAATATTGATAGGAATAAAAGGAATGTGATATTTTCCTGAGTAAACCAAAGCTGCAGGAATTCTGGTAGCGATTCATTACTAAGAGAAATCTTGGCCTTCATAACAGTTAATTAAAAAGAGATCAATAAGCACTCCTGTTGTGTATCTGGGACAACAAAGATGTTTGGTATAGCTGAGACCATTAAATATTTCCATATCAAGAATAATTCAGGATGACATTAATGAGGTGATACTAAGGTTTGTAATTTGATATTTGCAATTTTGTGTAATTTGTGTCTATTTATTCCAGCAGAGCTGGCTGGGGGACGTATATATCATTTTTTCAGTTTGTTGGGAAACAATGGCAACTCTCCGAGGACCTGAAGAAATGTAAGAACATTTTTAGAAGTAAATGAGATAATCCAGGTGATCACAATCTTGTGACTGTGATGTGTATCTTGACAAAATTAATGGCATGGTTAATGTACATTCCAATTAATAAATAAGGAGAGAAATATAATTAATGTGATCATTGTGGGCTTATGGCAAAGTTAATTTTATTTTTCTCAGGGTTGTTGACTAAAGTAGCTTAAAAAAGCTTCTTATCAGTTGTGGAAAACTAACTCAGTCTGGAATCAGATGAATGTCTTGGAAAGTGGAATCCTGTTAGTAACTGAGCACAGCCTCACTGGTAATTTCTTAAACAGCACTCTAGGTAGAAATCTAGAAGCTTTTCAGGGAGGGAAAATTTATTCAATTGTATCCAACAGAACTGGCAACAATGAAATTGTCATTTAAATCCAAATCATGCAATACTTGTATTTTATGGAGTGTCAGCTGGGAGGATCAGAGTGAAGGACTAGAACAGCAAGAGCTGCACATCAAAAACCAGCAGAGAGACAGAATCTGTGTGAATGAATACATATGTACATCTATGTATATATTTGTGACAGTAGGGAAATGCTCCAATTTTATAACTTAATTAATAAGCAATGATTGTATCACTTCAGTGATCATTAAACAGAATATGACCATTTTTCAGAGGTCAGAAATACAATTAACTGTTCAGTCACCGAATATTTTTAATTTTTGACATGCTGCTGTCTGGCTAAAGCCACAGAATTTCATGCAGTATCTGATGACATCTCTGAGCTGTCAGAGCCCAATCAGCCACTGGAAGAGACGTGCAGGACAACAGGTGATACACTATGAGGAAGACCCTAAATCAAAGTATTTCCTGATGTCAGGCCACAGAACAGACATGGCAGAAACAATTAGCAGTAATCTAGATAAATAAATTTGTTACTATATTATTATTACTATTATTATTAAAGACTGATGGCATTTTAAAATAAGAGAATTACATCCAAAGGACAGAGGAAAGGAAGATTCTGTTGTAGTTTCTTCTGTTTTTTGAATAAAATTTGAAGGCCTGGAGGCTGTGTGACTAGGTTTTCCTTCTAGTTCTGAAAATCAGCATTAGAAGGGTGGTCAAATGCACCAGCTTTCATTTTTAATGCACCATTCTAAGCTTATTTGTGGTCACTGTGGAGGTAATGCCCATCCTTTTCCTTCTCCTTTGAGGTTTGTACCCTCACACTGCTATCTCTTTTCTGCTGGCAATCAAAAGTATCTCTGTAGCTATTATTATTATTATTATTGTTATTGTTATTATTATTATTTTATAAAGATGATAATAATAATACTGAGAAAGCAGCTGCATGGCGTGGGTTAAACCACAACACACATCTACTATGGAACAGAAGAAATTCTCCCCACTCATGTTTTCCAAGTTTTTTGCTATCTTGTCATGAACAGGGATTCTGTTCAGAATATTGCTTCCCTTGCAGAAAATGCAGCCATGAAGGATCCAATGAGAGGAACGCTCACAGGAAAGGTGCTGGGATGTTTTGATCCCTTGATCATGACATGAGCTCATAACATGTTATGATTTCCCTAACGTGGGACACAGCAGGATGGTTTTTGTTTCTAAGAGCCTGCTCTGCATCCTCTAATCTCACCACATACAGAAACTGAACTGGTTTGCCTTTAACCTCCCTCCTCACCACTGACTTTAGGCACAGAGACCACAGAAATGTGTCAGATCATTATGCCAGATTTTAGTTTTCCATGACGGTTCAGCTCTCACTCTGCTCCTACGTACACTGCTTTGGTTATGGTTTTATCTAGCTGTCTTTTCTCAAAGGGAATCAGTGAATCACTGCAAAGAAAAGCTGCCAAGAGAAACAATCACTCCATGAGGTAAGATTTTGGTGAAGAAATTGTTTTCCCCTGACTTTGAAGGAAAAGTTATATTCAGAAGAGATGTCTGAAAAACAATGCACATTTTGCATTTTTGGGTTGGTAGGAAGAACAAAAGGAGCTAGCAAGAGAATTTAAATACATCAGCACTGCCTCACAAATTTGCTCTCTGCATGGAAAAACAGAAAATAGGGCAATTCAGGAGATCATTTAATCCATCTTCCTGTCATAGGATTAAGTACATTTAAACCATTATCAGCAGAATTTCGCAGGATTCCCACCACCGGTGGTTTTCTAACCTTCTCAGGTAATTCCCTAGAGGGTTTCTCTACCCTAGACAGGTTTCCCTATGCCCAACTTGCAGCTCCTTTGCTTTGCTTTGCACCCTCCCTATCCACAGTGGAGCTGGAGAATGATTTTCCTACAGATACACTGGTTACACCTCTTCGCATCAACCCTTCAATTAATACATAAAAGAGGTGCTATCATATCTCCACTCAGCCATTTCTTAGGTTAGCAACTTACACTTGAAATCCTTCCTTAAAAAACATCCTGGTCATACCTTCTAGACCCCCTCTTTTA
Source organism: Pardalotus punctatus (assembly GCA_013400915.1). Lineage (NCBI taxonomy): Eukaryota > Metazoa > Chordata > Aves > Passeriformes > Pardalotidae > Pardalotus > Pardalotus punctatus. Next base: position 66,823 of record VZTX01021515.1, on the reverse strand, counting down.
TCTGCCTCTATCCTTTACAGCAAGGTTGTGCAAATAACTTCAGTGTCATTTCATTTTCAGTTGCTTGTATTTTCTTAGTGCCCTGAAAGTCCTAATAAACACATCCCAAGAGCTGCCAGCTCTTCCAAGGTAAATAAAACCACAGCATCGCAAAAGTGCAGGGAGCCATGGAGCTCCTGCTAATTCTCAGTTACTCAGGGGACACAGGTGCATCCCTGCTGTACCAAGAGAGGCACAGCTACACACAGACAGAACTCCATGGGTGAAAATGCATCAGGGCCACATGACACAAAATGCTGGCTCATTGTGGCAGCAGCAAGGGGATGAATAACGTGACCACAGCATCACAGTGCCTGAGAAAGCTGTTTAAAATTAGATGGAAAAGAAAAGGCTGGGGTCCAAACCCAACTCTTAGTCCGGCTCTGTTCACTTCTCACACTGAAGAGGGTTTAAAAATGCATCCAGTATGTGTTCATGAATGCTATTGCAAGGAAATTACAGGCTTATTACAAAGGAAGCAATGTAACTGGCATGAAAGAAAACCTGATTATTAAGAAAACATGTGGTTTCACACTGCAGTAATCTCAAGAAAATGCTTATGAAAAACAGATACTAGTTTTCAGCTGACAGTTGTCTTACTTGAAACAACCTATGAAAAGGAGCTGCTGATAGGAATCCTTTCAGATTATAAAGCAGCATTAACATTACTCGGTGTCTCTTTCCTAGAAAGATCTTACTACACATATGCTGGAAGTTAAGCATGTGTGAGTCTCTACCCAACTGTAGAAAAAGCATTCAGGGCTTTAGTACTGCTAGAGATGAGCAAATGTACATTACACTGCCTTGGCCATGAAGTTGTTCCCCCTTATTTTATAAATTTTCTAATTGAAAATATGAACTGCTCTGTTTCATTTCACACCCCCGTGTTTATTATTCCCCACAGCTGTTCTCCGAACAGTTATGAAGAGACAACATGCATGAATCCTAAAAAATAAAGCTCTGAAGTACAACCTGAAGGCAAACCTTGTGAACTTCAAGCCGCTGTTAGCAGGATGAGGCCAAGAAACCCACACATTCCAGAAGTGTCAGCTGTCAAAGCCACTTTTTCACCTCCTGCCCCTTCTACCCCTTCCCCTTTTCACCAACACCTTTAGTCAGTCACTGGGACTGTCCCACACCACAGCCCAAGAGACACATCATAGGCATCCCAGTTGGAAATGGAATTTCACAGTTCCCACCCTAAGCACAATGCACAGTAGAATCTGATACAGAAGCTAAAGGACACATTTATTACAAAAGAATTAATTTTAGAGAATCAGTGGTACATTCAGACCTTATAATCACAAAATCTAACTAATGAGAAACTTCTACAAGAGAGCACAAACTCTTCATTGACAGCCAAATTCCACACTGTCTCCATAGCACATCTGAAATTAAAGACATTACCATAAGGTAGCTGAAGTGCAATTAAGTGGTTCATTACATATTTGCATTTGGCAGAATAAATGTTTGACTTCCTAGATTTATTGCTGATAAAGGTCAGAAATTTTTCGATTGTTGTTGCTACAACTGGCCCTTCACTGTATATATTAGATCTCATTATGGGGAAAAATACCTAAATTACTGGGTGGAGACAACATAGCTTTGTAAAAACAACAGCTACAGTTGTGATGATTTACTGACGCTCAGAACTAACTTCAGCTCCAAGTTGGTGGCAACTTTCTCACTTGTCATGAGTAAGACTCATTCTGCAGCCAGCAGCTGCAACCTCCCCTAATGCTCTGAGACTAAAATATTTGGATATTCTCATTTGCGTGCACTTTATCAGCCTGAGTGTAGGCAGCTGAACAAGGTTTGCTGTAGTCATCCAGAACTCTTATTTTTAGTGAAATAACTCAGTTCAGGTGTACACCTGGATTACTGAGTCAACTGAGGGATTTTGTTCAACCAACATGGACAATCTGTGGGAGCTCAAGCAAGTGCTTCGTTAAGGAATTCACAAATCTTGCAGGGTGAGACTATTAAACTACTCCAGGCACGAAGCAAAGTCATCTGAGACAACTGAATTTTCATTCTGAAATTATGAATGGTCTTGGTCTCCCACAAGGCAGGAATGATAAGGAAATACAGTTTTGTAATAGAATTCTAAGAGAGCTTAAGACAGGGATGAGATACATTTTTAAGCGATTACAAATCTCTATTGTTCATCAAGTTCCAGTTTTTAAGAAATGCAAGGCTCTTCTCCAGGGAAACTTCTGCTTGTGTGTTTTGAGCTACTTTCAGTATGGAACCAGAGCAAATGTGTTTTAATTTAAAATATTACCAAGTCTTAAATTAATAATATAATTTCTACTAGTTTATGTGAAACAGTTTGTCCAAGTAATTTTAAAGAGGTTGCTGAGAAATGAAATTAGTTTTGATGGTAAGGTTAGAGATTTTATAACAGCCAGGTTTTAAAACCTCCCCAATCTAATCCCTCATCTCTGCTTTACAGTATAGCTCTAGACCTTGAGAATGTGTGTACCTGTAAAAAAGGCAGTAAACTTGACTAGTGTATTTTTAATACCCATTTGAGAAAAAAGTAATATATCAGCAATTTATCTAGTGAAAAATGTGAGTACATTTTTGGTTTCCCCAATATGCTGTCAGCTGTATATATACAGAAAGCAAAAACTACCTATAGTCTCTCTGGGAACATTTTGGACGCATTTTCCTTTCAAAATTACCTCCTCTGAAAAATAAACCTTCCTGTGCAAAGTCTGTGATGTCTAAATTTTATTTCATTCTCCCATTCTTGAACATCAATTATCAATATCTGTATCTAATCAGATGGGTTTCTAGCTTTCTGCCACTCTGGGTCTGTAGACATTTCCAAACACTGTTTTGTTCAAAAGTGATAAAATATGAGGAGCAAGTTAAACAAAAATTGAAATCAGCTCAGAAAAACATTAATTGAATCACATCAAATACAAAAGAAATCAGAATTCTCATAAATACCTTTTTCCTCTTTCCATCAACTTTAGAAAGGATGTTTCCTTGTAGAAATACAAATTATTACTCCATTCCTTTACAATCTAATTAAACATTTCAAGTCCCTGTATGGGCACCAAGTTGTATTTTAGCGTTTTAGCTCTGGCTAGACATCAATCCTTGCACAGTTACTTTAAGCATGCCCTGCCTTACAGCGCCAGTGCCAGTGCTGCCTGAAAGGCTCTAAAATTACTTTCTGGCCAGCAAGTATTGAAATTATAACTTGTGTTCTTGCTCAAAAATGTCACCATTCTATTTAGGATGTTTTAAAACCAGGCCACACTGCAACGGGAAAACCAACTAATTTTGCTGGCACAGGTGGCTCTGTTAGGAAAGGGAACAATCCCTGAATAACGTAGCAGTGCTGGAAAAAGCTGTCAATTGTGGTCAAACTAGCAAAAATACTTCTTTTTTCCCTCATGAGGATCATTTTACCACGCCAACAGAAAGTGCAGCTTATCTGACATAGATGGATCTGCACTACACGTATTTTGGCAGCATTATTCCAGCTTTCCTAGGGAAAACACCTCAATGTGCAAAAGGCAAGACTTCTTCATTTTTTTTGAAATCTGAAACTAGTCCCTTAGGAGGAAAATAACCCTTTGGATTCCTGCAAACATTGAATCTTGCTCTCCCTCTCATTAAAGACAATGGTGATAAACACCCACAGGAGTAAACAGAGAAATCACATACCCAAGATGAAAATTGGACGAGCATCAGCAAGTCCATCTCCAAAAGAATTTGCCTTCCCCCTTAAAACATCTGCAGTGGTATATTCAAGTGTTTCACATCCTGAAATCTTTCTCAGTGACATCACAAATGAAAGTTGTTCCTAAAGCAGACTCCAACAGGAAAAGGAGCTGTCACTGAGCCAGCTAAGGAAAAAGGAAACTGTGTGGGAGCCTTAACCAAGAAATTTTGGAAAGAAAAAATGCACATTAGAAGGTGGGAGTAACTTCCTTTCACCTGCTTTTTTGGCTCATTCCGACTGAACACACCAGCCTCATACTCCAGCAGAAAATGCCATTTTTCACTGCTGCACACATAACAAATACATTAGAAAGCTGGTTTTAAGGGCACTACATGGCTGTACTACTGCAACCATCCTAGCTCACAGCCATTCTAATTAAAACCCCTAAATTTTGGAACCCCAAGAACACTGGATTGTTAACAAAAACTTGATTTTGAAAGTAAAAAGGCAGAGGCACCAAGAAAAATGCTAGTGAATCCTTTGTCCCCTCCTCTTAAGCAGAAATACCTGCAGGACAAAAGAAAGGACAATTTTTAGTAGTGAGAACAGCAGGTGTGGAGGTTGCCAAGCAGAAGGAGCAAAAGCATGCAGAGCAACAGAAAAGTGGCTTTCAGCAATTCATCTTTTTCTTTCTTTTTTTTTTTTTAAAGTGTGTATTTTTGGAACTGCAAAAGCAGGTAAAACAAAGCTGTGCTGCTGGTGGTGACACCACACGCCCCAAAACTTTTGTTTCACACCCTTTGTTTTACAAGATACAGAAACTGCTCGTTTTACGCCTCTCTCGGGTTGCCCGCAGATTTTGTGCCGTGCACAGGGGCGGGTGAGAGAGGAGCTACATCAAAAGGCTCGTAGAGAATTCCACAGAAATTCTGACTGTTGGCCTCCCATGGATCAAGCATCAAACACCCATCAAACACGGAGCCCAGTGGAGCCGAGCAGAATGGAATGTACCAGGCTGAAACCACAACTGTTTCATTTTTATGTGTATGTGCTCAGTGGGCAGGTCCACACCCCTCACACTGGGCATAACCAGGGTGTTCAGGCACTGCAGCAGCACCTGTGAACCTCACCAGCACCAAGCTCTGCCTCCAAAGAGCCACATCCCTAAAAGTGCCTTCCAGCCGAACCTCTCGCCATTTACAGGCACATAATTACAGTAATGCACATAGAACAACTTGCCAGAACTTTCTGAACTGGTTCCTCTGAACGTGGCATTCATTTCCCATTTTCCTTCGAGACCAGCCTAGAGAATACCACCACCAGAACCTCCCAAGTGCAAATAATTGGTGTGTAAGGAAGAAAGGACAGCGTTCATTAACAGCAAAGCTATTTACCAGCAAACAGTACTGCAGTCGTGCAGGCTGTTCCTTCTCACAGATATTCTGGAGTCTAAACAAATGGAAAAAAAATAAAAAGGCAAGTGGAGAGGTGGCACTATTTCTAGTTTACAGAAAAGAAGCTGATGCTCAGAGCAGGAGGAATACAACAGATTTTAGGACTGTATATTAAGTTTCTAGGCCTAACTCTGAACAGGAAACATTAATTAAAAATGTCATGCAGAAGATGATCAGGGTAGGAAAAAAGAACATTACCTATGAGAATACAAACTCGATGTTTAGAAGATTTTCACAAAGTTTACATACAGAAGAGAGCATGGCTTGGGAATTCTGCTGCACCCAATGTAGTAATGGTCAGCTTTCAAGTCATGGAAAGGTGTAGTGACACCTTCTGGACTAGTAAACCTGAAAAGTGGCAGTTAGAGGTGGATTATGACTTTCTGATGGGAACCAGATGCCAACCGCTGTTTCTTTGAAATGTACTTACAAATCTCTGACCCAAAGGACTTGAAATTTAATCATAGCTCTGTATAATTAAATGCACAACTTAATGAAAGATTGTGGTGAAAGGATATGAGGATATCAATATCACTTTAAATCATCCTTGCAGAAAACAAGCTTAGATATCTTGGAGATATCATGCTTAATCTCCACACTCTGTGGAACAGCTCAAAATTTCATAATGGCAAACAATGCAGAATTTGAAATCACAAGAATTATTTCAAAAATTAGATGCTTTTTTTCTGGAAATTTTGGCTGAACAACTGCATTTCCTCTCTGCAATACTTCTACATCACATGCATTGACTCATCAAAGCCAACATAAAAAAGCCCTTATTCATACAGGGAACAGTTTCTCACAGCCTCCCAATGACCCATTCTTTGGGGTATTTTAGCAACACGAAATTGGTACATTTGGTAAGTGGCAATTTTATTACCATATAATACAGATGGTTTTAGAGATTTCCCTTAAATGGGGAACACAGCAAACTCATTGTAATATCAAATCATAAAACATAAAATAAAATTTAAAAAAAGCTGGAATCACAGCATCTAAGGCAGGGAGGGCACAATATGCTTGCAAATTTTATGAGCAGAGTGTTATTTTAATCCTGGTATCTCAAGGCATTTTCAAGGTCTGTTCCCAAAACATTATGTCTATTGTAACAACACTTCTTTTAGCTTTTTGTCTAATAAAAATATAATCCTTTTGGCAGCTGCCACAGATGTTCAATCTGCAGTGATTTTCTTTTCACTAACCATAAGGCCTTTGATGCCCACTTTGTAATATGCTTCTCAGTATGGATGAAGTCACATAGCACAGACAATCAATTTTGTGTCTTGGCACAGTAAACTACATCCAAAATATACTGAATTGTGAAATCCTTAGAACTTCAGTGTAACTGAACTGAATCTAATGGAGTCTGTGAAGAGCAGAGAGGTTTTTTGTATTTAAAATTAACCCACTTCAGTTACAGGCTACGAACCAGAATTCCACTCTTCCCCCACATAAAGAGGCCTGATACAGAGAAAGGATTGAAATCCACCTTCCTTATTTTACCTGGAAGGACAACTCACAGACACATCTCTGGACAACTCTGGGGGAAAGACAGCTGATATTGTAAGAGGCAAATGATAGAAATATTTAATTTCTGTTTTATATAAATGGGAAATTGAGTAATGGGAAATTGAGTTGTCCACATAAAGGCATGGTAGCCAGATGCAGATGTGATTTGTCCCCTCCTCTATAACCTTATTCATTTCCTTCCCATCTTCTACCTCTTTCAGCTTCTTAAGTAATTAATTAGTCCCTCCAGCAAAAATGTTGTGAATAGAAATGATCAGATCTGAAAAATCCTTCCTGTTCTTGATTTTTATTCAGGATAATTATTTTACTAAAAATCAATGTCAGCAGTCCATTCCTCAGCTTCCTTGGAAATCCACTGTCTTCTACACTGTGAAACCCATTGCTTTGGTTTGTGGCATTCCAGCAAAGGTCAAATGTCACTCAATTCTCCTGGCTGTCCTGTTTTTTTCTCTTCAAACAAATCTTTCTGTTGGGTAAACCCCTCATCCCTGAAGCCTCATGTTTTAATATCTGGACTTCAACATCATTAAAAGGGCAGGCACAGACTGCAGCATGGTTTGCTGTGATTGGCACCATGTAATCACCATCTAGGACTGCAGTTCTTTTCAGGAACCAGGACAGGGTAAAGGAGGATTTTCCAAGGGCTCTTGAAGAGTCAGTGCATCAGCTGTTGGAGCTACTGGAGGTCTGCAATGTGACCTCCAGTAAATAAGCTTTTGAACACACTGTCAGTAAGTTCTGCTTTAATATCATAATCTGCATTTGTAGTTATAGCAAAATGAAGCAAATAAACACAGCCCTCCTGAGAAGGCTTAACCAATCCAAGGTCTTTCATGCAAAGACATAATTGATTTTAATTTAGCACCTTATCCATTCTGCACTGATACCAATGCAGAAATTTGATTGTCTTGGCCACAATACTGAAAGTTTAGGAAACAGCATTGTTAGCTTTCCAATTCAAGGAAGTCATCTGCCCCCAAAATGGTTTACAGGGTTTTCAAAGGCCATAATATCTTATTCCAGGTGCACGAGAGTCAAAGCCTTAGATTCATCACTGGAACTGCAACAGGGCTTTGTTTTTTGTTTTTGGGGGTTTTTTTGCTTGTTTATTTTGGTTTGTTTTTTTTATTTGGTTGGGGTTTTTTTTGTTTGGTTGGTTTTTTTGTTTGTTTGTTTTTGGGGTTTTTTTGTTTTGGTTTGGTTTGGTTTTTTGTTTGTTTTTTTTTGTTTGTTTGGTTGGTTTTAGTGTTTTTTTTGCTGTTGTCATTGTTTGGTAGAATTATACCTTACAACTGCTAGAACTTCAGTTTATCATCCTAGCTTTCTGCTGATGGGTAGCACTATTAGATGGCTGCAGATATCAGTGATAGGTCAAGCCCAGTCTTCCTCCTGCAGAACTGACTGCTTGGATATGTGGGCATGACAACAAGTTTGTCTTAGAGATAAATTTCTCCTATATCCCTCTAATGAGGCTAAAAATGTTTTGAAGAAAAAAATTAATTCCTGAAAAATCTTTATGTAATTATCATAGCAATAGATTATTTAACTGTTTATATAAATGTCTTCTTTTCTCCAGAGCTCTTATCAGCCTGGATATCTTTTAGTTCAATGACTTCTATTGATCAGCTGTAAATAAATACTAAATACTACTGGACCACCTCAACATTCTCTTATCCTTGCATTACAAAAGGGCTGATTTGCCCTTTCTGAATCACTACTTTTGCATCCCATTTCCAAATAAAGTTTCATTTCTCAGTATCCTCCTCTTTGGAACAAGTCTTGTATCACTTGTCCTGTGAGAACTCAAGATCCTTTGATTAGGAAGTTAAACTTGGATCATAAACCTTATTTCAAAGAAGCACTTGGAAAATGAAACATTGAAACACCAATTAATTTGAAGAAGTAAGGAAATGCTTTACATTAGACTGAAATTTACACGTAAGTTAAAAATAGTGTCTTCTTTGAGAAGGTACAAAACACTAGGTCAGAAACCCTATCAGCTAGAGACACCATCCAGCAAATAAGAAATTCAATTTAAAGGAGGCCTTATTCTTAACCTGACATACTTCTAGCTAAGAAATCTCACAGGATGTTTTTCGGTCACATCCTTTTCCCCCCCCCCAACTATTGCCTATACCTCAGTTGTGTACTGAAAATGTCAAACCAAAGGGCAAACCTGCAACTTCATCCTTCTTGTAAGCTCTAAGCACAGCAGCTTCTGAAGGCCATTTTGAACAATCAGTTTCCAAAGCGAGTCATGCAATTAATCATCTTCCTTGTATTACAAGGTAATTAACAGTAATTGGGACAGCCACTCTAAATTACAGAAATATCTTTCTCTAAGAAGAAAATTTACCTTGAAGCCAATTAAAAAACAATTTAAGAAAAATCACACTCACGAAAACATTTCTCAGTTAAACATGTCTTTAGCTTGAAACTAAAGGCACCAAATTCCACATCGTCCTTCCCAGTACGGTGCCTAGCTGGGTTTGGGATCTGCACTGTGACTGCCTTCCAAGCTCCTTTTTTGTCATAAAGGAGCTCTTCAATTGAAAACTGTAAAATACGCTCAGAGAGGAGAGCAAGATTCACGTGGAGAAGTTATAACCTTCCTCAGGGAAGTCAAGAGGTGGCAACCAGGACTGAAGCATCAGAGTGTGCTAAGAATCTCTGCTGTATATGAAAGAGTCAACCTGTTTGTTTCTCCAGCATGAAAATACCTGGAATCTCCAAATAGATGAAGCAAGCCACAAAGAAATTCAAGAAGGCATTGTTTCTTAAAGCAAGTAGAAAGGAAAACTGGCTAGGAATGAAGACAAATAAGAATTATTTACATTTGCCTTCCAGACCAACCAGTGTTGTGCTGGAGCCCTATTTCCCTCGGATGTCACTTGCTGGTGGAAGTAGAGAATAAAATCGTTGGGTTCTTTCCTTTCCTTTTCCAGCTGTGATTGGGTGCAGAGAAGAGTGGGATGAGATGTGATGACCTGCCCTTAACCCCCATTCCAAACTGCCCCAGCTGCTGGGGGGGAGGGAGAGAATCAGGAATAAAGTTAAGCCTGGGATGGAGGGAGCAGTGGGGGGCAGGTATTTTTAAGATTTGCTTTACTTCTCATTATCCTGGTCTTTGTTATTAAATTCGATCCATCTCCCCAAGCTGAGCCTGGTTTTCCCATGACGGTGATGGGGGAGGGATCTCTCCCTGCCCTTATCTGAACTCTGGAGCCTTTCATTATCTTTCCTCTCCTCTGTCCAGCTGAGAAAGGCAGCGATAGAGACGCTTTGGTGGGTGTCTGGCATCCAGCCAGGTAACACTGACCACACAACCCCATTCCACAGCCATACTCTGACTTTTGAAGGTCTCTGACCAGCTGTTAAATGTGTGAAATACAAGACAAAGAGATGCACTTAAGAAGAGCCCTGTGGGGATATCAGCTCAATGAACTAGAAACAAGCTGTTCCAATTGAACCATCTCAATTGCAAGCGTATAACACAGTCAGTTCAGGAGAATGTCCATGTGAAGGACAGTCAAAGCATCTGCAACTAAAGCACCTAATTAAAAAAATTCAGGCAGTGTGACCACCCACAGACATCTTCAAACTTTCCGTGGGAAGACAGTGATCAGCACGTTTCTGAAAGCAAACATTGCTATTAAAAAGGGACATCGCCCACAGAAGAACACAGACAAGGTTTCAGAGCACATCAGCGCTTGAAAGTGGTGCCAGCTAACCTGGGTAAAGCCTTTGGTCTGTTGTTTTCCTGACAGCTGGAAGGGAACAAGAGCCAACCGAGTTCAGTCCATGGCTCTCTGAGGGTGCTCACATGGAGCAAACACCAGAACCACCAGAACTTCCATTTTGGTCTCATAACATGGGAAATGCATCTAGATTATCCAGCTTTTCTCCAGTCAGGAAAGCAGTTGCATGGTATTTCAATTTGCCTTTGTATTTGGAGAATGAAAAACATTCTGGAAAGGTTTGTTGTGCCCGAAGGAAAAACAATAATCATAAGCATTAAGTATTTATATTGAACCATATATATTAATGTCACCTATTTCTACCACTAAAAGGCAGACTAAAGCTTTTTTGCTTTAAATAAAATTTATTACTGAAAATAAAAACTCTTTGTATATCCTGTATAATTCATATTGTTCTATCATGCAAACATATGGCTCAGATTGCTCATTCGTATCAAGATAAATATGTTTATTCTCCCACTGACTCAGTGCTATGAGAAACTTAATTCACTCTAAAGTTACCCACAATATAACTCAAAAAATGAGTATTTAAATCGTTCAGAACCTTCTTACTGGGAAAAGGTAATCCAATAATTAAAGAGAGCTGCTTTTCATCAGGAAAATCAGCAGTTTTACAACAAAAAATAACTCCTGGTGCAAACATTAGCATTTTCTCCACTGTTACAAATATGATTCAATTTGAACGTGTGCATACAGATAATTTCCACATATTTAAGCCCAGTCTGAAGACAGCACCCAACAGCTTCAAGTAGTACTTTTATTATTCAGCTGTGCACTGGCTAAATCTCTACCCAGTTGCTCAGCACTTCCCAACCAACCCACAACTTGGGTCTAAAGTGTGCTAATCAGTGGAACAGAGTTGTTGTTATGAGCTAATTAGCAGCGCAGTGCTGACAAGCCACTGCAGGCACAGCCCCCTCCCCTGCACAAGCACAACTCGGTCACAGGAGCGCAATCCTTGAGCATCAACGCAATCTGTGCCGTTCAGGCTTTGCCAGAGTGAGAGCCAGGCTGAAAACAAATCAAAGATCCGACTTCTCGTAATGCACTTGGACCTTTTTGATGCCTTGCTCTTCCAATATGAAGCTTTTTAAAGATAAAAGTTACTCTGTTATTAATTGCAAGCAGTATGACTTGTGTTCAAATACCACAAAATTTACGTCTGGTGAACAAGTTATAAGAAAGTGATTTTCTTCATTATTTGAAAGATTTCTGTAGCATTTTCAGGCCTTCATCTGAAGTGACAAGAAATATTCTTGGGTATTCTTTTTCCTTGGAAGCATTTCTGAAGGGTTTTAAAACCTGACAGGTATATTCATAGTGCCTTAACAAAAAAAACTCCCCATTTGTGTGCAGCAGCTTGACTTTCACCCTTTGGATTTTGCAGTTATCACTGTGTTAGTCCTTTTGTTCAAACCTGAAGGATTCTATATTGGACAAAGCCAGAATACCTCATGGAAGCAACACCTGGGATCAGAAACTGATTCCAAAGACTTTGAAACATTTTAACTGTTTTAAATGTTTTTCCATCATGTTTAACTGAATTACAGAAAATTGGCTCTCAAAGTTTTTTCTTCCATTACACTTCACACTAAAGTGGAAATGGCATTTTAGACTTTTCTGCTTTAATTGTCCTCAGTTGTTTGTGCTAAAATGAGTGAAAAGGATGTGATATATGTGATCCATGTGACATGAGACATGGGATATGATACCTGTGACATGTATCACATGACACATAGATGACATCTTACAGAGATATGACAATATGATCCATTAGAAAAACAATACATGTCTCATACAATATGTGATACACACAGTTTATGGCATGTGTAATATAGATGAAACATTATTGTTAATGGCACATATATCATATATATGATATTACATATGGCTTATATATATATATATGAGAGAGATATATGAGATATGATGTCAGAGGACATTTTTATGAGAGATCCTCATAAGAACGTGTTCCACCAGAGTAAGGTCACCTGTTTTCTGGATTTTTTTGTGTATTTGAAGAAGGAACAGGTTTAGAAAAAAAAGATGAGTCACAACCTTGTGCAGTCCTGAACCCTGAACAATCAGGAAAGCAATAATTTTCATTACCACAATGCCCACTTCATGCTCAGTGAAAACTTTAAATATCAGCGTGTTCTCCATTAATAGCTTGATCTTTTGGAATCTGCCTGGATTAAGCTACATTGTCTCAAGATATCAAATGTGACAAATCTCATTTTCAAACCTACTACAGTATATTTTAAAATCTATTCCAAAAGCATTTTTACTGTCTTTCTGTAAAAATCACCTATTAACTATGCTGAATCACAGTGCACTATATAAATGGAAACAGGAGACTAATAAAAGATAGGATATTAATAAAAGTGAGGAGTGGGAAGATGGACCTACAACTGAGAAAGCCGCTTAGCAACGGTAAGAGTGCAGGAATGAAAAGGATGCTGAACATAGGAAACAAATTTATGCAAAACACAGGCTAGAGTACAACTGAACAAGTCTTTGAGTAATAAAAGCGCATTTCTTTCACATCCATAGGAAAATGTACTTAATTCAAAAACGTTAGCAATCACTACTGGTAACAGGACTACCAGGTATGGGGATGGTTTTTTTGTACACTGTAATGGTCAAAAAGAGTTTTCTGTCTTAAATACACTTAGCAATTAAAGCCAGTTGTGCACAATGAAGATTCAAAGCCTGTTCCAATTATTTGAAGAGTCAGTGTAGCTAAGGAAGAACCTAAGTGAAAACAGGAGGACGGGTGGTGTTTTTTATTTCCATAGTAATCATTGTATAGTACTTGACCATGAGCAAAGTTAAGTCACTTTGCAAATGACTTGGAAAGAGCAATTCTTTGAGCACTTGGAACACCAGGACAAGGAATCTGCTCTCTATTCAACGCCTCTTGTAGAAGAGGGGTGAGTTAAGGGTTCCTAAGCAGAATTCCCCTGGCAGATATTTAGGCACTGCCGGCACACCTCTCACCTATCTTTAGAAACTTTCTGCAGCACACAGATCTGTATCTATACCCAGTTCAGTGGAGAGGGCCTTTCCACATGGAACATCTCCACCTGGAAGACAAAGAAGGCTCTGCTGACTGCATTGGGTAAGAGAGCTCTGTTGAGCATGAATAATCAAATCCAACGAGCCACTCCTATCTACTGGCACTGGGCACCAGCTAAGGGTGAGATAGTTTTAAGAAACCTCATTTCTGGCAGCAGTTGATTGTCTTTTAGTCAAACATGACAGAGGGCCAACGCTGGGTCAGCCTTGTCATTAGAGATAAATACAGAATTCTGCACTGACAAGAAACCAGGCTCTAACTACAATACACAGCAGAAACAGAGAGACCACTGGAAGATGCAGCCCTGAACTTTCTGGAGGAAATGAGAGTGTGCCAAGTGAAGAAAATCCAACTATATACAGCACACAACAAATATGCAAACTGCAAAGAGCCCAGACTGTTACAGGCAGAAGAAATCAAAGCTGCCCATGGACCTCTGGTGAACTGATAGCACGATAACTTCTTGCCATGTGAAGGCCAGATGCAGGGACTGCAAGAGGATTACGTTACTTAACAAGAGCATATAAGAACCAGAGCTTGCATAACATGACTGAGAACCATGTTACTAAGAAAATTAATTCAAAAGTATTCTACTTCAGAGTTACGTGTGAGGTTTTAGATGAAGATAAGCAAGACTATCAGCTGAAATTAAATGGGCTGTTTATTACATTTGTGTTTGGCATACTCAAGTCGGCATAGTTAGCCAAATCATGATCTACAAACTTCAAGAAAAGCTCTTCACAGAAAGAAGTTAAACTGAGGTTCAAGTGTACTTTGTTTTTGCAATGGCAAAATATAGAATAAAAGGCTTCAGTAAATGAACTGACAAAGGTGTAGCACATGACGGAGGAGGAATTACCCATCACTGAGATTAAGTGTCTGCTCACTAACCAGGCCATTCCTGCATATATCAGATTGCTAATCCAGGCTCCAAGGACAGTGTTAATGTGGTACAAGGAGGGACAGAACAGATCTCAAAAATTCAAGCATTCAGCAGTCTGTGCCTGAAGACACAGACCAGAGTTCTTTTGTCATATAGCTATTGGAATAAAAAGCAGAGTGTGAACACACCTACAGCACAAAAGGAGGTAGAACTTCAAAGTCCTTCAAAGACTCTGTGCCAGAAAGCAAAGAAACGCACAGGCTTAACAGAATTTCTTGACCAAATTTATTTCAGCGAACTCAGGAGTTCCAATTCCTCAAAACTAAGACAAGTCCCAAGACACACGGAGCTGACTCCCTCCTCAAAGCATCCACAGCCTGGAGAACAATTCCTCACCTTCACCCAGAAATCATTCTAGTTGGATCCATCACTCACTGAGGAACTGGGGGATAAAAGGGTAAATGAGATTTATGCTGGTAAATGCCAAGTAATGCAGGAAGGAAATCCCTTTCCCTCAGCACTGGGCGGGCTACTGCATCTTGGATAGGAAAGCTATAATGAAATTATGCATATCAATTCTATGCAGATAGTGATTTAGTACTCAGTAGTAGAATTTCAGAAGCTGATGAGGAAAAGGAGGAAAAATAAAATCTCATTATATCATGGTATGATTTTTCTACATCTCTAGAGTTGGGAGGGGATCAGGAATGACAAGGATAGTAAGAGGTGTAGAGTATTTTCTGTATGCAAAGCATTTAAAGAGACTAGGAAGACTCAGCTGGGAAGGAATCTGATAAAAGTCTACACAAATTTACAAGCAGCATTGACAAACTGAACAGACAGCAATCATGCATCACTTCTCATAATACAAGAATTACTGCATTATCAGACAGCACTTCAAAAACAAACCAAAGGAGGTGATTTTTCCCACACAGCATGCATTTTAACTGGATTTCTGCCCATGACAAAAGCTTACTTATCTTTCAAGAACAATTAGACAAGTTCTGTGGGTAAAAACTTCTACCAACAGCTATTAAACACAAAACTGTGACTCTACTGCCATACAGAAAATACCTGTGAGGCAGCCAGCGAGAAGCTGAGAGGGTGTGTCTGGAGAAACACATTTTCCCTACGCTTACATAATAAAATAGCTGGCACAGCCAGTATCAACAAGCCAGATGGATGCTTAACCTGGCCCAAACATCCACTCTTACACCCTTCTGCTGGGTCACCTGCCCAATCCAAGAGTCACAGTGGTTGTTAAGTTGTTTCTAGGAAAGGCTATTTCCTTTTGTTGTCACAATGAGACAGGAATGAGATCTTACCTTTTTTTTTTCTTTTTAAAGAATCTAATATTGTATAGATATTTATGCCTTACTGTGTCCTGCTGATCACTTATGTTTTAACAGCTTTACTTTCTGTTGTATTGTGCTTTACATGGTGCAAAACAGTGAAGGGGTTGTGCTGTGGTGAATTCAGCTTTGAATAAAAACTGCCACAGCATATCTCTAGAAAAAACAGATCACGTAGAATTTATTTTTAAATTTTAAATGAGACTTTACTACTTCTTCTTAAAGCAGTACGTTCTTCAGACATTATTTCATCCTTCTGATGTGGCAGACCTGCTCCTAACTACTCATACCGTTACATTTGCAGAGATCATTCACTCTTGGGACAGACAACTTGAGTATTGAGTAGGGGCTGGTTTATGCATTTTAAGTCATTGGCCTTTCTGCTCAGCCTTGTTGGAAATTCTGGATCCCTTTCACAGGGGAAGGAAGGCCAGAGAAACTGCCATCCCAATTAATTTCGGTTGCATCCGTTATCACTTGGTACTTCAAAATTCAGGCTCTGCTCTTGCCATGTCCCTGTGTTTGTTCTTGGTTTGTCATTACATTTGTTAGCAGCAGAACACACAGCTTGCTTTACTGGGGCTGCTTTGCCACTCATAGCTAGAACACTTGATTTTAGTTAGATCCTTCTTCCCGCTCCCCCACATGAATAAAGCCGTGATTCTGATGGATTGTACTCAGCCTGGATATAGAAATGACATGTGAGATAATTCCACCTTACAACCCAAGAGGTATTTATAAAAAAAAAAACTTTTTACTGTTTCTGAAAGAGGATTAAAAAAGGTATGATTCTATGATAAGCAGAGCCATTATGTGCTTAAGAACTGAAGATAGCAAATTCCTTGAGGACCATGTCCTAGCTTTGTTTGCAAGAAAAGGACATAGGTAATCTACTCCCTTGAACAAAGCTTTGAAGAGTTTGGAAAACCACTAAAACCCCCCAAACTCTAAGTCTCTGGCTGTTCAATCCTGGAAAATACTCTTGTGCAAGCGAAGACTTCTAATGGCTTGCAATGATGATGGCCCTGGCACAAACCAATCCTATCATGTGCTCAGCATCTCAATTCACAGGAAAGAACATGTTCTTGTGGAGCCACTCTGTGCCAGATACAAATTCTCCATAAGGACTATGCAACTGACAGGCATTTTCTGTTGTTCTGGCAGCTGAATTGGAAGAAAATAGAAAAGAAATTAATGTTTAAATGGGCTAAACATTTGTTTGGTTTTGATGCTTGAAACTAAAACACCAGAACATTTACTTCATACCAGGCAGAAAGGAAAAGGAAAGGAAAAAGCAAAGCAAAGAGGAATTAGGCTAATGAAACAGGAAAATTATTTCCCAAGTTCTGCCTGAAACAAACCCATTGCTACCGTCCCCAGTCCCACTTGATAAGGAAGACATGAAGAGGAAGAAGAACCCAACAAATACTTTTGAGATTGAAGTCTGGCTCATTTTGGAAGTTTGTTGGCAGCTACTGGACAGCCATCCCATGCCAGCAGTGAACTGCAAAACACAGTCAATCCCAGCCCTGGCGACCAAAGCAAATTACAATATTCCCATTTGCTTGCCCAAGCCCACCTGAAGAAGGATAGAGGGCTGACAACACAGAACAGGAAAGGCACAGAAAATTCAGAAATTAAAGCTTTGATCATGATGACTGACGGTACTACAGGTTCACTTACATTATTTATTTCATACAGGGCTTTTAATTGTTTGTTGTAATACACAGGAGGTAGCAAAAACAATGTTTGCTTACTGTGCCTAATTATCAAAAAAAGACAATAACTTAATCACACCCTGCTTAAGAAAAGTGTTGACTTCCTTGAGAATATTGCTCCTCTTATCTTTCCTCGAAAAGCAACCAGCACCAAGAGACTTTCCGTGACACAGGCACAGTACAGGGTTCTGAAAACCATGGTGGGAGCTCTGGCTTGAGGCTTTATGGTTGGACTATAATTACCATTGATTTAAGACTACTGGATTAGATTTCAGTGATCAAAAGCGAAAAATAAAGTCTTAAATGTTTCATACTGTGAAGCCTTGTAAACATGTTTATTCTGTATTCCATTTCCATAACTGCAATAAGATTGGAGCAATATTACTTATGTTCAATACAAAGTAATAAATTGTATTCGTAATAGTCCACAGTCATCTGAATTCATGTTCAGGCTACTGAGAATTTCCCACTGCAGTCCAAACTCAGGAGATTTAGGGAGAAGCTAGGTGGAGTTAGGAAATTGTAATAAAGGTTAAAAACTGAACCAAAATTTGCCACGTGTTAACCTTGTTGCAGCTCACATCACAGAGAGAGATCAGACCAATAGAAAAGAACAAAATGAACACATGTAACGCAAATT
This sequence comes from Pardalotus punctatus, assembly GCA_013400915.1. Classification (NCBI taxonomy): domain Eukaryota; kingdom Metazoa; phylum Chordata; class Aves; order Passeriformes; family Pardalotidae; genus Pardalotus; species Pardalotus punctatus. The sequence goes on along the minus strand of VZTX01021515.1, from coordinate 48,688 downwards.
AATTTTAAGGAGGGCTACGTGTGCATGTAGATCCATATTTTTTTCTCTCATGTTTAATAGATTCTGCCTTGCTGTCTTTCCTAAAAGGAATGCAGCCATCCATGACTGTATTCCCACCATGTCTCTGTTGCTGCAGTGAGATTATGGCTCTATGATAAAGAGCAGAAAGGCAAAAGTCGTACCAGCGCTGCCAATTCCCTTCCTCATTAATTTCTCATTGTTGTACTTAGCTTACTGCCCAGGAGTGCATCCTGGCTCCTGCAGAGGGGACTCAGCAAGGGTTTACTTTCACAATAGCAGCCCTCAGGCACATGGGGCTTGACCCTCTTCCCATTCAAATAAACAGGAATTTGCCCATGGACTTACAAAAGTAGGATACCTGTCTTGGAAACGGTTATCTCATATTAGAGAAATATTAGAGCCCTGTTCAGTAACTCTTCCCTTGTGCCCTTCTACTCTGAAATAAAGGCAAATTGTTGCAAGACAAGCTTGTAATTTATCAATATAGTTCTATGTGTGAAAAAAGCAATTATCATCAGCAATGTAAAACATGAGCTGGTTTCTTGTGTAAAATTTGTTTCTCCTGTAAATTCTCTAGAGTTTCAAGGGAGCTGCTTTTGACCGACCCCAGCTGGGAGATGAACAGTGAAAAGAAAGAATTTTCAGCAATATCTTAATCAACAAAATGTTGCCCTGTCACAACATTTTACAGCAGGATCCCAATGAATTACTCTTGAAACTCCACCCTATGGAAAAGGGTAATGAGCATTATACGGAACTTGCCTCTTAAAAATGTTTTCAGTGTTGAGAGCAGCCACTCACCAATTTCTGCTGTGACCTTTGCATTCCAGCCCTACCTGCCTGTGACATTGTCTCCCAAAAAGCCAGATACTGATTCCTGTCAGGGCTCCTTCACCACTAATCTATAAAGGGAATTTAACTGACAATATAAATGTTAGAAGAATTAATGTCTTTTTTTCACTGCAAAATCTCAAAATGAAACCCATTCTGTGAAGATGGAAATGAATGAAAACTGAACATTCACACACACTTGACATCTCCCTCCCTTGGGAGAAAAATTTCTTCAAGGCTATGAAATTTTGGGCTACAGCTTTCAAGCAAATCCTTCAAGTAACTTTGTGTTCAATTTCTGCATTTTGGGATATTTGTACCTTTAGAAATAGAGTGTTTTTTATCTTTTGGATAGGAAGCTTGGTCTTATCTTGGCAGCTTTCTGTCCAATGATATGCAATGGTCATACTGAAAAAACCAAGACATGAACAAAGAACCCAAATGAAACTCTGGATTTGAACGCATATCAAACATTTATACTTGCCATTCAAGATGAAGTGTCTGAAGTTGATGTGATTTCCTTGGAAAAGTTTATGTCTCTAGATTTTTCCTATATTTTTGAATATTAAAATAGTAATTACCTGAAAAGTGACACAATGGGAAAGCATGTAAGCTACACGTTTTACAAGACAAAGCTTTTTATTTTTATTTTAACAAGTGTAGTCATTATTGGGCAGGCGGGTAAGTAAAAATTAATTTAACAAATGTTGATGCTGTTAAGACACAACAGGAGAAAAAAGTACATTTTCCCAGACATCCACTACAAAAACAAACCAGTCGAAGATGGGAGATAACCAGAGAAAATGATTCTCTGACTACCACAAACTGAAAATTGTGCGAAAAAGCAGCCCTGAAGCTCTCACATTTGGGAATGAAACACAGATGGCAAAAGCACTAATCTGTATCTTCCCACCACTTCCTTGCACCCTGGCAGCTCTACTTGGACAGAACAGTGCCTTTCTAGTGGTGAAATTAATGGAATTGATGAATTTGGGAATGGAAGGAATCACAGATATGTATGAGTTACATTTTGGAAACCCTTGCCTCCAACAGGCTCTAGGTGATTAATTTTGAACCCTCTCAAAGAAAAAGCCTGTAATGGGAAAGGTTTCACTGTTAAGTGGCACAGGAATGTCAGTAAAATGAGGGCTGTAAGATCTCCACCTTAAAAACATTAACATCCAAAGGAAGAAGAAAAAAAGTTTTAGTTAGGAACCAGTCTGGCTAGAGTACAACAACTCAAAGCAGCAGAATTGCATTCCAAAGTTTTCCTTGGTAACTTCCAAGAGTCTCCCCCATCAGTGTGGGAGAGGGCATTTTGCTTCTTCAGGTAAATTGAAATCCCGCTGCCTTTTCTCCTTGAGGTAGCAAATCCTTGGTGCAAAAGCTACTACATTACACCTCGCTGCTCCTAGAGTTCCACTCCTGCCACGACCTGGGGGGCTCAAACGGCACCATTAGAATAAATAAGATTTTATCAGTAACACGCTGAAGCCTCAGCTGTTTCTCTTGGCAGAATGAGAGCGATAATCCTCCCCAGTGCTGCCAGGAATGCCCTGAGATTTGCTGTTTGCAGCGCTTGGTCTGCAGACAAGTTGCTGCTAAGAGCTCTGAAGCCTAGAACAATGCTTCATGTTCTGCGTTATGTGAGTCTGGTTCTTTATTAGGAAGTCTCTTTCTAGCTACTGAAGTATGTTTAGGAATACATCTTGTTCCTATGGAAATCAGTGAGAATTCTGTCCTTGCCTCCAAACAGAGCAGGAGCAGACTCCCTGTCTGCAACATCAGACATCTTGGCATAAAGTGAGAAAATTGGGAGGGCCTGCTAAGCTTCAGTGGCGTGGAAAGGTCAGCCCACAAATCAAGAGACTGGAGGAGAAGCAGGCAGGCTGCTGCACATGCACAGGGGAGGCATCTCCCTGCCTTATCTCTGAGAACATCCCAAATCTGCTCCTTGGCTTCCTCCCCCGAGGAGGAGCTGCCAGCCCGTCCCAGCAGCTGCAGGGGAGAGGCAGAGCAGCACCAGCATCTCACGGTGCTGCTCAACTCCATCGCTCCCCTGAGCAACACACAGCCATGGCAGCAACTTGAATTTAGAAGTCATTGGAGCTGATATCTCTTTTCACCTGTTTTACAAGCAGAAAAAACACCCAGGTCTCCAACTTCCAAAATGACTTAAGTTTGAGCACTTGAATTTGCATGTGTGTAATCAGGCATCTTAAAGACCAGGGACAGGCATCCCTCCAGAATGCAGTTTTTAAAACAGAGATTTCTCTGGGCTGTTTCAAAGTTGGGTCTTAAAAGCGGAAGTAGTTTTGAGATTATTATACTCGGAATAGGGTGAGTAAATGAGACGTCAGAAATGAGCTTTTCTACATCTTCATGTTTAGGAAGTTCCATTTCTAAAAAGAACAAAATGACAGTAAGTGGTGAGTTTTGCATTACCACTGGTATGTAAAAATTTATTCTTTGTTTTGTCTTAAGTTTGGCCGTTAAATTCTGATGAAAGGCAGAAGTCTGCCATAGGTAAGAGAAGAGAGATCCCTTCAAAAGTCAGTTTTTCATCTGCAAACCTTTCACAAGAAACAGCCCTGCCTCAATCTAAAAGACTGGTTTACCAGAAGGCACCAGTATTGATGATTAGGGAGATTTTGAAATGAAGACCAAACAAAAAACCCCACTGCTGAACCAAGTACATCACAATTTGTAGTACAAACACTTTATAGTAGTTTATGAAAAACATAATTGAGCTTCCAGCTGGAATAACAGAAACATCTCTCATCCCTTCCTAACACCATTACTCACTCCTGACAAATGAAGTTGTGTGTTTTATAAGCTCAGGAAGTATACCTGGAAATTCATCTGCCCAACCCTCTCCTAAAAACACAGAAAAAAAGAAAATTCACTTTGGATATTTAGTGCTGCTTTCTGCCCTTCATGAGCCACTTGCTGCCAATATGCCTATTTTAAATTCAAAATTACCTTATTTTTACATCCAGAAAAACAGTACATTCAACCTGACAGCAAACATAGGTGTTCAGGAAAAGCAGTGATGAGCCAATCTTCATTTGCAAGTCCTTGGGGTATACATCTCTGAAGTTTTTTCTCTGAAAGCTGTTTTCTTCAAATATATTCAGCAAAACCAATGTTAAGGAGCTAGCACAAGAAGTAATTCCTCCCCTACATCTCCATACTGATCTCCAGCCGTTTCTGTGACTCTCAGAACACTGGTCCTGCACAGAGGACAGAGACAGGAAAAATGTTGGCTACCATTTTTGTACTGAACTAATATTTTGCTGTTCCACCAGAGATCTGTCTGGGCACAACACATGCACCCAGTAAGATTCTACACTCCAAATAAGCAACACTGAATGATGATGATGATGATGATGATGAATGGGTGTGGGGAAAAGTTAAAATAGAGGGGTAAAGTGGCTTGTCCAGAGTTGGTCAGTCACAGAGAAAGGAGCTCAACCACCTCCACTAAATACTGGTCCAGTATCTTATTCATCCCAGGTGTGGGACTTCCAACAGCAGAGAAACAAAAAACATGAAGTCTGTTTCCCCACAACAGCAAAGTTTAAGCAGTAGGCAGGTTGAGCTATATGCAGTATCTTGAATATGAACACCATCAAAAGCATTTTTGTTTAAGAAATGCAGTGCACGTTATATCCAAGTCACTTTGGTATAATGTTGAATAAAATACAATGTAAACCAATATCATTCTCCATATCTATAGATTTAACCTTCATGTCTATGTACTTTTTTCCCACTCCCTCTAACAAAACACCTTTATCAATGACAGCTTATATACTCAGAGGTCTTCTCACAACCTTAAGTGGTTATTGTTCTGAAAATATCTATGAAAGTAGTAAGGGCTTTTTATGAGTTAATGTTCTTGCTGCCTGTTATCAGTCTTAAAAATAAAACTAAGAATTTTTTTTTTCCCCTCATGGCATCTAGGGTCTGAAAAATGAACTGAAATATCTGTTGCTCTTACTACCACCAATAACAAAAGACTGAGATTTACAGAGGATGCAATGCACAAGTAAAATCTCCATCACATTCTCTCTACTTGTATTGATTGTGCAGCATTAAGTAGTAAAAATTTAATCAGTGTGAAAATTTAAGTCATGACATCCAAAGGAGACAAGATGCCAACTAAGATTTCTTTTCTTTTTCTTCATGGGATTGTCAAAGATACTTCAATGGTAACTAGTGGCTGGTGATGGTCCTCAACCCACAAGAAATATTTTCAGACAGATACCTCACTACTGAGCTGCTAAAAACCAGAATACAAAAGTCAGGGTCACAGGCCTTGATTCTTTAGGGTATTTCAGTAAAAGCTTGAAGTGTGATTTGCCTGCTCTAATGCACTTGGAATGAGGCATATGTTTTAGCACTTTGCTGGACTGAGCTGAGCTGGGGATAGACTCTTACTCACAGTATGAAGGAGACAGCTATTTTATAATAGTTTATTCACTCAGGAGGAGTGTTTCAAGAAGAAGAAAGAATATCTGCTTCACACAGAAGTTCCCCTACTATTATAACTTCCTACTACTGTAATCTAAAACAGTCACAACTGAGGATCTCTCAGGCAGTATTTCAGTTTAGAACTGAATATTCTAAAACGTTCCTTACACACTCACAATGCTTCTCAATGTAACACTATACATTAAACAGTTTGTTGCAAAACTATGGGCATTTCTAAAAGAGTTTCAGATGTTTAACCTAATCTACAGTTAAGTTAAAAGTGTGTGTTTTCTCACTCCCTCTAAAAAAAAGTTTTAAGTCCCTCTCAGGTTGCAACACTAAGGCAAGTAATCAAGACTGTCATTCAATTTTCCAGCATTTTCTTCCTTACTGTTGCACCTTCTCATTGGACATATACTCTTTATGACAGACTATGTGACTCTAATGAAGTTAATCCAGGAAAACAGTTAAAAATGGCATTAGAACAACTGTTTTCAGCTGGATGATAACAGTACATATCTTCTGAAGACCAGCAGGACTGTGCAATTTTAAATAAAAACTGGAGTTGAAAAGGGGGATTTTCACCTCCACCATTAGAGAAAAGGAATGTACAATACACGCTTACTCCTTGTAACAGAAGACAATACACTCATCTACTCAGTTTTAACAGTACTCCCTCTTAGATTAAGTGTTTGGCTTGATTAGCTCAGAGCACAGGTGCAAGTGAGCAACATTTCCTTTTGTAGAGCAGAGTGGGGCTTGAAGAAGTTAGAAACCTGTCAAGGTCACAGCACAGGACGATGCCAAAGTTACACAGGAAGGCACCACTGATTCCCAGCTCAGCTGTGACAGAGACTGCAACACAGTGCTCCTCAAAGGGGTCTGTGCTGCCAAATGACACACAATCAAAAAGATAAGGAAGATCACAGTTTTCAGGACTAACACATCTAAGGAGTACTTTGGACACGAGACAAGTCAAACCACCTCTTAGTCTGAGTTTTACAGCTAAACGAGGTAATGCCGCAAAACAAGTACTAAGAAATCTCCTGTAACTCTCACACTTGCTTAATCACATTCCCGTATCGTTAATGAAGTCTGGGGAAATAATTGAGCGTTGGAGGAAAAGCGAACAGGGGCCACAGGATCACGCAGGATTTATTTGCTTGTTTTTGTCCTCCGTGACAAAACACTATACTACTGCGAATATGGAAAGAGAAAAAAGCGGGCAAATAGATAACCTCGAAGGCTCCGAGGGGTCCCGTTGTCATGGAAACAAGTCGCCGCTAATGAGCTTTCCACGGCATGAGTGATTAATACCCGAGTCCTGTAAATAAATATTGATTCAGAACCCAAACACACACACACACACACACACACACACCCTGCCGCCAGCCGCCGGATCAGGGCGCACAGCAGCGCGGCCGCGGCTCCCTGCGCACAAAGGGGACCGCACCAAGTGTCCCGAGCGCTGCTGCCACCGCGCTGCGCGGGGCAGACACGGCAGCCAAGGCGCAGCACCCCGCGGGCCGGGCCGGGAGCTCTGCCCCGCTCCGCTCCGGGAGCCGGGCACGGCACCCGCGGGTCTCCGGCAGCGAACGGAGCAGCGCAAGCCGCGCCCGACACCCGCCCGCTCCCCGCACACCCCGCACAGCCACACCGACCCCTCACCTTGCGCTAAGTCGCTCCCCGGGCACAGCCACTTTTCCAGCAGCTGCACGGCCAAACCACGAAGGAAAGCGCGGCTCCGGCGTGTGGCCGCGGGCAGCAGCGGTGACGAGGGCGGCGGCGAGGGCACCTCCGGCCTCGGGGAGCGGAGCACGGCGCTTCAGCCGACAAGCGGGGGAACGAGGCACCGATGCGCAGGAGCTGCTACCACCTCCTTCCCCATCTCCCCCCTCTGCGACTCCCCCATCCCCTCCTGTCCCCGCCCGCTTCTCCACCTTCTCTCTTCCTCCCCCCGCCCCCGCTCCGAGCAGCTGCTCTCGCTCCACCTGGGCCGGCTCTCCAGGTGCCTCCTGCTCCCCCGCGCGTCCCCTCCAGCAGCTGGAGCTCCGGCCCGGCTGCGCCGCCTCTCGCCGCGCTGGCTCCGCTGTCCCGCACGGGAACTTGCCCGGCCCCCGGCGCTCCTCTCCTGTACGGAGCGGGCGGCTCGGCTCGGCCGGGGACATCGCTGCGCGGAGCTCTGTCCCGGCTCGGGGACAGGCAGAGCTGCCCGGAGGTGGCCACTCACCTCAGGAAAGCCTCGGCGGCGCCCTCCGGGGATGGGGGTGGACGCAGCGCTGGCGGCATCACCGATGGAGGTGAAACCTGGCGGGGGCGCAGGGCTCACCCCTGCTCTCTCCCGCTGCTCCTGCTCCTGCCGGGCTCCCCGGGGAGGGACGCGCCGCCCGGGCGCTGCCGGCACTGCCGGGCCGCCTCTGCGGTGGCCGCCGCCCGCCCTCCTGAGCTGGGGGGAGGATGGAGGGAGGGAGGGGGCGCTGGCAGGGCGGGTGCGCCCGGGCGGGAGCCGTGCGGTGCCGCTCTGCGGTGCACAAGGCTCGGCTTCCCCCGGGCAGGCTGGGCTCTGTCACCCCCGAGCGGGCGGCTGGGCCAGGAGGCGACAGCGCGGCGGCTTCCCCAGGGCTCCCAGCCGGGCGCTGGTCCCTGCCCGGCTACGACCCGGGCCCGCTCCCCTCTTCCTCTTCTTCTTCCCCCTTCCCGCACGCCGCCCCCTCTCCCAGTCGTTACGAGGGCACCGGGATTAAGTGTACTTTCAATTTTAAGAGCATTATATTAATAAATAGCGATTCGGTGATTTTAAATCACTCTGCGAGCATCCGGCAGCCTGTTAAGAAGCAATCCCCTCCAGGCACGCTTTCATCGGAGGGATCAGAGCGCGGGCGCCGCGTCCTCCTGTGCCGCCGGCGGGGCTTGCCCGGGGAGCCGCGGCCGAACGCCCACCTGCTGCGGGGTTCCTGAGGAAAATGCCTTACGGGAGAGCCCTGCCCGTCCCGGGAAGGCGGCGGCCCGGGGAGCGCACGGGTGCCGGCGGGAGGGACGGAGGGAGCACCGGGAACAGCCCCAGAGTTTGGGTCCCGCGTCTCACCAGAGACGGAACCGGCCCAGGCGAGGCAGGGGCTGGCCGGCCAGCTGGAGTTGAGGCGCTGGAGGAAGGGCGCGTCCTCAGGGCAGTGGAAGCGTGGTTTTTGTAGGACGTGACGCCGACACACACACGGACAGGCAGCGCGATGCGAGCCCTCCCGGCTCCGCACGGAGTGGCGATGCCCGAGCTCACCTGCGCACCCGGTGGCCCCGTGCTGCTGCGACAGCAGACCTGCCGCTCCAAGACAAAGACTAAAGCGACTCCGAGATAGGAGGAGGAGGATGAACACTGATTTACTGATTTGAGGGCTCAACCCTCAAAAAATGGCTAAAGCTTCCCCTTCTCCCCCTCCCTCCTTTTGCATCGCACCTCCAGAGCCCAACAGGTGGTTGTGACCTCAGGAAGTTCTAAACTTATCTAAGTAGCGTCTATAAAGGACCTCTCTCATAGATTCAGATTATAAGAAAAAAATATTTTTCATTTACATTTTAATGCATAAATCATGCAAAGTAGGGAGCTCCAGACACTGTTGCAAGAGTGATGACTCATGCCCACCACATGTACGTTATTTATTGTCTGAGGATGGGACCGTGTTTAAATTAGGCTGCTTGATAACCTAATCTGGATGTTCTGAACTGCCTCCCTATAATTATGTTCTGGAGAAAGTAAAGCATCATTTCTTAACCCTGGTCTGTCTCCCTGACAGGTTTTAATTCAGAGTCCTGGGTGGAACTACAGGTTTTGAATTTCCTAGCAGGTGGAGTGCCCTTTCTGCACAGGCACTGCACGTGGAAAGGAAAGATCACAGATGTACTTCTCAGATCAAGCAGGAATATTAAACTATGGCTTTCTTCACATTAGCAAATAAAGACTGTAACTTGGACAATTTCAAACAGAAATGAAGATACCCTATCAGCTTGTGCCAATTTCTCATGCAGGGATGTCTCATTACACGACTGTGTAAAACTAGGCTTCACTGTCCCATTGGGACTAATTCTGTTCCAGACACCAAAAAAACCCTCCTTATGGCTAGGTGGGCTGCTGTTATTTTTTCATAAAATAATTGCAGAGCAGTGAAATGGTGGACTACCAGTTCATCTGTTTGTTTCCTTCTTACAGTCCTGTATTATTACTGATTCCTCCATTTGACTAAACCTTTAGAGTGCAAGGGCAATAAGCTGTGCTGTTCCCTATCCTTCATTTGTTTTTTCTTTTTCAGCAGATGGTATCAAGGAAGCTCTTCCCACACATACACAAAGATTCAAAGCCATTCCTGTGAGGAGCTCAGGCTTCAGCTACTCCTTTTGTTCTGTGCTTCTCTTTCCGTTAGAGTGACACACTCACCCTCACCTGTTTCATTGCTGTGAGTGGCCAAAGGAAAAGCTACGGCTGGAGTCTCTTTTAAATATGACACAATTCTGTGTTACTCATGCCTATTTATTGAGAAGCAGACATTTTCCAGTGGACAAATATGTGAGGGGAAAGACCAGGGTGGAGGGTGTTTATTTTTAGTCAGTGTTTTCAAGGAAAGAGAGAAACGCTGGGCTTTTAGTGGTTTGAGCTTTCAATTGGCTTTTGGTCAGATCACAAACCCACAGGGCTGAAATGCAGCAAACAGTAATAGGAAATGCAAATTAGGACAAGAAATTAAATTCTGATCAATGATTCTGTCATCCCATGCTAATGCCAGATGCAGCAACCAAATGCTTGTGTCCCAACAGCCTCATCATCATCTTCTTGATGTTGTATGGCTCTTTTGCAAGTAAATATAAAATAAAACCAATCCTATATTTTAGCCAGTTAGTAGACACTTTCTATTTTTTAAAATACCTACGAGCCTTCCTGCTATAGCACTCCTGTCTCATAAAATAAAATCTGTTTGAAATCATGTCTTCTGCCACAGTCTAAACTTCAAGTACCTCTCCTGGTATGGAGGGTGACACCAAAGAGAAGAAGGGTGATTTCACTATCACACCTGCCCAGACCAGAGCGGAACTGGTGTTAGGATTCAATGCCACTGATTGTGGCAGTGTTCCCAATCCAGCCTATACTGCTTCAAGGTTTCGAAGTTAAAGCTCTGTATAAAAATACAAAAGGTGGTTAGAATCCAAGCAGTGATTGTTTGCTTAATTGTGGTATAAAGAAACCTCAAATGGGGACCTTGTTTGGGCCTTGGGATGATACCACAGTAAATAATATAACCATGAAAAATAGCATAAAGCCATTATTCAAAGAATCTTTTTTCCCCCCCTTCTGAAGTTAGAGAAAGGCACTATTTTAAGGTTCACAACATCCGAGCAGCTCATTTGGCATTTTAGCCCTTACAGCCAGCTCTGCTGGCTCACATAACTAACTTTGCTCCCAGGGAACGTCCCACTGACCACAGCAAGGACAAATGCCCACCCTGGGCTTTACAGTACAGATTCTGTGCTGAAAAAATGGGTCAGGGGCCAAATGCTGGAATGATTTGCAGGCATGAGTTATACACGAAGATAAGCATGTGCCTAAGCCTTTGTGGGACTGACCCCAAATTTCTCATGTATTCATCATGAAAGATGAAAAGCCCAAAGCCAACAAGGCCATATTGTTCCATCCTCAAAATTCCACAGACTTTCACCATCTGTATGAAAGTTTTTCCTTGGAAACATCAGGAAATCTTGATAATACATTATAAGCACAGACATACAGCATGTTGGTATCAGATTCATTTTTTAAAAGGCTCATTCACCTTTTAGCATTTTTAATAGTTTTCATTGGACTATAATGACATGAAACGCACTGTTTCCATGTAGTATTTGGAAAATACTATGAGTAAGACGATGTTTCAAATATTGTTTCAGTCACCTTTCACAACCCATTTTTTGAGATTACCGGGGGAACCTGCATGGGCTGTCTTTTGTGAGGGACTTGCACACTGACAAGGTGCATTAAATCCTTCCAGATGAGACGTGTTGACATCTGGAGTGAATTAACAATCAAAGTGCTGACTGCAAACAGGGCAGTCCAAACTCAGGTGGTTTGGACATGGCCCTGGCTACCACATGGTCCTTGAAGATTGCCAAGGATGTTTTTCAGAGCTGAATGTCAAGGAAATGACTTGGGGACAGCCCTACTGTTGCTGTCCAGACTTTATATGTGTATGTAAATGTATGTATTCAGGAAAATAATTATATTTAAAAAGTGCATGAGAACCAAGAGCACTGGCATATACTTCTATAAACATTCTTGAAGCCATGAGTTTGAAAAGGACTACCTACCACATAAACACTTGGGTTTTTTTCAGTAAGCTGGGGTTTCCAAAAAGAACAAGAAAGAAAATAACAGAGGCAAAACAATAGTGAATTATAATAGTGCAAGGACATCTTTCTGTGGGATTTAAGCACACATATAGGCACATACACACAAATATACACGTTCAATTTCAAGGTCACATCCCAGGAAGCAGAGTGGGTCACATACACAGTGCAGGTGCCACTCCACACTAGCTGGTGCTAAGGGCTTGCACTGATAGATCCACCTCAGAACACACACAAATGTGTGGGATTGACATTAATCCTGTTATCCCAGAGGGAAGGACATTCATCCCTCCTCCCAAAGAGCAGCCTACCGTGGATTCAGGATGCTCTCTCCCCCACTTGATTCCTAAGCAAGCCAGACTGCAGCACCTCTCTCCCCCTCATAGGCACTCCAGGCAGCTGCTGCTCAGAAGGGCAAGACAGGAAGAGAGCTATTTTTATGTGAGCAAATTAAAAATATTGCTTGCTTCTGTGTGTAGACAGTGCTACAACAGGCGACATTTAAACCCATTCACACTTGTCATAGAAATATTACACGGCATGTGGATTGTCCCTCACCAGCTCAGCAAGGCCATCCCCAGCCTCTCTCCCCACTGTCCTTTAGATGCTTTTTGCTCTTTCCCTTTGTCTGATTGCCAAGGTGAAATGCATGATTACTCCTGAAAGGAGAATGGACCTGTGCTGTTAGGCTGTGTTGCAGGGCACTTGTAAAGCGGAGAGGGGAGAGCTGCAGAAGCTTTCCAGTCTGACATTAAAAGCAAAGGTGCCTTCACGGTTTTCTGTGAAAGGACAAACCACTCTTCTGAGTCATTCTGCACACAGCAGAGGAGTTATCAGCTCCAAAAGAGTCAGAGTTGGATGGGTCTGGGTAACTTTGTGTTGGTGATGAGAGGAAGGAGGAAGTGGAAAGCAAGAAAGAGGATTTGGCTCTGCAAAATCCGAGTAGATCTTTGTGGCCACAGTGTCCAGCCAAATGCTCCAGTTATGAAAGAAAGAGATGCAGCTCGATGCAGTATTTCGACTTGGATGTGGAATCCTTAATAAGAGAAAAAAGTGATGGAAGAACAATTGCAGTGTAAGTAGATTTATGCAAACCAAATGGGAAGTGTGAAGAGAAAAGAGAGCGAATGCTGGGACAAGTTTTATATTCTCCACAATCTACGGTTTAAATTATTGGACAATACATATCAGCTAATAGTTTTTCCACAAGTTCAATTTTGTCACTATTCACTTTCTGTCAGAGATTATTACACAGAGTTGGACTGTTGAACAGTGGCTACATTTCATTCCAAATATGGCTGCACTTCAGGGGAGGGATTGTTATTGCTGAATTGTCTCAAATTTTAAAGGAGTCTGAGATCCTTGACATGGAAAAAGCTATGCAGACGTGTGATGACTATATTTTACTGGAAGATATTAACCAAAGCAGGGAGGAGGCCCAACAGGGTGGGTTTTCATGCACTCACAGCACAAGGTTCTTGGGAATCCTTTTTTATTTTTCCTTCCTGGGTCTTTGACAAGTGGAACATGTTTTGGTTTAGTTATCCATAACATAAACACAAAAATATCTGGTCTCCCAGATGTGCTGCAGAATGTATTGTTTGTAAAGTATTTTAAGGTTCTCCCAATGAGCAGGAATTTGTATTGTTGTGTTTTGCTCACTAGAAACCAGCAGGAGCTTTTCCACAGCCAACTCCATCACCGCCAGCTCACATTGTGGGGTTTCCAGGGTGGCACACGAGAGACACATGGCACTGACTCATGTCCATGTTTGTCAGCACCATCAATGGCCTTTTCAGGATGGATTGGCTAGGAGTTTGCTGGGAATATAGGTTAGCTTTGGGTTTTTCAGTCCCCTTGTAGCTATAGGACGTTTAAGGAGCTGGTCCAACAAGGGAGGAAAGGAAGGCTGCTTTTCATTGAGTCAGAAAAGGTTTTATTTTGATGGGTACACGGAATGAGATTTCCCTCTAATCCTCTGTGTAATTCATTGGCGTAATCTCTTTGTAGGCACATCATATTAATCCTTGTTATTACAGAGAGGACCAAAAACACGGGGAGTTTCAAAACACGCTGCTATATGGAAAAGGCCAGGATGTTGGATCTTCCTAATCTTTATACTACAATAAAGATTTACATTGTTTATGCCTTAGCAGCTCACTAGAAATAGTCCTTGAGGTTAGAGTGCTCAGAAAAAAAAAAAAAAAAAACGAATAAAAAGAGAGAAAGTATTTGAATTGAGAAACATGCCGTGTAACATTGAGCCATGCCAGCAAAGGGATTTTTCTCCTGTGTAGGAATGAACTGGAAAAGCTGGGTGAAAGTGGTTTTAATGTCAGTGGAACCTGGAGGCTGAGGCATAGTTTGATTATGATTTTCGCTATCTTTGACTCCATGGATTCTGTCAGTGCAGAACAGACTTACAAGAGAAAATAATCTATAAAACCATAATGTAAATAGGTTTTTCTTGCACAATATTCCGTGGTCACAGGTGTTAGACTGCCATCCTTGGGCTAGGATTTGCATTCAGTAGATGTGCCTTTATTGTTATATGGGCATGGCTTATGACCAAAATCCCCTCTGTATTAATAAGTGATTACATCCAGAGCAATATTCCATCCTCCTGCGCAGGATTTCTTCCCTATGGACTGGAAAAGGAAGTTTTTCACTCCACCGTAAAGTTCTTCTTGTGCCTGAAATGGAAACTGGGATGGCCCCTTCCCTCATGATTCTCCCTCGCTGTACTGCTGCACCCTCTCTTCTACACTTCACTGACAGCACCAGACACAGAATTATGTGTCAGGAGCGAGGACACCAAATTGCACCACTGAGCTCACCAGGGTCTAGGTATTTTCTAGGAAGTCTCAGAAGCTCATACAGTGTTTTCATTTCTCTGATATGCATTGTAATATACTCTCTTCCTTCTTTTCTCCTTTGCAAAAACAGACGCACCAACCATGGGCAGATTGGAGGATCCATATTTACATGTCCTCCCAAATCATCTCTGTCCATACCCTTAAAGTTATTTAAGCATCAGAGTAAAACTGCTCCATATCCTTGAGGATCTGGGTCAGAGATATATTAGAAAAGGTTATCTTCACTTTGAAGTCCAACTTCAATGCAAATTTGCTGGCTTCCTGCTGCTCCTTCTCGTGCCGCTTATTTATACCAGAAACCTTTTTGTTAGTGAAAGAAACAAATAGGTTACTTTGTATCTCAGTCCCTTGCCCTCGAATTCCTGGGCCACTCTTTATTCTGAGAAAAATAGTATCTTTTTAGGGGTGGCACACCTACCTGGAGACACCACAAATCACTGACAGAAAATGAAGAGATTACAGGCGAGACTTTGAAAATGAAGGTCCTTTTCTGTTCAACACAAACCTAAGAGGATGTTGTGTTTTTGCTGTCCCTTGCTAAAGGATGGCTGCAGATGTGTGGTGCTCTGTGAGCAGTGGATGGTGAAATTTCTTTTCAGGATGAAATATATTAAACAATATCACTGTCTGCAAGTAGTGGCCACTAGCTATTTGGTGTCATAATACTAAGCTTACATTTCCATAATTTTCATAAAAATAGAAGACTGTTCTGCGTGCTGCTTCTCGGGCAAATTTTGCTTTCTTTTGGATAAAGTATTTATTTTTCCCTTTCAGCAAATAACATGCCTGGAATTGTAAGGGATGAAACAGAAATCAGCAATTCATAGAATCACAGAATCATTAAGGCTGGAAAAGACCTCGAAGATCATTGAGTCCAACTTTGACCCATCACCACCTTGTGTCCTGTGAAAAGGGGATATTTACATGTCAGCTTCCGAATCCTGTTGCACAAATTCTCACACTGAAGCCCTTTCAAGGTAGCCGGGGAATGGTCATGCCTGCTGGAATTTTGTACACTCTCCTGAGACAACAACATTTACAAGGAGACTGACTAAACAAAAAGAAGTCATGAATATTTTCACAGCTATTTCTCACTTTTGAAGGTAATGTTCAAGAATATCTCCTCTCCCTCTTTCTCTCATGTCAAGACCTTGTCCCAGTCTCCTAAGGATCAGAAATTAATGTGGGAGAAGTTGCAGAGAGTCCAGGTGGAACATATTTTTACTATTATTATTATTATTATTATTAAAAATTCTTATCATCATCATCATCATCATCATCATTTTTTTGTCTTTATTTTACACAATTCCAATAATATTTCTGACTCTTGTATTTTTATAGTTCTCCTGAATTTAAAAGGGTATTGTTTAGTCAGAAGCTGTCACTACTTTAATTATAATTGCAATATTTGCTCTACAAAGCTATGTAAATAAGGCACACTCACATTCTAATCCACTATTTCCACATTCTGTTTATTTGCAATATTCTTAAGCATCTTGTAAGAGCTATTCAAACTGCCTCTAGTCTGCTCTGCAGAAAAATCTGGATTGAAACATTTGGCTGGATTTCTCCTGCAACTGAAGCCAGCCTGGCCACTTTCTCTCGGGCTCTCCACAGCCCATTTCGAGATGGGAACAAGGGCATATGATTTGCTGGGAAACTCTATCTACCTGTTCATTTTAGCTTCCCAATGGAAGGTAAAAAAAAAAAATCACATCTAATTTTGTGCTTTTTCCTTCATGGCCGAAGTTTGAACAGAGTAGGCAGAGCTGCTAACAGAAATATAGACTCGCTTGACAGGTCCTCCTGTGGAATCAGCCAGGGAAGACTGAGAAAGGGCCTGAATTTTTTCAAGCAGCAAACAAGATAAACATTGATAGCAGATTCCAAGAAACCTTCACATAACCAGGAACTGTATCCAACTGTCACCACCTTTTAAGCACGAGGCAAATCTTGCAGTCTTCACACAGAGATAATTCCCACTAGAATTAACAGCAATTTGTGTGAACAACGATTGAATAAGTGCAGACTCGCAGCCCAGCCCGACAAGTGTTTTCTCATGACAGCATCCAATTAAAATTAATGAAGTAACTTGTTCAAGGACCACCCAGGGAAATTATGGGAGAGGCAGGGGTAGAACACAGATTACATGAGTCACTGCCAAGTTCCTTGATGTTAAAAAGTCAAAAATATGTAGAAGACAGAAAAGCTGAAGAACAGTGAGAAACGAGAGCCATTAGTTGAGGTGGCTCCCTGGCAATCTGTCTAGGGTGATCAATTTACATATTTATTGCTACCAAGAGAAAAATCCTGCAATATTTCTAACCTCTCCCACATCTAATTGGGTATTATGGTCAAAATGCGAGCAGGAATGTGTAAAGAAAAATAATTATGTCTTAACGTGCCAGGTGGACTTGATGTCTGTTTTCTTCACCTACCCAAATTTCAGGTCTCCCTTGACATTTCAGAGCAGCTCAGACATTTCAAATGCAACTGGCTGTGCCTGATTTTGCCCCTTACCCACCTCAAACCAGAAAATTATATTCTGCCTGTGACCACCCCTGTGCCTTTCTCTAGCTCACCTTCTGCACTGAAGCAGCTGTAGGGAGGTGACAGCCCTTTGCAGGCCAGCAGAGAAAGCAGCTTCTAAATCAATTTATCACCTGTGCTGTTAGATTGGCACAAGGGGAATGGGAAGGTGTAAGGATTTGGCCTGCTGTTTATAAAATAAACAAGTTTGCTTGCTCGTGTTGCAAGTGCCCCATGGGAGTGAGTAGAAACAGGAAGAGTTTCAGAAAACTAATTTGCTTTTTATTGTGTATGCTGTTTGATTACCTTGTAGCTTCTTTCTGTTTGCAATAAAAATAGTTACTTCCCAGTCATTTTTATTTTAGGTCTCTCTCTGGCACTCACACACCAATATAACACGTGAATTGCAAATACTGGAAGAATTTCTTAAGACAGTCACTACCTCTGGATTTTATGTATGCATGTGTCTCTATCTTCCTAATGTTTTCAGTTGCTGTAAGGGTTTTTTTCTGTTTGTCGGGTGCCTCTCTTGCCTGGCTTGCCAGAAACTGATGTCTTATCGGCTTTTAAAAATATGAAGAAGGCACAGATGTAAAGGGAAAAGGGAATTTACCTCGGCTTAATAGGATCTAGGTACTCAGCTTGTCAAAGGTGGATACATGCTGCAAAGAATGAGAGGGAGGAAGCCCATACAACACACACCGAGTTTTTATGGACCTTCCAAAATTAGCATATCTACCTAAAATCGCCCAATGAGAAACTTAATAAATGAAGTAACTGTCCCCCTATTCTAATTATCCCTCCCCCAATGAGACTACAGCCTAGTTTACAAAAATATGTTCCAGAGAGAAGGCTCTGTCCAAGGCTGGAGCCTCTAGTTCTGAGATAGTGTGAATGTTTGGTCTTCTTCGCTTTGCAAGACCCCAAACTAAGCTAAATATCCAGCTACAAGAATTATAAACATGTGGGGCTAAAGCACAAGGAGTATTTGTAAAGTGTACAAGGAGTGTGTATAGAGGGTACCAGGGAAGGGAAAGGGTATAAAAATGTATAGAAAGGGTATAAAAAAAAAAAGACAAAAATCACCAGCATCACCTTTTAGCTAGCTCTGTGTCCATGAGGGAGGAAGAAAGGAGGAGCAGTACATTTAATGTACTTCCCTGGAAAACTGTTCAATCACAGTTTTTGAAAGAAACGCCTGAATATCGTGCAAGAACTTCAATGCTCAAAGAAAGTTCCCCTTGACTGGGCACTCAGAGCAACCTTGTCTGACACCCATGCAATTTAAAAGATGAAATGAGTTCAAGGAGAAGATCCTGCAATAAAATTGCATCCTCTCCTGTTTTTCCAGCTGCCTGCCCTTCTCCCAGCTTACCTACCCCAAAATGAGGAGATTGCTTGCTGTGGTCCATTACACTCCAAAAGGAACAAGAAAGAGTGTCTGAATGAATAATATAAACCGTGTCAACACAAGTCCACAAACATCATCCAAGTTCCTGAACCCCAAATGCAATATCCTTTCTCCAGCATCCAGCTGCTCATGGGAACAGTGCAAGAGGAACAAAAAAATCCCTCCCCAACATGCAGAGAACAAATTCACACAGGCCACTGATAAAGGTGAAAAATGGGTAAGTTCCACATGGGGAAAACAATTTTCCCAAGCTTCTTCCAGGGAGAACATGAGGCCTTTTCCTATTGGTGCAAACACTGCTAACCTTTCCGGGAAAGCAACAAAAGCCATACTTGGTTTTCAGTGCCTTGAACTGAAGTTGCAGAAGACTGGGTGGTTGTGCAGGTGCTAAGGAAGGAAAAGGTCCCCTGATCATATTGAAACCGAACAGTCTGAGCTTTCTGCTCAGTTTTATGACCAGCATTTCAAAACAACCTGATATCAATATAAATAACATTGCAATAATATCCTTTAATTGCTTTCCATTTCCATATTTTCCCTCTACCCTTCTGACAAACCAGGAGGTTCCAGCTGTTTTTTTCCTTAAGTAAGTTGATAGAATATTGGTACTTTTTCTGTAAATTTAAGATGGAAGGGGTCAAGAATCCAGATTTTGTCTTAATGTGTCTTGATCTGTGTGTCTGAGTGATACAACATGACCAGAGCTGCAGATTAAATTGAGCAGATTATTCTGCTTTCATGAAGTCAGCACATACCACATGGAGACTTTTGATTGCCTCTGGCTGTATTTAGGGAACATGGCATGACCATGCATGGATCATGAAGCCAAAACAAATTTCAAGTTCCTCAATTTCCTTACAGGTGTTATTTTAGCAGCGGGACACCCAAGTCTGCCACTCCCTTATTGCATTCGTAAACTGAAATCACTATTTTAATTTCAGAGTAAATTATCATAGATGGTTTAATTTTGAGGTTTCTGTATTGAATTGAGTCATTAGTAGGATTTTCTCCCTCTTTTTTCCCCCTCAATGATGTCCCAGTTTTCCCTTCACAGTAAATTCTCCTAACTATATTTTCAATAATACCAGAAAGAAGTTTGTTTCTATGCTTTATTACAGATGTATTTTTAAGGTTCATTTCTTTCCTTTTTGTAGAAGATACACATGAAAAGTTGTTTCGGAGCAGCACCAATTGAAATACTATTTGAGTTTGGAAAGATCCAATTACTAATGTAGAAGCAGCAGGAAGACCTAGAGGCTATAAAAAAATCATTATTTTTTATAAGTTGCACTCATAGTTCAGTGAGTCTGGTGTTTATCTCCAGGAGAAACTTACACCATGTGCTTCATCTAGAGGCAAATCTCGTTGCTGATCTCATTCCTTTTGCTCTGGGCAGTAGCTTAAATTATCATCACAATGAAAACTGAGATGTGAATTCAAGAAAAAGCCCTGGCTAGTGTGGGACCTTTCATTCTCTGAAGAATGTCCATGTTGTTCATGCTAAAGTCAAGTTTGTAGCTCACTTTGACTACCTACGACAAAAAGCTGCTATAGTGTCCAATTCCTCCCTTTGTCAGAAAAAAAAATAGTTGCTCTGCCAAAATATCAACCTAGCACAGTCTGGGAGAAAAGTATTGGCAGGCAAACAGAAACCTCAGTGGCAGCAAAGGAGAGGGAACAGAGAGATGTGGGTTTTGTTGAGACCACAAGGTGAGCATGCAGTTTTCAAATAACTTTCCATTTTCATTTTTCCCTGTTGCACCACGCTGAGAGAAGGTGGTAGCTTGGGTTGGTGATGCTTCAGCGTGAATGAAGGAACATTCCTTTCTCTGGCAGAGACAAAATAATGCTTGACCTCGTTCCCTTTCACTCCTGTGAGACACAGGTGCACAGCACCTCAGCCTCTGTCAGCAGCAGGATGGTTTATGTCGAGAGAGAATCTCTGGGGTGTCATTGTCACAGCACAGAGAGGACATCACCTTCAGACACACAAAATGAGGCTGTCATGCTTGCCTGGGAAAGACACCGGGAAGATGTCCTGGGAGTGTCACCCCTCTGGCCCTCCTCCCTTCTCCACAACCTTTCTGGAATTTCTGCTAACCAGCATTCAGTCCTGTCTCCTGCCTGAGGGTCAGCGTGAGTCCTTGAAATGTGTGGGGCTCTGTTTGAAGTGGTTCACTTTTGGTCAAAGTGAGCTGAATCTGCCAATTTTGTATGATTTCCTGTCTGTATGACCTGAAACACCAGGCACTGTCAAACATAATAAATGACTCAGAAAGAGAAATACTAAACAAAATAGGAACGTGAAAATATCCTGTTATAACCACATTGTCTTTTATAAGGAACATGGCACCATGATAAATGATAATCTAATTCATCTTTGATACAAAAGAAATAAAAGTTGAAATCCTCCACTGAGTTAAAAAGGTAGACAGTAGCACATCTCCTTATATATTTTGAGACACTCTGTTGTTTATTTGAGAAAATGGACTCTGTTCTTCACATTTGCTCTTATATTCATGGCACTAAAGCTCTGGAAATCTGGAGAGACAGTTTCTTAGTGGTTTGGCTTACAAAAAAATCCATGGACATCCAGCCAGCTGTACAGTCCAACCAACAAAAAATGCCAAATTTATTGCTAATTGCCTGGTCGAAGCCAAATGAGCTGAATGTCTGCTACCTTACATGTTCACTGGGCTGAACTCAATTTTATTTGTTTTTAATAATCTTTTTTTCAGTAGCACAAGTTGTAAAAGGAATAATTCAAAATTACTGAATATTTTCGCAGACCAGAAGTTCTGCCTTTCATTCTTTAATCTCCTCCTTTTTAAAAAAAAAAAAAAAAAAAAAAAAAAAGTTAGCAACTTGAAGTCCTCAAACTGATTTTGAAGGCAAAAGATGAAAAACCTTGTTTGAATTAAGCATATTTATATGTCCAAAATAGATCCCATTTTTAAACCATCAGCCAAATGAGTAAAGAATTGTGATTGTCCAACAAATGCACTTTTAGCAAATAAATAACTAGTAAAATTTGTGAGTGATTCACCCCACTCAAGATAACGCTTGTCACAATTTTCTAAGATCATTCCTTGTTTAAAAATCTGGCTCACTTTCATCTGTTTGTAAAGTGTATATCTAACCTTGAATTACAGAAGCAATGGATGAATAGTCACAAATATTTCCATAATTGCTGCTGCACAGCCCAGCATGCCCACTGATATCAAGCTCCCACTGGATTAAATTTTGGGCAAATAAAGATAATCTTCCTGTCTAGAATTACTCATAATAAGAGTACTTTAAGAAGATGAGAATAAAAGAAGAAAACACCAAAATTTGCTTTGTTAGAAATTCAGTGCCGAAACAAAGGCAGAGTGAATGATTTTCTCAAATTTTGCAAGAAATCTGTGAAAATCAGAAACGGAACCAGCATCTCGCAAGGCCCTCTGCAGTGCCTTTCCACAGGACACTCCTTCCTGGAAAGGAAAGGCAAACCACACTTGTTATTCCATCCTTTCCCAACGCCCAGTGTGGGGAAGCTGCTGAGCCAAGGATCATCTCTGTCCCCGTGAGCACGAGGATGATTTTGGAGGCTGATTTTGGAGGCTGATTTTGGAGGCTGCTGCAGGACAGGGCAGAACAGCCCAAATGAAACAGCGCTGTGAGAAAAGAGCTCGTGATTTAGGCACTGCTGGTACCACCAGTCCCTCGAGTGCCTAAATTGCAGCTGAGATCAGGAGTGTATAGCAATGACAAATCGTTATTTTTATAAATAATGACAGGCTCAGAGGCATAGGAGGATCTGAGTTATAATATTCTGATGAAAGGTTCTGTATTTAATATTCTCATTAAAAAATCTCTTTGGAAGGCATTTATCATACTAAGTCCTTCTTTTATTTTTTTTCCTGTTTGGAATGTTATGTTCTTTGAGAAATTTCAAGTATTGATTTGCAATAAAATTCCCAGGAAGAAAGTCATGAAGGGAGAAAAAATTCTTTTCAAAAAGAGAAATTACATGAAAATATGAGAGAAAGATAATCTATTTTTCTTTTAGCTGGCATGCAAATAGAATGGATATAGTTGTTTTTAAGAATATTTAGTTGATAAAATTAATCCAGCTATTTATGAGAAAAGGAAAAATGAGAGACCATGAGGGGAAAAAATGAGGGAAGGAGATTTAGTTCAATGGTTACCTTTCATTTTAATTAACAAGAAAATAATCCAGTAAAAGAATGGTCTTTGGATTGTGAATCAAAGAACTGTCCCCCCTACCCTCAAAAAATATCTGGAATTGTTGCTGGCTGCAAAGATTGTGCATAAATAAATTTAAACTACAACATATTTCACTCTTTCTTAAGCAAGCTAACTTTTACTCCCTATACTAATTATACTCTCTATTTCTGGTGTTTGGTTGATGATAACGAGCTGAGCCATATCATATAGAGAGTGACACAGAGAAAATGTGTGAAAATCCATTTCAAGGCAGCAGATACTGCTCTTTTAGGCAGCATCTCATGCTTTATGCAGCAACTTACTTATGCACCTGCTCTACCTCATTAACAAAACCAGACCTGCAGTATGAGACACATTTCAGTCACCAAGAGCCTTTTTCCAGGAAGAAGGAGGAGACTGGTCTGTTTAATTAATATTTGACACTACTGATCAACTTTGCTTCCAGTTTTTTTAATGCTTTCTGGTAAGTTTAGTACTCACTTGGTATTACAATGGCAGCAGAATTAGGAATGGTCAGGAAAACTTCCCTTCCCTTCCCTTCCCTTCCCTTCCCTTCCCTTCCCT
>VZTX01021515.1:0-19841 GCA_013400915.1 Pardalotus punctatus | reverse complement strand
TGTACATATATATATATATATATATAAAATGTATAGGCCTTTCCAGCTTTTCCCTTTTAAATTGACTTTTTATATCTATACATGAAATCACACACATGGCTGTTGTGATTGCTTTAGGACTTTGAGTCCCTTTCTGTGTCCATCTGACCCCAAACTCATAAACCAGCCAAAACTACAGCAGTGCTGTAATTACACAGCAAAATGTTGAGTAATACCTGGAAGTTAATGTATCTATAACACGTAGATTATCTATCTGTACTTTTGCCATTTTCTGGGTTCTGTATTTGTGCAGATTTCCTTCTGCCTTGCAATGCCTCGTTAATGTTTTCTGTCTCTTGTGTTGCCATGACTGTTTCCTCTGATTGAGCATCTGTAACCCTCTGAATGGAAAACACATGCAAGGAACAGACACTGGGGATTATACATTTCTACCAGAGGCATTCTTCAAAAATTTTCCAGAGGAAAACAAACTTCCTAGTGAAAACTAAAGAAGAATCCCCCCTCTCAACCTATAACACATAAACTGCTAGATATATCCTAGGTAAAAATTAAAATAGCATAGAGAAATTTTAGGAGACCTTCAGAAATAAAAGAAAATTACTGTGTTCTAACTGGCACTGCAGGCTCTAAATCCAGACATGTAGCAAGCTCTGGCTAATAGCAACATGATTTCAAAAAGTGCATTCATGTCAGGCTCAATTCCTCCTTTATGGACAGGCATTATTTCTGGGAATTAGCTGAAAAAGCAGGCATTTCTCATCTGATTATGGTTGAAAGGCCTGATTAAACAGCCCTTTTGGGCAGAACAGTAGCCCTCTATAATAAGAAATGGTAAATTATTAACATCATCCAAAGATTTCTGAGGAAATGAAAGAATTTTTTTCAGTTCTAAGAACACAAGGACCTGCCAGGTAGGAGTACACTGGTGGAGTAGGGTTACTTATTCAGAAATTGCCAGGAGCTGTGGTGGCACAACACAGGCACTTTCATCATCAGATCAGAAGGCAGTTAAGAATTGGAAAGTAGGGGAAGCCTGGAGGATTTTCCTGGTCACAGGAATCCACTTACCATTCCTTGAACTCCGAACTCCTTTTCTTAAGAAGTACTTGGTGTTATTTTTGAACAGTGAGACTGAGGAAAGCCCTGGCTGGAGCAGAGATGCTGTGCTGTGCCTTCAGACTGGGATCTCTTCTCAACAGTGCCGGTTAGAAGCTGATATGCACACTGTGAGCCTCAGCAGTGAGGGTGAAAATGCCTTTGAGCTTCATTTTGCATCCAAATCCAATTGGATTTGGTAAAAACTTCCACAACCATTGAAATTTATTTGTACCACTGCATGCAATCCAGTGATCAATGTGGTATTTTAGGCTTACAGGGAGAAAAGGAGGTTTATCTTCTACAAACTTTAGTGTTCTAGCCTGTGTTTAATTCCAGCATTCAGGTCTTGTATTCTCTCAGCAGCTCCTCACATCCTGAGCTAAAGAGTCTCTGACACTTCCATTATCTTCTGAGGCATTAAGCCATCATCACATTATTCCTTTGGATTCGCTGCTGAAGCAAAAACTTTGAGAGTTCCTCTAGACAGCAGATATTTGAGTCATCCAGTGGGGCATGAATTAATAGTATATTCTATACCCCAGCATATATATATCGAGCTCTACAAATCAGAAATTCAGTCTTATTGTCACTTCATTCCCCAAATGAGTCAATATTTGAGTCTGAAATTAATGGGGAAAAATGC
Source organism: Pardalotus punctatus (assembly GCA_013400915.1). NCBI lineage: Eukaryota > Metazoa > Chordata > Aves > Passeriformes > Pardalotidae > Pardalotus > Pardalotus punctatus. The sequence continues at coordinate 18,100 of VZTX01021515.1, read as the reverse complement.
GAATTGTTGGAAATCATCCAGCAGTCATGTGATAGAGAATCTCCCTCAAAGGAATCTCCACAGGGAAATGAATGTAATTAAGGGCCAAGGTAATAAACTGCCAAGAAATTTTAACTAGTTAGAGAAGCCTTATTTAAACCCTGAGTTCTCCCAGTGAGGTGAACAGGGAGTGTCATCTGCCTCCGAGCTGCTGCAGAAAGAATTTTAAGTACAAAAATTAATATTCTGCATAAATACTTCTGTATTTTCTGTTGGCTTTCTGTATATACTCTCCTACCTTATTAAAAATAAATTAATAAGATTTGTAGAGGTCTCCTGTGCAGTTCTGGTTAGTACCCTGTCTATCATTCAAAGAAATCCAAATTATAGGCGAATGTGTTCTCCTTTCCCCAGTGCTAAGCAGTGTTCTGAAGTGCTGCCTTTATTCCTGTAGCAATAATTAAAATTAAGAAATTAGATCAGATAGCCCTGGACACACACAGGTCCCAAAAGGCCCTACACCACTTTGCTAATGAAGAAGTGCACCAGCCTGAGGCTCTTTATGAAAGGAGGTCACCCCGTGAAGGAATCCTGGTGAGCAGAGCGTGCTGTAATAGGAGACGGTTTTGTGTCTCCCTCATGGCTTTGCACAAAAATATAAATATCAATTTTATCAGACACAATATGGAGTTTAAGCTGGCAGAATCATTTTTCGCCAGTGCCTGAGAGGGCCGTAATAAAGAAAATAGGGCAGCAATAAGTGTTGCCTGGGACTGTCCAGCACTCAGGCAGCTGAAGGAGCAGAGAGAGGCCTGAGATTTGAAATGGTCTTTAGGAGAAAAATGTCTGTGAACGAATCCCATTTGCTTTGTTTATTTGCTGAACTGTATCACATCAGGTCACCATGACTCTGGTTTTTAAGAGCTGCAGGGATCATGCCTGCGTGAAGTGTGTGATTTTACAGGAAACAGAGAAATAAGCTCAAGCCCAGAATAGAAAAAAGGGTGTTTGTCTTGGGAAGGAACAGACCAGAAGGAGCAGCTTTCCACCCTAGAGAGTAATGAGACAAATTCAAACCCACTTGGAGCATGCAGCCACATACAATTGTCTAAGCACCGCTGAGGCTGAGGAAGGAATTTGAGCCCTTCATTTCCCCCTCTGCCCTCATTCACTCCTTTCCCTATTATGCACATCTATTCTTATTTTATAACTGGAACACTCAGTCTAATGTGTTATGTCTATGTTGCATTGTGTTGTCTGCAGCTTTGACAAGCTTTAAAATTGCCTAATTGCAAAGTTCTAGCTCAGCTCCTGGGAATCATGCAGCATTTGGGAGCGTGGGGGAAAAAACCAAGGTGCTCTCTCCTTGACTGTGTGAAACAATGTAAAAGGCTTCCCCAAATCTGCTAGAATACAAGTTCTTCAAAGAGAACGGGGTAAACCTTGTTTATCACTATAAAAAAAACAGTGCATGCTTTTACACCGCCATCACAGAGGAATCTTTGCCTCTGCTGGGAGGGATGGGCAACACAAGCAGCATGGCAAGGGCTGTCCCCTTAGCAGAGAGGGGAGCTAGGGGAGCTCTGCTCACATCCATCAGGAGAACCTGGACCAGGAGACAGCTGGGATTGGCAGTAACAAGAGGAGGAACACTGAAAAGCACAAGGAGAAGATATCTGTGCCTGAAAGCAGTGGGATAAGTGCCTGGCGGAGAGCAGAGACAATAGCAGGAATCGAGAAGCTGCTAGCTTGGAAACAGGGTCACGGGAGACAGGAGTTTTTGGGAAGACAGTGCTCTGGAAAATGTGGGACTGAATGATGGCTGGGAGTGCGACGGCCAGGACCACGCAGAGAGTAACACACAAAGCCCATATGCAAAAATAGATGGGTTTGGGGAACAGAAATAGAATTGATGCTTTGGATGAAAGATGAACTCAGGCCAAAGTGCACAGTAAAGGAATTCATGAAAGATTTTGCCAACCCAAAGGATTATAAATCTGAGGCTGAAAAAAAATCTTTCTACATATTCAAAAGTCCCATATGTGGCAAGAAAAAGTTTATTGTCAAATTAACCATGGGAACAGTTTCTGGAGCAGGAGTTCCTCAGTCTGCTGCTCCGTAAAGCCTCTCAAACATCTGAATTCCTTGTGGTTCACCATCTGAATTAAAAACATATTTTATCTGAAGATTAAGTTATTCCCTAGACTATTTACCATTGCCTCACGGACCAGTGGCTTGAGGATAAAAACCATTTTTGGAGACATTTTTAGAGGGCACAAGACTGAAGGAAAAGGTGGCCACAGGAGCTGGGCAGTAAGTTTCTTCCTTATCTTGTGAGTTCTGCCATATGTCCCTGTGGTCTGTAAATTCTGTATTCTTTGTGTCCATTATCAGTGGACATCCTTCTTCCCAAGTTTTGTTAGCCTCCCCCTGGGCTGAGATCATCGAACCTTGTCCAGCCCAAAACCTTAACAAGGCAGTTCTACCCACAAGTAATTTAATTTTTTAACACCTGGACATCACTCACAGCTTGTTGGCTGCTCTTTATTTCACCAATTAAATCTATCTTCTTGTTGATTAGGCTTGAAAGAATCAATGACAAAGAACATCCTTTCTTAAAATTTTCCATGTTCAACACTGTCAGAGGAAAGGTAAGATCTGGGATTAGAAACATGGGGAAGGGATGATGAAGACAGGGCAATATTTGGATTTGAGAGACTGAGCTGATAGGATGAAAATTCATACAAAAGACAAGGAATAAGGGATGGGGGAAGCTGAGTCTAGATGAGAAACAGGCAGGAAAAGATCAAAATAAGATGGGGGGGGGCACAAAAAATGTAATGGTCAGAATTTCCGTAGTGATGCCAACAAACAAGATATTGTGAACTTCCACGTTTGGTACTGAGAGATGTCACATCTGATTATTCTCCTGGTTGCATTCCTTCATTATATGGATATTTTACTGAAGATCGCTGTACCAATACAGGTTTAAAGTACTCACAGAAAAATCCAAGATGGTTTTCTGGATTTTTCCCCTTGAAGATCTTTAAGCATTTGGATGTTTGTGGTAGTGTTATACTCGGAAAGGTGTGCTCACACTGTGCTGGGAATACCAGCCCTGAGAGGGCTCTGCCTGGCAGAGATTTGTGCTTGGTTCATCTTAGAGTGAGTGGAGGCTCCAGCATCTGTTTTCTTCCCATATCTGTGTTTATATTGAAATTCCCTTCAGAGAGCCTACAGAAAACTACAAGTCAGAGCAACGAAGAAGAGAGCACTACTGGCAAATAACACCTTCTATGCCACAGAAAATATTCAGTAGGAGCTGGCACTGGGAAATCTGGTGCTGCCCTGCAGTGCACTTATGAAATAATGGGCAGGTACAAAATTAAGGGCTGTTAGATTTATATACATTATTCCACGTCAAGTGGCTGTGAAAGGCCACACCACTACTAATTTTTCATGCTCCAGCTGAATTTCTGAGTGGTGGGCAGGACACCTGATGGGGATGAGCACAACACTACCAGAAGTGTGACTGTAGCTGGAATTGTCTATGCCTATCAGCCAGGGAAAGTCTTCAGGGAGCAGCCATAGCTTTTATCAGAATAACAGCCATACTTTTTGGGGGGAAAAAAGTCTAGGCAAAGCCACAGATACCCATCTGACTTTTTATATATGTCTCTCATGGCTGTAGATTGGTGATTTTCAGATAAGACATTAGGAACTGGGGATATGCAAGTCTGAACTTTTCCTTTCTTGCTGCCTTTTGAAGGTATTAACAAAAGTAAGTCACATATAGAAGAAATACAATGAATTCTGGATAGGAAAACTAATATCAGTTCACCACGGGACAAATAACATGTACAAGGGTGATTATTCTTTACACGATTTCCAGAAGTGGAAATGGTTGGGGCTTTAATCTGAAAACTAATATTATTTAATGAGGAACAAACTGAAGATTGCTGTCATCACAAGCCAAAAATTCATGGAAGCATCAATTTCCTAGGTACAAAAGAAACCCTACCAGAACATCCTGTCTAGAAAATACATGGACACTTTTTCTGACTGGATTTAAAATTTTCCTTGTTTGTGTTCATAAATCAAAGTGAAAGGCCGGGCTATTCCATTAAGAACGTAACTGCTGATGTGAGGAGCCCATGCTACTGCTGACAGCACAAAAACATAGGGTGAAATCCTGTTTGGATTAAGTTAATCAGCTTACTCTCCAACAAAAAACAAAAAAAATCCCAACCCATTTGGGAAGACAAATGCATAGGTTAAATCTCACTGGAGGAGAAAAATGGCTTCATGCAAAAAAACTTATTAGCCAAATCCAGAACAAGAACAAAAATTCAGGTTGATGTTCAGCAGCTCAGCTGCAGAGCTATGCCAGCTATTCAATAGGTTTGCCAGAATAGTTCTAGTTCTAAATAAATTAACATAATGTAGGTTTTCCCTGCAAGGAATAGTGGCAGTGGTTTCAGGAGGATTGTTTCTTTAAACCAATTTCATTAAGCATCAAGCAAATCCACATGTGGACACAGTTAAATGAATTTACAACTGGCTTATGTTGATCTAGCTTAATTCAAAGGGTGGATATGGCAGCTATACATTGATTTAGGTGCATCTACAGAAGACTGCAATGGTTATTTTAAACAGACTGAAAATAAGACTTCAGTTAAGCCACTTTTGCAACACTTTAAAGAGCAGGTTAGGTTTTCCTAAGTAAATACACATAGAGGAAGATGACAGCCACTTTTCAAAAAGCAGGAGATTCAAATCAATCAGAGTTCAATTTTAAGGGACAGACATGAGGCTTTCTATTTGTACAAAACCACCAAGGGTAGACTCAGATGTTGACCTGAAAATTTTCTTTTTTGATGTATGAACATTGTATTATAAAACTGACCCTACTTTTAAAGGGATTTGATCAATTTAATCTTCCATTAATCCTCCTTTTTTTTCTTTATTGACTTAATTTTCACATGTACTTTCAACATTCTCCCATTGCCACAGTGACTGTTTGCTCATACTTATGGAAAACATATATTAAATATTCCAGCAGCAGTGATCATTTGAGCCTCTGAAGGACACTTAAAACCCCTAAGCTTTGATCACCAGGTGCACAGAGGAAAAAAACCTAAGAATTTGCTAAGATACTGAACACCTTTTCTTATCGGTATATTCAAGCCATGCTGCAGGGTCCATTTCCAGTGGAATCTGGATTTCACCCCATCCCTTCTCCTTGCTTAGTTTAATGTTCAGTGTGCTGTCAGTGGTTAGCAGTACAAATTTGATTTGTGTGCTGAAGGCAGAACCATGGTGACAATGATCTCTGTGTTTATTAGCTTTAATAATGGAAAGTTGTTGTCATGTCCCTGTCACAAGCAGTGAAGAAAAAAAGGCCACCAATCTGCAGTCATTTTATGGGTGCAAATAGTCTTGATTTTGATGGTGTTCTTCACAGTCCCATTTGTGACATTGGACATGAGGGGTAGCAGGCTTTACCTGGGAATCAGGAATGTTGATGTTCTTAGGTACTATTGGATTCTTTTTGCTGGTAATTTTTATATGTCATATCATCTAATTTTTCTTAAAAATAAAAAAAGTAATGTACATCACAAGGCAAAATATTTTTCTAGCCTCAGCGATAAGTCATCTTGCATTGACATGATTAAATGATACGTGAAAAGGGGCTGACCTTTGAGGAAAAGCAATTTCCACTTATAAAAGTGATATTTTAACAAGATGCCCTTGTGAGGCCCCTTCCAGCACTTTTCTGGAGCAGGCTCCTGATGTCATTACCAGTCCCCCAAGGTAAACCACTTCTGCAGTAAAGATGCTGATGCAGAACTGTTTTTAGCTGCCAGCCAGGGCATGGTGCTATTGCTGCCCCTTCGTGGATCTTGGATGACCTCAGTGCTGCTCCAAACAGGAAAAAGAACAACATATTTGCTGTCTGCTCAAAAGAAAAAAGTCTGTGGACAGTAAAGTGTCTGTCTAACACAGATAAGAAATTAAAGGCTAGCTGAGAAGGTGAGTGTATAGTGATATAAGTATAGTGATGTAAGTATATTAAACCCCAAAATAAAAAAATGTAAATCCTGATTCCACTGAAGTTGATGATAAAACTCCCACTAACCTAAACAAAACTAGAATTACTCTCACAGTGCGCTTGTCACTGTGCAATGTGCTGGTCACTATCATGCTCTGCTGTAATCGTCAATAAAATGAGATTGACCCTGGGATTATTTCACTGTTACCTTTCTTACTTTCCCTGGTTTTCAGAGATGTGGTTCCACTTCCCAGAGCAGCACACAAAATTTATCTCTTTCAGACTAAGGCAGTACAGATTTGCTTGAAAATCAAAAGACACAAAAAATTCTGCCTTAGCACTATAGAATATTGTTGAGACTTCATCTGAGAATAGTTTCAGAATGTGGCTAAACATAAACACAAGAAAATTAAATGAAAAAAACAACAGGGTAACTTTAGAGTAGCCATTTCTATCTGTGGCCTGCAAACTGCTATAGCACTACAAAATATTCCTAAAAACCTAAAAAAGGCAATGAAATAAAGCATTTATTTTGCCAGTCAACATAAATTCAGTCTGTTGATGCCTGCGTTGACCATGGGAGTTTTTGAGAATCCAAAAATTCCAAGAAGTTGAAAAATAAAATATGTTAAAACAGTGATATTGCTAAACTTGATAACAAGGTGTCATAAATGGATGTAGAAAATGAGAATGGTCAATATTTACACAAAATACTACTTAAAACCATAAAAAGAGTAGCAATCCATTTTAACAAGGGAGTAGGATTTGGATGCAAACCTATTCATTCAAGGTACCTTCCTCAGGCTGAAATCATGTACTTTTGATAGACTGGAAGCATGCACAAGAACGGATTCTCTGGGGTTATTAAGACTGATTATTAAGGCTGATTCCCTAAGGAAAAGAAGCTTCTTTAATCATAGCTCTTGAGTGCTTGTTTATCTTCTCTTTCTACCTGTAGCTTCTGAGGGGTCCGAGTTCAGCCAAACTTGACCAATAATTAAATTCCTACAAGTTTTATAAGCACAGTCAGGCAAAAAAGAGCAAGAGGGTACGAGCCCCTTAGCAAGGGAGAGAAGGCCAAGGGTGACTTTTGCTTTGCTTGACGACAGAGAATTCACAGAGAAAGCAAACCCACTAAGTGCCATTGTCTTCAGTCAGACCTCAAAATCACTGCAGGATGCCAACACATAAAAACGGCATTTTTATTACCTCTGGCAGCCCTGGAATTATTTGTTCTGAGAATAGATATAACAATAGATTGTATTACTGATTAGGAATTTTGCTGCTGTCTCAAGGGTATTCAGGACTTGAACCTTCCTTACAGGGGGCAAAATCCACAGGGCACCCGCTCCATCAAGAGCAGATGATGCAGCCCAGAATTCTTGATCCCTAATCAGGCTGGGGTGACTGAGTACACAGTCCTGTGTTATTAATGATTCCAGGATGTGTTGATTTACCCAAAGGTTGTAGGTCCCCCAATAGCCTTGGCTTTGATTAGGAGGCCAGGCTGAAAAATCTGCGATAATTTGTTGGAAAATCTCAGGCTCAGTCCTGGAAAGCATAATAATAACTGCGGTGATGGAATAGGTGTTCATCCTGCTTCAGCCTCATGCAATGTCAAGACACATGTTCACTTACTACAATAGTACTTTAAAATCATAAAGGTAATCAGCCCATCTCGAGTGGGAATGATCAGTTTAAACATCTGAAATGATTGGCTGTTAACTGAATAAACTGGTTTTACTCTATGAATTTTTTACTTGGAATAATTTTCAAGCAGCTGGAGCTAAATTACAAAACTGTTATTTTTGTGAGGTGAGCTTGATTGGGCTATGGGATCTGAGGAGGGGAACTGAGCTTTCTGAGCATTTCCCTGCTGGACTGCAGAATCATCTGCTGAACCAGAGGCATCCTGTGGCAGCAGAAGTGCCTGGTGGCAGAGCTGATGCGGGGGCCCGGTGATGTTGCTTAGCAACTTCCCAGGGATGGCTCTGACAATTAACTCACTTGTGTGTAGGGTGTGTGCTGGAAACAGGGGAAAACAGTGCAAACAGCACTCCAGAAGAGACCCCAGAAAAGCTGTGTGTGCCCATCTGCAGGACTCCAGCCAGAGAAACCCTTGTGCTGGAGTTGTTTCTTATCCAGCAGCTTTTGTGGATGTCCTCATTCTTTCCATGCAAACGTAACGTTAATTTCTAAAAGGATTAATCAATACCTAAACGTGCACCCCTGTTACATAACAACAACATCTGCATGGGCATTGCTTCAAAAAAACGACCTTTACCATTTTCATTCACACTTGAATCTGAAATTACTTTCAAGTGTGAAAAGCTCGTGTTTAACTAGAGCTATTGGCCCAGCCACAAAACCATTTTGTTTTGCTCACCATGTATTAATTTTGCTCTTCATTTAAAACCACACTAAGCTGTGCCTTAGTCTGAGTCATGGTGTCCCAAGATATGAGGATGAACAAAGAAAACGATGAGCCAATGCTCTCATCTTCAAGATGGTACTGGCTTGTTCCAGAGCTGGGCCATAATCACAGTCCTCTCCCTGTCTTCCCTCTCTCACTTCTCAGGGAAAACAACCTGTGTCCCAGCCTGTTACAAAAAAACCCACAAAACTGTTGCAGATCTTTTAAAAGGAAGAAAAAAGCATTTCCTGTGTGTTTTGCAATATGGTTTCTTAAGAATGCTGAAAACCAACATTTTGCAGGAAATTGAAGTGAAGGAAACTTGGAAGTAAATTTACATTTTTTTAGTAAAAAAAAAATCTCCGAAGGACAACCTTTCTTCCTTCAATAATTAAAAGAAGCTACAGTTCCCTTTCAATCAGGATGCAACTGTTTTAATACACTTTCCACATGAACTGTGGAAAGAATTTGATAATACACCTGAAAAAAACAACCAGCTTGTTTTGTAGTGGTCAAAAGTAGCTACAGTCTTTTCTGAAATTCAGCATTCAACCATTTAAAACATTACAGAACTCTTTTCTTCAGACTTTCCAATCAGCTCTTGCACTGGAATGATGCCTTATTATTGCAACTGCTTCTTTTTGTCTGTTGAGTCATGTCACTAAAAAAATGGTGGAAAAAACTGCCCTAATGACAATGAATATAATTTTTTTAATTATTTCATTGCATGAAGGATTTTACATAATTTACACTAACTGATTTTTAACATGCCCATGGTTTATGATCTATCAAAGAAAACACCCAGCAAACGAAAATGCTCCGTGAAGACTGTACATTTACATAATGAGTTTACATTTAATCGGGAGCTGAATATGCATGAGCACAGGCTGTTTCACAGGCTGAGCTCTGCCCACGTATGTCAGCTGCCATGGCACTCCAGACAGGCCCTTTCCATGCCATCTATCCAAGGGTTCCATGGCTCCCAGACCACGGACACTGCTGGAAAACAGCTCAAAGCAGCGCTGCTCAGGACCCCAGGGCATGCACACTACAGCTGGAACACACCAGAGCACCAGAAGTCCTTTTCCTTTGGGGGCTGGCAAATACAGCAGCACCACTGCTCTCCTCATCATCATGTACAGGCAGAGAGAGAGGGAGAGAGGAGAAAATATACAGCCCTAAACTATAGTTGATCTGATTGTTAATATCAGGAATAAACAACCTGACAGAGCAGCTATGAGAGGTGAGGTATAAGTTGGAAACACCCTGCCTGTCTGGAGCTTTCCACTACCATCACCAGGCTGAGAGAATTCCCACAGCCTTCATTTCCTTACTTCTGTACTGGTTGTTCCCTTGGTTAACACAATTGGGGATTTTTCATCATCTTTTTTTTAGTGATTTTATCCTCTATCAGAAATAAATTGACCAAAAATGTGTACTCTCTCTTGTGGAGTTTTCAGCTATTGAGGAAGAGTGAGTGCCAAGAAGCAGATCCCTCTGTGGATGCACTCGGAATATTCACTTTCAGTTTCCAGGCTGTGGCATCAAAGACACAAACTCCCATCAGCTTTGTCTGCAGATATTGGACCCCAAGCCATGTTGAACAAAATTGATTGTGAAGTTAGTTTTTCAGCTATTATTAATGTTCTTGTCTTCTAAAATATTACTTCAAACAGATATGAAAACCTGTGTCATTGCCACATATCCATCCTCCCACTCACACAGTGTCTATCGAGGTATGTTATCTGCCTCAAAATTGAGTTAATTCCCAGGCTGGATGGAGTTCATAAAACTTTCAGCAAAACTGGGCTGGATTTTATGAGCATGAAGCCACATCACAGCTTGGGAAAGAGATTAGGGCAAGCTCAGTTTCACTGGAAATCACACAAAATGTTGTACATTTTTGTGTGTCTTGCTTCGAATTTATGAATTTCCTCAACTTCTAGATTAAATATAAGGTGGGAACTTGCTTGAATTCAGTAGGAGAGCAGAATCCCCCTGGGATACTCCCCAGTCCCACACAGCCCAATGAACACCTGAAATCCAACTGGGTTTACAACATCATATATTAACAGCCAAGCCCAGGGTGGAAGATGTGCACTAGGAAAACGCAGCATCCGACTGGTTTTTGGTTTTTTTCTGTGAGTACTGCCACAGATTTCCCAGGTGGAACAGAGGAACTCTTTTTTTATGTTAGGACTGGAGGGAATTGCACCACAGGGGTCAACTTCACCTCGTACAGCTTTTTATCTCAACACAGATTGCAGTCTCAGGCTGTTGATTTCAATAAAAATACTCCAGACATCTTTAAGAGTTCTCTTCACCTCTGCTAGTCGGAGTAGGAGGTGTGTAATTAAGTTTGAGCTCTTACTAAGACAGAAGATTGAAGACCTCTTCTCAAGCATTGGTGGAATAAGGAGCTGAAAAACTGTTTTCTTTAACTGTATTTGGTGGAAGGGAGAAAAAAGGATGATGTTGAGGGATTATACAACACCACATGGAATTACAGGAAAGAAACTCAGGTACATGCCATTTAAAATCTGTTGTGAATGAGTGTTTTAGTAGCTCTGCGATCACTCACAGGGCGGATTGAGGAAATGGGTGGGGGGGAGGATACACCACTAAGAAATCTAACAAAGGATCACACTAAGGGAAAAAGCAAACTCTTTTCCTAGGCTTCTGAAACAGTAAAAATACTCAGGACTGTATTTAAGATACATGCAAAATATTTACTCTCCCAGCAAATGATGCCCTTTGGGTGCTAACTGCAGTCTATGGCAGGAGAAAGAAGAGCTCCTGCTGTCTCTGCTTGTGCAGAATGTTACTCCTCCATGGTAGAGAGAGCTTGGTTTGCACAGCAATCAATTTGGCACACTCCTCATACAGAAAACCCTGTTGTACTGCTTGCAGAAGAGATCTTTTCTGTTGCTTTCAATAGCTACCAGGCCCAATTCCTGCAAAATAAACCCAGGAATGAACAGAGTCCCTGAAGCAGCTTTCACCTCTGGCTTCATCTCACTCTGTGTCCCAAGCTGTGGTATGCAAACCATTCCAAAGGGCTGTGCCTGTGTGATGCTGCAGCTGTGGGAGCTGGAATTGAATCCCAATTCATTTCACAGCACAGAGTAAAAATCATGAAGGGCTCAGGCAGCTTGGTGAGGCTGCACATCCCTGCAAGAGGCGTCCTAGAAAGAGCAAGATGTGCTGTCAGTCAGGGCTGGGGTAGGTCTCAGCTCCACGTAATGCCCAAAAAACAGGCCTCAGGATGAAAAAGTTTCCTCTGCTCATCATCATCACTGCTGACAGCGGTACCTGTCACTGCCAGGGATGACAAAATCCAGTAAAAGAAAGTTTGGTCAGTATTACACAGGGCCGCAGATACAAAATGGAGGCAACAGGGAAAAGTGGAAAATTAATGGCGATTCTTAATGAATTTCCACTAAGCACCTTTCCATCTCATACATCACACATTAATGCAGTGTTTAAAATTTTATTTCTTTAAGTCTGTAATAGAAAAATTAAATTATGCATTATTAATAAAGTAGCTTGCAGAGAAGCTAAAGCCTTCCAAGGAGAAGAACAGAGTTTCTAGAGGATATATGCAGAAGTTGAGATGGTGATGCTAAACAAGGAGGAAAGTATTTGGGACCCATCCTAAAGCCTCTCAAAAATATTTCTGGATTTACTGCTGGGATGGTGAGAGAATAAAACTGGGGATAAAGTTGGCTTTGCTGTTCAGAACTGGTCAATGATCATTCCCCAGTCACAGTGTGTGCTTTCAGGTGAGAGCTCTGTGGGATTCATTGGTTAAAAGATGATCAGACCTCATAAAAAACCACACAAAGCACTCAGATCCACAGCAAAGACATGGAAACAAGAAAATCAGACAGAAAGACTGCAGACAGAAAGAGCTCCACAGGTTGCTAGTCAGAGTTACAGACTGGCACAAGCTTAACCACGTACACTTTATCTGATATGTGTGAGGCTAAATACTGAACTGGACACTAACCAGTCTTCTGTAGAGCCCAGGAAAACAGTAAAATAAAAATTCCCAAAAAAACAACCAACCAAAACAAATAAACAAACTCCAGGTTTTGTTTGGGAGACCTCATCTGCTGTCCCGCCTTGCCACTGGCGTTTCTAAGTGTTGTCAGCACCCGCCTCGCTCATCCCCAGCCAAACTTCCCCCTCTGGGGCACAGACAGAGCCAGATTCCTTCACTCTGAAAAACCCTGCAGGGTGGTCCCAGAACAGTGCTGGTCTAGCAGACAAACTGCTAAACAACTCTAAACCTGTGGTCACATAATCCAAAGCAAATCCAACACTGAAATTTATGTTACTGAACATCAGCTGGGCAGCACAATAATTCATAGCCCTTTTTTATTTATGCTAACTAATATGAGAGCTTAATTTCTTTAAGCTGATTTTCCGTCTTAGATGGATTAAAAAGTTCATGAACACAGACGCAAACAGAAATTTGCAAAGCTGTGGTAATTTAACAATTGCAAGTCATAAAACAATATCCCACTTTTCTAATCCTTATTTCAGGGCTGGGGTGAAGTGATATTGGTGCCAAAGAAAGAAGATGCTTTTGCAAACTTTCTGGGGTAGGAACAGGGCCTTGCACTGAGGCATATACCAAGTCAAACAGTCAAGCCTCCTGCTTTACTGCAGTAATAAATAATTACTGAATTAAAACAGAGAAGGGCAATTACCCAGGATCTTGAGAAAGATTATTTTAATATGGAACAGAGTACTGCTAAAGCAATTAATAGCTTGTAAAAGACCCTGAAACTCAGCAGGATTTCAGCATCTGCAGGTAGGCAAATCTATCAACACTATTTTTTCTGCCATGCTTAGATACGCCTTCTCTCCACAGAACTGTGTGTGCGCTGCCTACCAGAGTGAAACTTTACTCAGCCCTTTCGATTGCTGCTGCCCAAGCCCTTTCACACCCTGCCACACACGTGCTGAACTCTGCCTCCAGCTCAGAGAGGGTTCTTCTCAAGCAGGAATGGAGGAGAAGAACAGAAGTGTGTGGCAGAGGTTTGGGAGACAGAGAAGATTCTCTGTAAATCACGACATAGGAAATATAAAAATAATTTCAAAGTGGCAAACCAAGAATCCAATTCACCCAGTATCAACATCCTGAAAAAAAATGTTATAAAGTCTGAATGCAACAAAGCAACAAAAATATATCTTGATTTTGTGCTAGCAAGGTTTTCACTCACTTATCAAGATTAGGAGCTTCTGATATTGAATTGAATTTCCTTTACTGTATGGAATATATGTTCTCTCATATGAGCTACATAAGGGAAGAAAATTGTGGACATTTTTTCAGCATATATTGTGTGAAACTTGGACTATTTTTTTTTTCCAAAATATTGCATATTTGGGTAGGATAACAAGAGATAATATCCAGCCCTGCATACAGAATATTCATTCCAGTCGAGTCTTTACAGCTTCCCAAATATAGGAGCCAGAGAGGATGCTCTGTTTCTTTTAGGTTTTGGTTGTTTTTTTACCTAGTTGTAGAAGAGGCATCTTGCTGAGGCTTAATTAATAATCAAACCTGGGTAAATCAGATATTTCCAAAGAGGTGAGAAGAGAGGTTATTTCCTCACAGGTGGATTTGCTACCCATGTTCAATTCATACAGAGACTTACAGGTTCTACAGGTGGTTTGAGGTTATCCTCATCCTTCTGATTAAATTCCAAAAGCTTTGAAAGGCTACTGCTGCTTACAAGATTCACTTCTAAACCCTGGAAATTTGCTCTGCTCAACTGTCTTCTCTATCCTACATTTTTAGAGAATTACACTACTAATGATGGGATTAATATTAAGCCATTTCACTATAAATGGGTTGGATGTACTGCTACTATTTTGAATTTATCTGCATTTGGCAAGCACATCTCTGCCCTTTTCCTTCTTTTCAAAAGAAATTTAGAGTGACAGAAATAAAATGTCTTCAAAGTAAACATGTGAGAGAGGACTGCATGCCTTTTATAAGAAGGGAAAATAGCAGACTTTCCAGGAAACAGGGGAATTAGGCAAAGCCACAGGGGTTTTCTGTTTGCTTGTTTTCCCCCACTTTCTAGTAACTGCAGCAGCTTTAATTCTGAAAGCTCAGCTGTAGGCACAGTAAAAGGGCAAAGTCTCACATATTTACCTTCAAGCTTATCAAATCGAGTGAGTTTGGTTTGTGAAGGGCTGAGCTCTTCTTGGCCACTGCTCCAGCTCGGACCCAGTGCCCTGGCGACTCTGCTGGGCGTGTTCCCAGCCACTCACCTCAGTGTCCCCAGAGCCAGCCACCTCTCAGGCTGCCATTGCATGCACAGCAGAGCTCAGTCTGAACCAAATCATCTGAACCAAATTAGTGTTTTGCTTTCTGTAAAGTGGTTAGGGAGTTGGCCAGCACTAAAATGAGAGGAGGGAAAGACTTCTGGGACCATCTACCCCTTTGCCACAGAGACAGTGAAAGGCAGTCTCCAGCATTCTGCTTGGCCTGGAGGCATCGGGAGTTGGATCCTGCATCTCCATGAGAGCAGATGGAGATGCTGAAGGGAAAAAAAATCTGCTTCTTCCAAGGAAGAAACTCACCCTCTGAGGGGAGGTCAGGGACAGGATCATTCCCATGACTCACCTTCTGATAATGGTTCAAAAGCAGTGTTTGGGGAGTTGTCATGGACTGTATTATTGGCCACATAAATCAACAAGGTTTCCTAGAAGAGTTGAGGGCCTGACCTATTGCAGCAGGCATTACGCTGCCTGAACAGAGGCTCAGGAATTAAGGGACATTACTTTGAGCTTCTGCTTAGCTCTGAAGTGAACTATGGCAGAAAAGGGCCGGGGGGGATGGGGGGGAAGTGAGAGAAGAAAAAAAGATTGATTTTACTTTTAGCAAATATTTGGCCACCAGGATCTACTCACCTGTCATTTGCCTTGCCTTGAGAATTGGCCTTTGCAGAGTGAAACAAACAAACACTGCTTCACTGGGTGGCATTTTGCAGTGACACATAAGCCTCGCTGAGGATAACAGACATTTATAGAGCAATTCATATGACTTTAAAATTATCTACCTTTGCTTTATCATTGTTTAATCTACTAGTTTGCATTTGTTATTTGAAATGTAGACAGAGAAGCCGTGCGGCTGATAGCAACATGAAAAGCCTGCTGTGTGCTAAGACTCATTATTTGTGTTCTAACACCCTCTCTGGTAGACAGGTTTTCACATGGACAATTAAAAACAGACTGTCTTCCTCCCCTATTCCTTAGAGGGTGCAGGGAATGGCTGCACCCACACAGATTCCCCAAAGATGCATATAATTCTCCAGAAGAACCTTATACACGACAGTACAATCTTCCATTGCATGGGTTAAGCTGGAAATAGAAAATATAAACTGCTGTGATTATTCCCACCTTGCTCCTCTTCCCTCACGGGTCACTGCCAGTTGCCAAAGGTCACCACAATGCTGCAACTTCAAATAAAGCTGCTATGTGGACAGACAAAATCCAGGGACGTGAAGGCAGCCTACTCATACTGAACTCCTTGACAGCTCATCCTTCACATTTCCTGCCACCCACTCACACACAACACTCCCTGTCTTGCCAGCACAAACACGGTGAGACAGGGAATTGGGCTTTAATAGCCAGAAGCTTTATCCTGTGGTAGTTGCTGGGAGATTGCAACTCCACAGCCAACACCTGAGAAGCATAGCTTGGACTTGGTCACCACAAAGAGAGAGAAAATTTCCTGTATTCTGTTAGACTAATTCAATTCTTGGTGAGTTTTCAGCTTGGTGAGCTTTCCCCGAGGAGCCCCTCCGCGCCCGTGAGCGCTCCCGGCCACCTCAGTGGATTTGCTGAAGAGAAGGAGGAGGATGAGGAGGACGAGGAAGAAGGAGGGAACGGGCGCGGTGGTGCTGCCATGGCCGCGGAGGGGCCAAGCGGCCGAGCGGCCGTGCTTACATTTCCCTGTTTAGGGCTGAAGCTGAAGGGGTCCCCCCCGATCTCCTGCATTTTCTCCTTCTGATTCAGCCTGTGCAAAAGGTCCTGCAGCCCCTTGATGTAGCTGATGGCGTTCCTCAGTATCTCCACCTCGGGCAGCCTCTGGTNTGAGAAAGAGTTGGTCAAACAGGTAACTCAAGTTAACTATTGAGAGACAGAATATGTGAACTACTGAGAGACAGAATATGTGAATTCTAAAAACACTAGAAAAACAGGATTTCCTTAATCTTGTCAAGATAAAGAGGGACAAGAATCTCTTTGAAGGCAACACAGAAACTGCTGCATCATCCCCCACCAGGTACCACGCATGCCCAGAAAGGAAAGGTGAAAAGTGCACTGTGATGAAGACTACCAGATCTTCATCACGAGAAGACCCCCGAAGACCACCAGGACACACAGCGCATGCGTGGCACACATGCTAATGATATTAATGATTTCCGAGAAATGATTTGTATAACCACTCCTATCTTGAGGAATGTGATGAATATGCATGAATGTCACCCATAATATTGTGAGTTGGCAGTGCCAAGGTGTGTGTTTTTGGAGGAGCGATCTCCCACACCCGGCGCGCCGAATAAAGCAAATACCCACTTCTTTGACTTTGTCTTTGAAGTGTCTCTGGGCCTGCTTGGGGCGAATCAGGGTACAGCGGGGATCCCTCAGCCATCTCCAGCTGCTGCAGGGCTCCATTCTCCCTGTCCAAGTAGAAGAAGTAGGACCCAGTTTCAAAAACGTCCATCATGCTGTCCCTCGGCCTCTCTGCCTGCTTGAGTTGGGTGGCAGTCTCAAAAACACCCCGAGGAACAGTCCAGATGGAATTTGATCAGTGCAGTGACGCAAGTCCCCCCCGCTCTATATAGGAGCTGCCGAAACCCTATCCAACCTTGAGCTGTCGCGGTGTATCACCCCCGAAAACTGATTCCAGCCAATCTCCCGGGCGCTGTCCTGAGAACATCTCCTATTAAGAAGGGGGAGGGGATACACGAGAGGTGGGAGACAAATCAGAAAAATATAAAAAAGCCACAACAAACCAAAAACAAAACCAAAAAACAACTAAAACAAGCGCAAAAATTATACAATATACAATATACAATATACTATATACAACGACTTTCCACCCTGCCCCGAAGTGCGGTGAGTTCGGGGTGCCGCGAAGAGACGCGGGGTGGGGGCTCGGGAGCAGCGTCCCGGCACGGCGCGGCTGGAGGACGGGGGCGCGGGGCTGCGCAGGGGGCCCTACCCCAACCCACCGCTCGTACACCCAGCGCACGCTCCCTGCCCGGGGCTAAGTGTACATCTACAAGGAGAGATTTCAAAGGCAGCCATCATTTTCCAAATAGCGGGGTTAATGTTTTCAGAAGCCCCTGCTATTTTTTCTCCCCTCCCCCCCTTGCCCTTGAAGCATGCATTCCTGTGACCCAAGCCACCTGGGCCAGCCCAAGGTTAGGAGCCAAGCTCCCTGTTCCTCCGCACACATGGGGAAGGTTGCCAAGGCAGAGCTGTGCTGTGATGGTGAGGCACCCGCAGACAATGCTCCTCAGCTCAGCCTTTCAGTCTGAACTTTCCCACGTTGCCCATGAGGTGAAAGGAGTGATTCCAGGTGACTGGCTTACAGTGTGATGGGGCTCTCTGGACAGTCCTTGTCCTTG
>VZTX01021513.1:649215-663274 GCA_013400915.1 Pardalotus punctatus | reverse complement strand
CTTTCCTTTCCTTTCCCCTTCCTTTTCAGAAAGTGGAGTTAGGTCATCCATTTGCCTACACTCACACAAGCACTCAAAATCTTTACTAATTATTTTGTTTCCTTAACTATAAATTCTACTTGCTTGCATTTAAGAATTTAAGGAGCCCCAAATGGACTCTGGGTATTACATTGAAGCTTTCATGTCAGATATTTAGGTTTTCACTGCTCTAAAAATTTGCCAGCCCTGTCAGTTCTACATCCACACCCACAGCAGTAGTTCAGTGGCAGCGTGTTTTCGATGAGTTTAGTGATAGTTCCACAGTATCAATTATCTTTAGATTTGTGAAACAGAGCAAGGACAATGAAGCAGACTGTACCAGCTCTTAATGCAGAACTACAGAATACATAATTTAGCATTTATTTTATTGCCAGCATTTTCTATATAATGTGTTATTGCACAAAATAGCCTATCAAATGCATTAGCAAACAAAAGCTATATAAAGACTCTTATAACCAAAATGCAGTTTATGAATAATTCACATTTCCATGCATTAGGAGTCATCCAGATAAAACACATAAAGTGCACTTAACTTGTCCCAATGAAAACCTATAAATTATATGAATAATTGTAAATATATAATGTATATAATATCAACATAATATTTCAGTTACCTTAAAGGATAAAGTTGCTTTCTTGGATGACTTTGAAGACAATTTGCAAGCTTGCTCAATTTATGCTGACAGTAATTGCTGTACAGCTGCCTGATGTAGACAGAGGGGGAAATGGATGCACTGTGCAAGTTAGAACAGCAGAAGGCAAGCTGCTGGGCTACCTTTTGTGGTACTATTTGTACTCATTGACAGGACCACTGCCAGCTGTTCAATTATCTGTCCAGAATACTCCAGAATACACACTTTATTGGTACCTGTACTTAGACAAAAAACCCTACTTTTGACTCATGTATACTACTTAGAAGTAGATAAAGTAAGCACATATTTAATTAGATAAACATGGAAGATTTGGGGAGTATTTCAAAACTACAATAACAGAAGAAATTACCCGTTTCATGCCCAGAAACATAAAAGTTATTGAGGAAATTCCAGAGTGCTCTGAATTGAAACAATTTTTGGTTCCTTATCAAAAATAAAATAATACCAAACTACACCTGCAAGTCTGTAAGCACAAAAAGTTTCATGTGCTTACAGAATGAATAGTAGACATTCAATTTCAGAGGTGTCTTTTGCTTCCACACCAAAATCCATCTGTGCATTACCACTGGATAAATTACGAGGCAACAGCCACAGCTCATGGCACTGCTTCTGTGGGTTTCACATTTTGCCAAGAAACCTTCAAGCAAGCACCAAGCCACAACAGTAAACAATGACAGACATATCAAGTCATCAATGCAAATGGAGGGAGATGAAATGGACAATTGTGGTTACATGATTTAACCTTACAACGAAGGTCACACAGCCTATAGAATATATAAAGTTCCCCTAATTATGCTTTTTGTAGGATTCAGCTATTGGAAGAAGTTTGAATCACGGTCCAAGATGTAAAAAGGGTCAGAAATTTGGTATTTTTGTTCAGCTGTATATTGGGACAAGCATACAGCAAAGACTGTGTGCTGTACAGACTCTGAACAGGCACACATCCCCCCAGACACATTGAGGACTGCAGGGCATTAACATGCTTTTAGGTAATCAGGAAATATTGCCATTATCCTCAACTCACTTTCTTCTTTGGGATTGCAGGTGACTAATTACCACAAAATAATTTAGGAACAATTAAAGCATTTCTCAGTGCTCGTTGTTTGAGAGCAAGTTCCTTGATGGAGTAATGAGCAAAGGCATACACTAATCACCCATTAACTGGCAGGGTGCTTAAACATCATTTCATCTTGCTCTAGAATGGGTTGTGTGCTGCTTAATTTAGTGCCTTTGGTAGACTCAAGGGTTGAAGGCTGATGAAAATGGGATCCAAATCTCTGTTTAGTCAGAATCTCACATGATACAGCCTCATTTCTTTTTGACTGCAAATATTAGAGATTTATGCCTTGTCTTTCATCTTGTGATCTCTTGGGAGGGGTATTTGTGCTGTAGTATAAATGTAACACTAGAAATAAGATTCACAGAACGCTTCACTGGCTTCTTATATTTAATCTCATTTTTTAAACCCAGGTTTCTAGTGATTTTCTGATGTGACTATGCTATATGTGTTTCTGCCTTGCCCAGTTTTGGACTTGTGGCTACTCAACAAAATCTGACAAAGTTCAACAAATATATATAAGGTCCCAGAAGTTGTGTGCAAATGGGCAGCCTGCTAGGGAAGACAGATGAGAGTAAATGTCTGTAGAGGGAGGATAAAGTGATAGATGACAAATGCAATCATGTTAGTAGGCACAGGAGAATTTACCCCAGAGACTATCCATGGCAGAGAGGATTCAGAAAACTCTCTAACTACAGAACTATAGCTTGTAAATAAAGAAAATTCATTTTTACAAGGTTACTCAGATACACAAAACTTCACAGGAAAGATCTGTAATCCTCTGTTGCAAATAAAGTACGCACTTAACCTTTACAGAAGACATTTCACTTGCCTTACTTTTTTCTTTGTCAGTGAATCTGACTTTTAGTTAGCAGACAAATTTTATAAATTACATAACAACAAAGTAAATGCCTGGTGCTTATTACAGAATGCAGAAAACATGACACAATTGGAGTGACTCTCTGAAATATTTCAGTGAGATACCCAAGGGCTTTTGGTTTTTTGAAAAGTGCAGGATTTGGAAGATTGTGCAAGGCTCTACATCCCTAAATGTAAAAATTACATATATATCACACAATGTTGGTTAATATTAAAATCTATTTTTAAACCTCTGGTCAACGTAAGAGCTTTCTAATGAGTATTTGTAAATAATTTGCAGGTATTGGTAGGTATGAATACCATGGATAAGCCAAAGATAAAACGTACTGAGTCCTGGAGGGTACATTTTTTAAAAAGCTACAATTTTTTTTTAGTAGTCTTGCTATTATTGACTTGGTACACATAGGCTGGGGTTAATTTACACCTCCATGTTGGTGACCCTCACCGAAATGACAGTGGGGCAGATGATGTATTAATTTCATACCTCAAATTTTAATGAAAATTCCTCCAGCCACCAAGTCCTGAAACTGATTTCCTTCATGTTTATGTAGAAAGAGTATCCCTATTGCAAATAGTGATTCATCAGAGAAATTACAAGATCCCTTGAGACTATCATAACCTTTTATTCACCCAACAAGACAAAATGAGAACATTAGGCAAGTCAAATTTTGCTTTGAGGCAGAGATTTTTCACGGGTGTTTCACTGTCACTGATCTATGCACAAATCTAATCCTAATCACTGCCGTGTCTAAAACTTTCTCCCACCTCAGTGGATATTATTTTCCTGGCATGCTTGTGCAGTGTGGAGGTGTTATTACAGCAAAGGGACCTGCAGCCCTTTGGCCTGGGGAAATGGTCTGAGACTAAAAGACTGTGCAGGAAGGTGGTGACAACTGCAATGCAACCCCAAATCAAACACCTCGAGAGAAGGCTCGAACCAGCAGTGACTGTTTTTCTTGTTAGGTATTGCAACAGCAAGACCAGACAGAATTGCAAATACAAAGGCATCTGTCAGGAAAATGAAGTCTCAGTATGGATTTCAGTGAGTCTGTAGCTGGAACAGGAGTTTTAAAATATTTATAGCACATTCACAATTCATGAGTTATAGGACATTCAACCAATCACATTGTCAAAATCTCCGAACAGATATTGGAGTGTGCCTTCTGTTTTAGAAATACACAGCAGTTGCTCTATGGTAACAATTGGAACATGAGGGTACTGGGAAAAAAGCCCCCAAACCAACCAGCCAAACAAAAAAACACACCAAAAGAGGACCAAAAAAAAAAAAAAACAAAAAAAAAAAAAAAAGCCCCAAACCATAAAGGGTTATTTTGTCCCTGCAGAAAAAAATGCCTACTGCAAGTGCTTAATAGTACCTCTACCTAAGTGTTCTTTTACTCTCTGTTCAGGCATACCTTCACCTTAGCTGCCTGCTACCATCCTTTAATTTTGATCAGACTTTTCTGAAATCTGGCTTGTGACTGTGATGGAGAACAGCCTTGATACAGACTTAGAAAAACCCCAGTCTCAAGACTAGGCGTGCACAACCTGGGGAAATGTAGCCTTAAGTCTCAAGCACAGTCTTGGTGCTTTGAATGGGACCATTGCAAGTGCCTTGTACCTGGGGAGATCAGAGTAGGAAGGTGCTGGTCCCTTGGCCAAAGGGATTGCAGAAGCCCAGCTGTATTGCAAGAAGTTTTGCAAAACCAGAACAAGAGGGTTTCACCCCCTTAACTGAAAAACAGAGGAAACCTCCATCTGGGTCATCTTCTCTTTCCAGCTAAATTCCCTGTGCGTTTTGCTGTGCTCCTGCAACCCAAACAGCACCACTCATCCATCTGATCTCTGCTCACCGCAAAACTTCTCTTTGCATCCCTGGGTCACAAAGCTTTTTATTCTCTCACCCTGTGCCAGCCCACCAGCCCAGCTGGTCGCCCTGTGGCCCTTTTCCAGTGTCAGGGTGGTCTTGTGTTGACAGGCAGCTCCTTGGTGCTGCAGCGTGAGCTGAGCGCTGACACTGGGGCTGGAGAAATGCACGGCATAAAGAGAGAGCAGTGCACAGCAATGGCTCACGTTACACATCCACACTGATCAGAGCAGGTGGGGATCCTTTATAGGCTTCTCGTGGACAGGTGGTTTTCACACTTCAATCATTCCCTCACAACGTGCAGGTTTTCACTTCAAAGATTTGGCAGTGTTGAAAAGGGGTTTTTCAACCTACACAGAGTTCATTTAAGTTAAGAGAGGTTCATCTTCCCCAAGTTTGTACTGCTGGAATGGCTTTGCTGCTACAGTGTTCAAAGTTCTCTCTAAACACCTTTTGGTGAAGCAATACAGCTCTCCTCCCTGAGGAGGACTGCTGCACTTGTACATCCACAGCCATGTGTAGTGTGTCTATGGCTCACATGGGGCTTTTCATGTCTGTGTGTGTAGGAAAATATATTTATATACATATATATATATATATACACACACGCACATACATACATAACAGAATTAAAATATTTAGGGAATCCACTTCTTAATTCTTCTGAATTACATTTGACACCAAGAAATCCAGATCTATATCAAACTGCTATTTATATTGAAGTATGCCATTTCTTTGCCTTTTTTCAATTCCTCTTCCTGCCCTCTGTGTTGAGTTGGTGAGCATAAGAGGAATCCTTGCCCCCAGCACTGGGCTTGCAAACGAGGGGATTTTGCTGTTCATGAGAATCCCTTTTTCAGAAGCCATCCCTCAGCCAGGGTTTGGCTGAGCCCCAGCCAGGCTGGAGCTGCAGCTCCGTTCCACTGCAGGGAGGCCAGAGGAGGATTAGGGCTGGTAAGTGAGTAATGGACTTTGATACTGAGTCAAGCCATGTAAGAAAGTTATCTGAGCATGCCAGAAGCTTATAAATGAAAGAAGCACTTCAGAGATGTGGGAAGAAGAGACCTGTGAGACTTAATGATTCAAAGAAAATCTATCTTCTAGTTAGGAGATGAATCCTTAGGTGACTGACCTAAATCCCAAATAATTCCGAACAATGGCAGAAAGACTGAGCTAAGTGCAGTCCTATCATTTAATCTTAAGTCTTTCTGTAGTAAAATATGTCTTGCTGAGCAAAAGATAATACAAGGAACAACAATCAGATACCCAGAATAATGTAACAATACATGAAGGAGCTTAGCATAGGCAAGTAATAGCTGTAGGCTTCATTTGCTCTGTTTAGTTATGCTAATAGAAAATAAAGATTTCCAGAAAACATTAGAAGCAAAGAGATTCAAAAGAAGTGGCCTGGAGCTTTCTATAGACAGAAGTCATA
This sequence comes from Pardalotus punctatus, assembly GCA_013400915.1. Taxonomy (NCBI): domain Eukaryota; kingdom Metazoa; phylum Chordata; class Aves; order Passeriformes; family Pardalotidae; genus Pardalotus; species Pardalotus punctatus. The sequence goes on along the minus strand of VZTX01021513.1, from coordinate 657,344 downwards.
AAGCCAGCTGAGTTACAAATCAGTGAATAAATATATTCATTACCTTACAGAGAGAAAAATCATATTAGCAGCATGGATATTTGTTTGCCATGGTTGTATTAATATGATTTAATAACACCATATTTAGTTGCCTTAGAGAAATTAAGCTAACTTCATACAAGTTATAGAATAATAAAAGGCAGATTAGTTTGTACCAAGATGGGGATCCTCAGCACTGAACCTGTTTCCCATTAGCACATGGCCCGAAACCTCTCATGAATCTTAACAGAGACCTCTGAACTGAGGGAAGTCAGGAAAGATCTTCTCCACTATTAAGCTACCTGCCTCTCACTGTTCTTTTTCTGTTCTGACTTTAACAAATTCTCTTTTTTACATTTATTTTCTTTATCACTTCCTATCCACATAATCACACATTCATATATTCCATGTGACTGTAATGCATGTTATCTGCCACACAGTCTCTGTAGCTGCCACACAATGCTCTTCTACTAAGCATGTAAAATTCAAAGTAAAACTATTTGTATTTGCTAGTGTAAGAGCTCCACTTCCTTAGAATCTCAGGGTTTCCAACTCATATCTGGAGTCTACACAGCAAATTGCATCCCGGTGTGCTGTCTTGACTGATAAAGGCACTTTCATAATGCAAACCATGGCGGGGTTCTGAAAGCCTCACACAGGTACACCTCTTTTCTCCCATTACAGCACATCTCCCCACCTGGGGAAATGCCACTCCAGATTATTCTCAGTGCCAGACCTCGGGCAGGGACACGCTGAGGCTCTCAGGAGCTGCTGGGCCAGCCCCCAGCAGTGTGACGTGGCTGTACTTTATGTTTTAATGCTGACTTTGCCCTCGGTTCCTTCAGGCTGGAGTGTAAAAGTGCAGTCTTCTAATCCAGAAGACTCACCCAGGCAGCTGATCCTGTAGGCACTCACAAACGAGGGGTTTTGAAAGGTGCTGAGTAACTCCAGTGCACACAGCAGTGGATAGTCACAACTCTAGGAGAGCTTTTCCGTCTTTTCTGAGGAGCCTAGCCTGGAAAATGAGGCTTGCCTGCCTCAGTTGGCTGCTTCAGAATTAATTACTGTTTGTATCATCCTGAGAAATTTCTAAATGAAGGGCTGAGGAAAAAATTTTGCCATAGGTGGTCTAGAGATTGGTGTCTCTGGACCCATACCAACCACTCTGCATAGACACTGTTTCTGCAAGAAAAACATTAACGCTTCTTTATAAAAACACTTCTGGCACAAAAAGAAATTAAGAAACTTCTTCTTTTCCTAAGAGGCACCAAGCTGAAATATAATACAGTCAGCAAAGCAATTAGATGCAATACCATCACAGGCTCATGAAGGCTGGAATTCATTGCAGCAGTTGCTGTTTAGCCTCACTGCGTAGCACAAAAACTAGAAACTATATCTCTGGGATTGTTTGCCCCTGCACATCTTGTCAAATTCAAAGACTATTGGATTTTGGGAATTAGTGATGGAAAACAGCCCCAACCACTCGATCATTCAGAGCACCTCTTTAGTGATGCACGACTGTTCTCCTAAATCAATATTTTAGTGTTTCCTCTAGGTCAGTTGAAAATTTTTATATAGTAGCAAAGGGATTTAGTTGCATCTCCTGTGAACTATTTTATAGCTGAAGAGATGTTATAGGCAGTACAATTTGCTTTATATTCAGCATATATTATTCCATTTAAAGTATCATTCCATAAGTGTGAATTAAACTCCAACTTTCTATGACAAATATTTTCTTGTTTTCCTCATGTTTACATCTTTCATAAATATGTAAACTGTTATAAACTCACATCCACATTACTTGTCATTAAATCAAAGCATTTTATACATATTTTAATGTTCTTTCTTACACTAATTGTTCCAATCTTTTGATCATTTCTTTCACTCTGAGTGTAATCCTATGAAAGAGTGCTGAAGGAGACAAAAAAATAATTCACAGCAGAAAGCAAAACAAAGAGGCAAACACAATTTCTGGATTTGATGTGGTAGGAAGAAAGGCCAAGGGGATCTCTTCAAGATATTTTTAGAAGTACTTTTATCACAAATCAAAAGGTAGAGTCCTCTTTACATTGTCCTGGTGTACAACAGGCAGACAAGAAATTATGTGAGGAGAGAATGAGGAAGGAAAATAGATGCAGTTTACAGATACCCGAGGGGTACCAGCAGCAGCACACCCACCCAGCATCCCCTGGAGGACAGAAATCCTGGGCACAAGGCTGAGCCCAGACGAATTTCTGAGTCACCACAATCCTGTGGTTTGTGGGAAAATATCTGTGCGTCTTAAAAAAAAAAACAAACCAGCTTCATTTTGTTATTTTATTGCTTTTAAAAGAAGCTGAATTTATTCTAAGTAATATATGCCATTACTGCTTCATTTTCTCAGAAAACAAATGATGCTGGCAGGTTTGACAGGGAACACAACTACATCTGAGAGCTGGGAATCTGTGTGTAACATCTATTTAAAGCACCTCTGTGAAGAACTAAGTGTCAAAAAACTTCAGTCCACTCTATTGTGTCTTTTAGTTGCAACCATCTATCAGTGTTGATGTGCTACAGAGGGATTGCTCTTCACCAGAAGAAAGACAATGGAATGATCTCTCCTTCTAAAAAAGGTTTTTTTTGCCCCATCAATTGCTGTACACAGCCTGAAACTGTAGCAGATGTTGTGAAGAGTAATATCCCATCCATTTATTGTCAATCAAGTTACTATTTGAGTAATGATTGGTTCTTAGGAACAGCCCCACAAAAGCCATAAAAACAGTGAAATTCAGGAAGCAGCCATAAACCTGTTTCTTTCATGTGGTCCAGCAAGTGCTTGCTCCAGGCTACATATATAGCAACAACAGGACAAGAGAAGGGATGGCAAGAAATGCTCACTAGAAATCCTTGCGAAACTCTGTACACATCAGATCCCTGCTTCAAACAAAAAGATCCTAAATTCCATCACACTATTGGCTTTTCAGCCATAAGTCTGGCCATATTCCCAAAGGGAACACTAAGGCCTCCTCCTTCTTCCAAGGATTCAGCTCTGTACAAGTCCAAAATCCAGATGGGAATGTGATTGTGGGGTACATCAGCATACTCCCCTCTTTGTCACTGCACCTCTTTATCCTCTGAGGACATCCCTGGGGTGCAGCTCAGCTACCCTAATGCACTAACACAACAGAGATGTTCAAAACAAAAGGGTACTTTCAATTGTAGAGAGCTTTCCATAAAAAAAAAAAAAAGGCTTTTCCAAATGGTTGAGACTGGGTCAACATATCAAAATAGACCTTCTTAGTTTCTGAGGCTGACAGAATTGAGCTACAGGCTCTCAGATGGACCCTAGAAGGTCTGCATCCACTCTCCTTGTTAGATATCTCTGCCCTCTTGGTCTTTTTAGCAGCAGGCACCACTCAGCTCTAGATGTGGTCCTTTGCTTTGTGCAGAAAAAGGAAACAGCATATGCTTTTTGTCAATGAGCAAGAATGATGAAATAAAGATTGACCTCAGAAGGATGCAAGAAACCTCCCTTCTTCCTCCTTGTAGGTATTAGAAGAGAACAGAGTCAACACACAGAAAGATTTTTCCTGCTTGCCTCACATATGAGTTATTTGGAAGCCAATGGTAAAAAAAGGAAATAATCACGAGAGAAAAAGGGCCAGAAATTCAACAATGGTATGTCTGAAGTGAGGACAAAAGTGATCTGGGAGCTGCTTTTGTAGTGAAATGGAAAGGAAAAAGCTTCTGTTTATTAACTTGTGGAAAAGGTCACCACCTTCCTGACCAGCCCTCCAGATTAAGATGTCTTCGCCCTAGGCTGGAGACCACTCTGATTTTCACCACATGATACGAGGTGTGGCAGCAGCCAGTCATCCTGCCTGAAGACATCACCTGGTAACTGCAGGCAAAAAACATCTTGTCCCAGAGCTCTTGTAAAAGGCAAAGGGAGAGAGTCCTTAGATTTCAGTAAACTCCAGAGTCTGCATAAACAAATTCTTTATGAACTGAAAGATGGTGCCATTTTATTTACTGCCATCAGAAATCATTACTTTTACATGGCTTTTACACTCACCAAATTTGTGCAATTATGCAAACTTCTGCATTTGCAGAGGCATTCTGAATTATTAGCACCACTTCTCTAATACATGCAACTTTTTTTGCCAGAAGGACACCATACCATTAATTCTGTACCCTCTCTAAATGCAGCAATTATCCACCAAACAGTTATTCTGTGCCACGCTTCAAGGATACTTTCACCTTCCCACCCTCTGGTGCTGTTGCTGGACAAAGGAGGCAAAGTCATGATTACCCTCAAGGGAGAGAGGGTCAAGAGGAGTCCCAGGACAATTTCAACATTCTTTAAAGAAAAACAAAAAAAAAAGCAACACACACACAAAACCTAATAATAAATTATTGTAAGTAGGCCTTTACTGACTGTGTTATTTGCCATTAAATTCTGCACATTAGCTCCCATGAGTATAACCTCTAAAATTTTCAGATTAAATATTCAATTTAGCAGGGCAAATGCAAATTAACCAGCAGAAGTGTTCTCAGGTGCCAGCCTGGGCCAGGCTCACAGTTTCTTGCTTACGCAAACTGTTTGTGGCACCAAAGCTGTAAGAGCTCTTGGGTGAGAAACACTTGCCCTCCAACTCGAAGGAGGCAAACTCTGACTGAGTTGGGTAAGAAAGCCTCTGTCAGAAAGGCCTTTCTCAACGGAGATGCCAGCAAAAGGGACAGGGCTGTTCCTGCTCAGCTTTTTGAGGGGTCCAGCTGCGGTGCCAGCGAGCTCTGGCAGCACAGCCCAGTCCCCACAGAGCCACAGAGCGCAGGGACCCTCCCCTCTTTGAGGGATGGGGATGTGTCCCCAAGGAAGATCTGCCTTCGTGCTGGGGCCATGGCCCAGGCATGAGCAGGACAACCCAGCTCTCACAACAGCCCTCAGAGGACCAGGAATTGCCAGTCAAGGGTGACTCGACCACTGTCCTTCTGCTTTGACAGAGACATCTCCATATCCCACTAGTGAGGAATTCATTGGTTGTATTAAAAATGTGTCAAATGGGAGCTTGCTTTTGACATCAGTATTTTTGTTAGCCCTTTAAATACAGGCAGTGAAAAGTCCACATTTTTTTGCATAAATAGTTATTTTTGCTAAATATAAATATATTACATCCAGCTTCTGTCTCACTGACACTTTTTGGAAGACAAACCTGTTTAGGGGCTCATTTTTTTGTTTGTTTTTTTCCTGCTTGGAAGAGGCTAGGTCCTGCTCAGGAACTTGAATTTGCAAGACTAGACTAACATTCCTACATCCAATAGTGGCATACAGACCCTATATTTCAATAAACCCCAAGACTCTACTAAGAAGACTATCAGGGCCATAGAAAATGAATCAAAGGCCAAGTCCCAGCTCCCCATCCCTGCTTTGTTAGTGCTGAGAAGCTCAATCCGTGCAGTTTAGGATGTGCTGATATAAAGAAGAGAGCAGTATGAGACTGAGCTGTGGTGGGAAGAGACCCTTCTACCCTGAGGTAAATAATGATGATCTTTAAGGTCCCTTCCAACCCAAATCATTTTTTGATTCTATGAATGCAAAATCAGAGAAGCTGTTCATGTCATCCCTGAATATTAGGGCTTAATTCTAGTGCTGTCCTCCCCCTTTCCCCTCTCTTTATAATTTAAAAATAAATTATATCAATTATGAATATGTTGCATCTCATTTGAATAAGAACAGAATATTTGAAGCCACCTCTCTGAGCAAGCAATGTAGCTAAGTCCTCATGGCTTGTTAAATTCGGTGCATTCATCCAGAAGACCCTCAGCACCCAAGACTTGAGCTATGGTAACTATTGGAGGTCTGCTTTTGACTGCAAGGATTTTACTCCTGAAACCTCAGATCTTGTCATTCACAGTGAAAATACTGACTAGAAGTGCTGAAATAAATTTTGTACAGCCTGCTGTCACTGCTAACAGTGATTACAGACAGCCATCAGCACAGCATCAGCATCTTATGAATAGATGCGCAGTCAAATCCTTAGCGTGGTCTGTTGTGAAACGAGGATCACAGGTGAAAAGTGATTTACAAATAAGAGTTAAGTTGCAAATGCCCATTTTAATTTTCTTTTGCTTGCTCAGTTTTCCATTTTAGGTTTATGTTGCTGAAGTGTTTGAACTGGAGTGCGATATTCTGAGAGCGTAATTTCTTCTGTAAAAATTTGTTCAGAATGCTGTTCCTGTGCTACAGACATCCTGATGTCATCCCCAGTATTAAACAGGCAGCCTCTCTAATATCTTCAGGCAGAATAACCTGAAAGGAACTCACTAAGGTAGATAAAATATTGGGGGGAGGGCTTTTTCACTCCAGGAGGGTCTCCTTTGCAGTCAATTTTCAGGTTCTTACACCCCACAGGTGAGGGAGATGAACCCAAGTCCATCAGAGGAACACCCTTAGGTCCCTGGTCTGTGTAGCTGTGGCTCAGCTACACCCCAACCAGCTCCATCCAAAAACCTCACAACACTGCCAGGATAGTAAACACCTAATGCCATTCATTTTTCAACAATCCATTAATTGTTTCTGATGGTGCAATAAACATTTATAGACATGTTTAGTTTTACAGGCAGTTCCCACAGAAACCAAAAGAACTGTTGTCACAAATGGAATCACTCACTTGAATAAGTGTTTGCAGGATCACTGTGTTAAGTTTCAATACTTTTTCTTATCCACAGGGGTTTTCAAAATTCAAATAGAAAGCAGAGGCAGCATTCTAAAATAGTGTGTACTACATTTGTATCTAAAGTTGCAGTAGGATGTATTTGCAGATTGCTTTGCAAAGTCCACTTAAAACCTTAAATCAAGCAATTTAAAGCCTGCTCACTGAGATTTGCAAGCATGTGAAAATTCTCTAATCCAGTTTACACTTAATAGCTTTACCACACTTGAGAGTCTCTCACTGACCTTGGGGAATGAGCAGTAAAAGATCTACCCCTCAAACATGAAGTGAATTAAGTAGTTCCCATATTGAACCAACACACCACATACTAATGGTTAAGTATAATTAGAAACATTGTAAGAGTTATAAAAGGAGCAATACACAGCAAAATCTGTAACGTACATTTCTATTGATTTATAAGGTTTTTTTCACTAGTTTCACGACACAAAGGACAGGCCCTGAATAACTAAGACCAGTTTTAGCAAACTCACCTTTGCAAGGAAGACCTCTGTAGCACTAATTGTTATGTTCAAGAACACAGTAAAATGTTTTCCATTATCATTTTAAATCAATGCAGTTTGTTTTCAGCCACCCTCACTAGCAAAATGCATCACACAGAGAGCAACAAATGGCCAAATGCCTCCTCAAGATGGACATCTGACGTTTTCAGTTTCATGAACAGAAAGTTATCAGTAACTGATTTACATATGCAACTGATTGGTTTCTTTAAAAACCCTGTTGTTTTTTCTTGGTTCACTTGTCTGAGCACTTTCCAAGCGAGTCCTTTGAGTGTGTGTGAATCCTGGGCCAGGACAAGAATCTCCAGAGGAGAGAATGGTGGAATCTTCTGATTCAGCCATAGGAAGTCCTTGAAAGCAGAGGACTTGAAGTGGACATGGCCAAACCTTTCCCCAAACACAGGAACTGAAACCCACACAGAATCACAGAATCATTCAGGCTGGAAAAGACCTCTAAGATCACTGAGTCCAACCATTATTCTACACTGTCAAGTCCACTACTAAACTGCGTCCCTAAGCACCACATCCACACATTTTTGAACACTTTCAGGGTTGGTGACTCCACCACTCCACTGGGCAGCCTGACAGCTCTTTCGGTGAAGAAATTTTTCCTGATATCCAATCTAAACCTCCCCTAGCATAACTTTAATCTGTTTTCTCTTGTCCTATTGCTTGCTACCTGTGAGAAAAGAGCTGACCCACACCTGTCCACAACCTTCTTTCACTGTTGCTCCTTACTTGAGGACAAAGGGGTCTGAGGGACTGGAGCTGGTCCCAGCAGAAGCAGTGGCGGTGCAAACCACCATTGAAATCCCTCTTTTCCTCCTCCTTTCCTCCCCCTGATCACAAAGCCATCAAAGGGAGGAGAGGAGAGGAGAGGAGAGGAGAGGAGAGGAGAGAG
>VZTX01021513.1:588476-649169 GCA_013400915.1 Pardalotus punctatus | reverse complement strand
AGGGAGGAGAGGAGAGGAGAGGAGAGGAGAGGAGAGGAGAGGAGAGGAGAGGAGAGGAGAGAGCAAAGAGAGAACCACAAAAGCAGAAAGCCTGACCCCTCTGTTGTCCCCTGCCAGCACAAGAAGCAGCTCCCCCAAGCTACCTGCCACCCCTGTACCTCAGATTTGGGGGGTCTCTGCCATCTTTGTGCCTCTCAGACCCCATCCCTACCTGCCAGCACTAACCAGATCATCATCAGGCAGGTCCCCACTGCTCAAGTTGCCGGAGGGCTGTTCCACCTCCGCCTGTGCAGGCACCCAAGGGTGCTGCAGGGTCATCCTCTGCTGCAGGACCCTTCCTTCAGGATGTGATCCGACAGGGACCAGAGGCTGCCCGAGCCTTTCCCCACCTGCCTGTGCCGAGGGTCATCTGCAGACTTTCAGACGCCGCCTCCTCCCTCTCTCCCACTCTTCTCCCAGTCGTCCTTCTCCCATTAGTGCCTGCCGCGAAGGATGGGAACGGCATCCTTGAAAATGGAAAGTGGGGAGAGTGCTAATTGATGGGCTGTTGCACCCATTAGTCTCCTGTTAAAAGCTACTAGAGGGAGACGCAGGAAAGAAACCATCAGGACATTTTCTGAGATGCCTGCTCCCTTCCTAAATCCATCGTCGCTCAGTCAAATCTGGTGCCATCGGCTCTTACTGCTGCAGGATGCTCTGACACAGCCCAGGAGCAGCTGTCCTGCACTCTGCAAGGAAGAAATAAATGGCATTCCCTAAAAAGGTTTAAAGCTGCACCATAATGATGGACAAGCTGGAACTTGCATTCATACACTGTGCTCGGCAGTGAAAGGGCAAATCACTGCCACTCGAGGGAGGGGGAAAGCCCTAAAAGTCTGGACACACATTCTCTTAGCAGGTTAAAACATTTCAGCTTTGTTGCCTTTAAGGCTGGGGCTCAGCCTATAGTTCTTTAAAAATAGAATGTATTTTAATGGCACTTAAATAAGACATTCTTTTTGCATCTCAGTCCCTACACATACTAACGCAAGCCACCTAAAATAATATTTATCAAGATATGTATTTAAGAATGAGAGACATTTAAAAATTGCTCCAGAATCAGTGCTTTTCTACCAATTTGCAGCCTAAAATACAAAAATTATGAAATAGGAAAGTACAGCTGCCTGACAGAATCAGTGACAGTTCCAGGAGCTGTTCCTAAACAGAACAAATTGCTCCAGTCCACTACCATAAACATTTTCCAGAGCAAATAAAAAGCCACATTTTTTCCAAACATCCCTTCAAATACTTAGCATGAAAGGCCATAATAGGGTTCTATAGCCATCAGTCTATGGGGTCACAAATGCATCAAAAAAACCCAGAGCTTAAACACCTACAGGTATGATGGATCACAGTGGAGTGTCCCATTGAGTAAATAATGTCTGCTCTAAACATTTTCTGAATAAAGGTTTACACAAGAGAATCAGTGGCTCTGAAGTAGCCATTATATACTCTCATATCAATGTTCATGTTTCCATGCTGATTGCGTTACTTTTTAATTGCTAACAAAACTCGGCATGGTGTTTTTTTCCAAGTTTGGGCCAAGTGTCAATCAGATATTTCTGCATCAGGAAGAACTGTTACTAACAAGGTGTCAAAACAGCCCAGTACCTAAATTAACTATTATAACCCTCAGTCCTCACCACAGCCCAGCATTCCCATTAAACACTATAATCTGTAATCTGCTTTATAATGGCTGTAGGGAGAAGTTTTTGAGCAAATGCACTCAGAATTGAGTACAGAAAGATTGATTACTTATTGTTTCTACTTTTTTTTCCCCCCTATAATTAATTTCCCTGGGGTTTTTTTCTGGTAGGTTTGGCTTTATGTCCTTTCTGGGCTGAGTTGGCTGTACTTCCAGGAGTGTACAGTAACCAGCCACTTCTCCAACAGGAGTGGATATCTGCCGAACACTTTGGAAGATTTAACTGTCAGTGATATATCCCAACCCTTTGGAGATCAGCATGAAACACAGGGCAGATCAAGAATTAGCTGAAAACAATGAGAAGCTTCCCATGGATGGCAGAAACCTCTGGAGAAACAAAAGTGAAGTTTCCCTGCCTTTTGCTGAAGGACATTCTATTTGGTGTAAAAAATGACAGATACTTTTCAAGCAGGCTATCTTGGAGTGTATATAATATTTCAAAAATATCTTGAAAGCTTCATATTTTAACAATTCCTACATCCATTTTTTATTAATATGTTTTTAAAAGAGGAGCAGAAAATTAACAGTGTGAGTCAGATCGTCAAGCAGGCATAAATCATCCCAGCTCCACTGGTTTCAATTTATAATGCTTGTGAAAAAGACTCTCTATACCTTTCTGGACTCACAGAGTGAATTCATCATCCCCAAATAATTAAGGATTTAATTTAATTATCTGTTAATCTCTTCATTTTATGGCTGGATTCTGAAGGATGGCAAGAACTACGGAGAGCTATTGCAAGGGATGTTAATGATAAGTACAGTGTAAATCATAATTTTGATATATCCATAAATACTGAGCAAGTTAATGCTGAGAGGTAAGTGGACGAAGGGACTGTGTGCCATATCATAGACATATAATCTCCTGCATAAATATATTATGGCTTATTATAAAGCACACTCTGCACAATATAAGGTCTAACCCTTTTGGTTTAATCCTGACCATAAAAGCCCTCTTTGAGATTTTGATGTACTTCTATCCAGAATGGTTTGAAGTAAAAAAAAAAAAAAAAGAAACAGTAGTATTTAAAACTGACATCTGATTCTGCAGAAATTTAATTTTGAGCTATACTACCCTGGAATACCAGGTACAATGATGGAATAGGGACAAATGCTTCAGGGAGAAGAGCAGAAAATGCATCAATTAAAGGATGCCTAATAGCCTGCAGTTAAATAGCTTTCACAAACAGGAGGTAAAGGACAAAGTGTTCAGCTGCACAACAACATACACAGCTATATGCAAACAAAATACTTCTATCCAAGAAGGACATTTTGTCTCTTACAACTAAACGGCTCCCGGAGCCCATTTAAGTACCATGCTTTGACTACAGTAATTATCTCATGTCACTTAATATGATATAATATCTACTTATGCTTAATGGATCTGTTTTAATTTCTAAGGAAACTGCCTGTTTGCACAAATGAAACTTGTATGATGATTAAAATATAATTTTCAGTCAGGCAATAACACTTTTCAACAAACAAAACCATAAACAGAGATGCTGCATCTATTTGAAGACAGACTTATAAATGTGTGTATCTTCTTCTACTCAATGGCCTGGCTATAAATTGCTGTATATTATGGAAATTAACCATTTTTCATCATTGATAGAATATCAAATCAAAGGTAATTTAAAATAGTCAAATCAATGTTATCACTAAGCAAGTCATTTGAGCTTCAGATCAGGGAAAATACACATTATTTAACTAATAATGCACAGTAATTTACATAATTAACTGATTGATCAGAGCCCCATCTTCTGAAGGCATCCAAACAAATGTATTTAAAGACTTTTAAATTCCTTTTAAAGTGGCTACTGTTTGCAGCAAATTTAACAATGAGAAAAACTAACCCATTACTTTTCAAGGAAACCCAGTTCATGAGACATCAGAGAGATGCCACTTTCACTTGTTGCACCAAACTAACTTCACATTTTTAAAAGAATTATCTGTTTAATTTCTCTTATTTCCAGTCTGTAAAACATGCAATTGTTTATAAAGTAAATATGACAATCTACTATTGTTTAATTTGACCATCCTGCTAGATTCCAATACTGTAAGGGCTTTAACCATGTTCCATTTAGTTCAGCTTTACAGCATATCTCAGCTCTAAAATACAGCCTGAGGGGAAAAAAGGCTTGGTTTTTTTGTAATGCCTTTTTTATATTCATCCAACCTTAAATGGCATTTTTAAAGGCCACAGAGGAAATCAGTTTAGCTTAGTTTCCTCAAGAGTTCTCACTATATAAATGTTGTTGTTGCAAATTCCCTAAAACTTTTCTCAAAAGTCAAATAAACCTGAATGCTTAATGTTTCGAGAAATTTGCAAAGATGAAGCTAATATTAAAAAAAAAAAAAGGAAAAAGAAAAGCATACAATCAAACCCAGCAATGAAAAATCTGAACAACAATGCTCATGCAGCCAGAAGACTTGTCCACAAACTCCAGAGTTATCTCCTTGCAATTTATTTGTCATCATTGCAATCTTTCTAGCAGACTAATGCATATTATTCACTCACCCTCCATATTTTTTTAAACCTCTTCATTCTGGACAATTTGGTTTTGTTCATCTCTGATGTCTGCAGATCAAATACATATCCTGTGTGGCTGTAGACATATTTTACAACCAGTCGGGAGGCTAAAACAGTAGAGTGATAGATATTCTTGAAAACAGAGGCACTGCCCGGCTTTTAATGTTGCTTCCAACAACCACACAGTTCACAGCTCAGCATAAAGCAACCAATAGCCGAACATAGCCATAAAAAAAAAGAAAGCCAAAATCCCTTCTTTGAGATTCATAGAGGGAGAAGTCTTCATCCATCCAATACTTGATTTAGGTCAGTGAAAAAAAAAAAAAAAAGAAAAGAAAGATGCTATTATGTCAGCCATCCAACTTTAAGATGACTTGTGAGCTGACAGTCATGGCACTTTAAAGCACCGTCATGATGAGTCTTTACAAAGAGATTGTTTTAATCCTATATTAAAAAAAAAAAAAAAAAGAAGAGAAAAAACACCAAGCTACTTAAGGAGTATGGAAATTGCATGATATTACAAAAATATCTGCAATGTGCTGCAAGGGAATAAAGCTGAGAAATATCTCATGTAGTGCTTTCTACTTTATTTTTTTGGTTTCCTGAGGGTGGGAGATTTATATGATTGTGGGGATGCACAGACCTGTGATTCCTCCCAAAAGACTTTTAACTCTTTGTCCCTCTTTAAATAAAAAACAAAATATCACATAAAATAGAAAATGCAGAGATGTTAATTTTTAAGTTCCCTGAAAATCAATTAATTACTCAGGAAATTGTACCAACTCTTATTATAAAGGAAAGACATCAGTGAGAAAATGTATCCAGGAAGGCGATCCCATAGAAAGTCCTAACCATAAAAATTTTGATCACAGGTCATGCTATCCAGCTCATAGGACACCATAAGAGAGAAGGACCATTTGGTTTTATTGTTCATACACGTGGGCTTCTTATGTTCCTTTTTATAATTTCAGGAAATTGAACAGAGAGCAGAAAGAGTGTGAAATATCCCTCTCTGGTAAAACATAGAACCCCCTACCAAATCTCAAATCCATTTCTGGAGTGAGAAAATATGTTTGTTTGACAAACACTGATTTATTACAGACAGTTACAGCTCCAAAGCTGATCTCCTGCAGTGTGTTGGAGCATAACAGGCCACCTCTACAGATGTGACTGCACACAGGACACCCTTTTGAAGTGTCAGCTCTGATTGAAAGCCTGGTGGTGTAACCCAGGTGCTGGAAGGAGCTATCTCATCCAGCAGAGATACATAAAAGAGATTTGTTTTGAATATCGGGTGTGTTGGCTGGCTCTCTCAACAAGAAAAGGGCGGCCACCACCTTCTCATGTGACTGATGTTTCTTTGCCACATTGTGCCACCATATACCTTCATCTTTGTGGTACAGCATCGCAGAAAACTCCTCCTCCCACCCTACAATACAGTGCAGTGAATATTTGATGAGATGACACTGGATGTAACACCACATTTGATATTCTGGTCAATACTCACACAGCCCTTACAAAATCTTTCCTCTCCTTCTGCCATGGAAAGGCAGAGAAGCATTTTGGGTTTGAACCGGCAATGTTCAAATTGCGATGTGTCATTACTCACAAGGTACAGCAAAATCCATATGGGGATGAGCATTGACCAGCAATCTGGGACCTGACCCACGCTTCCTAATGGCTGTGAGGTGTTTCACTAATTGTAAAGCACCATTTCAAATGTGGATCCCAAATTTAGTTGACACCAAGAACTGTTATGTACTAATTACAGAAATGACAGATTGGTCCTGTGGATCTGTTTGATTATTTTAGTCTCACATTTGATATCAATGTCCTAATCTTGTTCCATGAGGAGCATTCCCATTTATTTTAATGGCAGTGGAATTTGACCTTTGCTCAGTAAAGAATAAAAGTGACTCATCTCATGTTTACTTAAAAGGATTTGCTATACCTCATTAGCTTTCTTCATGCCCCCCTAGTAATCAGCCTCTCAATTATCTAACAGTATTCCAAACTTTCTCAGACTTAATTTTCTGTCATTCTGGCAATACACCCTTAATCTGCCTGCCATTGAAGAGACGGATAAGAATATTTCAATTTTCTTGGCGTTTATTGTTAGTCAGATTAGTTAATGATTAGTTAGACGCAAGAGAATGTCTAGAAACCCTTCTTGACGTTATGCAATTAGTATTGAGGCCCCAAGCACTTCAGTCAAGCTCAGTGCAGACAAGTGCTGTTGTGGGAGCACGTGCTCTGACTGCAGGCACAGCTGTGTGACTCCTGCACAGAGCTGAGCCTCTGACCAAACCCAGAGCGACAGCTTTGTGCTGGCTGAGTGCTGTTCTCCTCTTTCCTAGCTTTGTTCATGCACTACTAGACACCCACAGCTGAAGGTGCACTTTCCTGGACTCCAGTGATACCCAGAATGAAATGGAATCCCTCCCTGAAATGGCTCCTCTAAGCAGGCGGAGAATGTGATTTATATTCCTTTGTCCTCAAAAGGTGGGAATGAGCTTCTGGCTTTCTGCCCTGCAAGAAGTGAAATTGTTCAGAATTCTTTTGCTTGCTGTGACCAAGGCTTATAAACAACACAGCACACCCAGGCCAAGGTCAAGCCAAACATGACTCTACCCTGTGGCTTTCTCCTTTGTGGTTTGGATGTTATGGTTGGGAACAAGGAAAATATTTCTTCTGAATTAAACCCACTTCAGCATCATTCAAAATGCTTTCGCCAAGTTAAGGGCTTTTGACATTTTAATGTGCTGAAAAGTGGCTTTCAGCAGATTTTTAACATGGTTTCACGATAAAATCCTAATTCAGAAATAAACTGCTGTAGTTCATTCACTATACTCATTACTCTGACAGATGCACTTTAGGAGAGTAACTTCTCTCTAGATTCAGGAAGTCTGAAGCCCACAAATGTCAAAGCACTGGCATTTCCAAGATCTTGCTGACACGGGGGTTTGAGGAGGCCAGAGTAGAGCCCAGCTATTAATGGCCAAATCACTCTCTCATGTCCTTCAACTCCTTTCCATAAACTCTGACTTCTAAACAAACCTCCTTACAGCAAATATAAGATGTAAGTCTAATTCCTGTTCTGTCTTCATTGAACCATAAAACTTCTCCTACATGACCTGCACTTTGGAAGAAACAGGTGAAGAACAGACAAACACAGGTACAAAAAAGTTACATTGATGTTTTGGGAAAAAAACAACCACAGCTGTCAAATTTCCCACAAGTTCTTACAGATGATACTCCAGTATACACTTTTTCCGTTTGGCTGCCTTGGTGCGTTACACATTTGTGCCATCCAGCAGTGACTGCTGCTGTGGGTTTTGCTGCTTCTTCCAGGAAGGTGAAATGCTCAGCTTTTACCCAGTAATTTAGTTACACATAACGGAATTAAATCATCCCAGAATATTTACTGCAAGCTCAAAATCTCACCTCAGCTGCATTTACTGAGAGCAATAACACTATGTGTGTTCCTGTAAGTATAATTTGGTTCCTATAGCAGCTCTCAAATTAACAGAAAAGGAAGAAGATTTGATTGCAGTAATCGATCACAGGATTATAAACCACCAGTGTGGAAGATGGTGAAAACAAAATCTGCACGGAAAAGAGCTGCTGGGAAAGTCTTTGTTTTCCATTAAAAACTGAGAAATATTAGTAGGAAATCACAGAGTACTGCTGACACCTCATTTGGATAGTGGGTACAATTTTGGTCACGTATTCATGAGAAATGAAAACAAAACTGGAGCAGGTGCAAATAATGGCTGGGAGATGATTTGGGCAGTGCAGAAACTGTCTTGTGAGAGAAACTACAGGAGCCCAAATAACGTAAGGCTGCTATCTATAAATATACTGGGAAAGGAAGCAGAAACAGGAAGAGCTACTTAACCCCAAAGTTAACACCGACACAGGACAGATGTACATAAACCAGAAAGAACAAACGCAAGCTAAAAATCAGAAAATGGTTTATCACCATCTATCTCTGGAGTATCTTCCTAATAATAATGGAAAGGAAAATGTTACATGAATTTAGGATCATTTTTGAGTGGTTTATGAGTGGGACAGGATGACAGGGTGCCTGCACTATGAAATCCTGAAATGCTGCCAACAATTTCCCACTCCTCACAGAGCTCTCCTGCCAGAATTAGGCAAACATCTTTGCAAGCTGGACCTGATGCTCAGCTGCATTGTGAGCACCAGCTGTGACCCTTTTCTGCTCCCAGTGAGAACACACGACCCCATGAAGCGGTGTTAGGACTGCTCTAACTTTCTCCATTTCCCTATGTAAGCCCATGGGTCCATTTGGCACCAGAGCATTACCTGCTCCCCAGGACATGAACTGATCACACCCCCGAACTGGGGATCAGCCACAACAGCCGGATGCAGAATGGTCTGACAAGTCAAGAAAATAGAAAAATCCAAGCAAACAAACAAAAGCTAACAAAGAAAAGCCACAAAACAAGAAAAGATGGCAATCTGTAATTGTTTGCTCACAATGTTCTTGGAAGTGAAAGGAGCAGAATCACACTCTGATTCCTACCACGGATCACTAATTGATTCTGGAAATGGGTATGGCACCCAGAGCCACAGCCCCAACCAATGAACTGGGAAAGTAACACACCAAACCCATGGAGAAAGAACAGACCAAAAAAAGTCCCTGTATTATTGCAAGAGGAAAAGTAACTGCCAGAAGTAAAAGGAGAAGAACTGAAACACCTAGCTCTCCCTCTCATTTCATGAAGATCTTTTAATGGCTGAGGCTTGGACATGTGTCAGTACAGCTGAGCGGTGATGAAAACAGGTGCAAACACATGATGCCACAATGACAGGATGATGCTGTGCCCAGATCTGCCCACAGATACTTGTGGCTCATGGACAGAAGCCTGCAGAGAAAAATTGTCACACCTCCATCTTCCCCCTATCTCTCCAGTCTGAGCTGCCCATCGTAGTGTCTGAAGATGATGGCAGCTTTTGGCCAAAATACAGAAAACTGACGTGTTCCATTCTTCCCTTGCCTCCAGGACTGGTTGTACTCATTCTGCCGCTAACAGCAGTGATTCTGCTGCATGTTCAGAGGCAGGGAATTGGATGCCAGTTTTCAGCAGGAAGAGAAGTCACCCCCAAACAGTATTTTCCTGCTGACTGCCACTATCAGGAGACTAAGAACAACGTGCCCATTGCTATCCCACATGGCCCTGTCAGATGGTGCCCGTGTGAGCCACACAGATGTCTGAACAAGAGCTCCTGCTCACTTTATTTCAGTAACAGACAAACCTAGGAGATACTTTTAAGGAGGTTCTTCCCTTACACATGCAGCACGCTGCAGGGTGCGGCCACCTCGGCTGTCGCAACACAACTGCTTGTGAGGTCACGTTGTGAGGTGAATCATAAAATTCATATTTTTTACCAGGTTATATTCAGGGCAGGTCAGTGCACTTATCAGCACATCGATCTGGCTCACAGCAGAGCTGCACAAGCCCTTGTGTTGGCAGCTTGAGGACAAGCAGCTCCCTTCTCCAGCATTGCCTTCCAGCCCCTCATGCTGGGAGCT
The DNA here is from genome assembly GCA_013400915.1 of Pardalotus punctatus. Classification (NCBI taxonomy): domain Eukaryota; kingdom Metazoa; phylum Chordata; class Aves; order Passeriformes; family Pardalotidae; genus Pardalotus; species Pardalotus punctatus. Next base: position 639,338 of record VZTX01021513.1, on the reverse strand, counting down.
TTGGTGAACTCCTGAGCCCCCTGCTCCTTGGAAGCTGCACCCCTCACAGGGCAAGAAATCAGCTGTTTGCAAGCAAAAAGCACTGGGAAGCAGTGTGAGAGTACTGAAGATCATTAGCAGGAGGAAATAATGTATATTTAATGGTCTCTACTATTTGCATATATATTAACTCAAAAGAATACTTAGCCACATCCACGCAGTGCACTAGAGAAATATGAAGGGGGGAAAAAGTCTTTCCTCATATAGGAGTGCATAGAGAAAGGGATGAAGCCTTTGCACAACACAGGAACTATTTGTGCTTAGTTATTCCAAGTCACACTCTGTGGCTGATTTCCAGTCTGCAGGAGACATCGGAAAGAAGGCTTGAAAGCAGCGTGGGCTCTAGATGGAACAAGATAATCTGAGACAACCTGCTATCTCCACTGTCTGTCACAAAAGGCCCCATTTGTTATAGATTTTTTACTTTTTATGAGCAGTGTCTTCATCAAACTCAGCTACACAGATTTTAGGATCCCAGTATGAGGAATTTAACAGGTTCTCCTTCCCTCCACTGTATGTGTTTTGTGTCTCAGCTTGCACAAAAGCTGTAGAGAAGAAAAAAGCAAAATTGTCCCATCTGTACCAGTGTGTTTAGATCATGACACACAATATACCAAACATGCTCACGAAATTCAGTGCCAAGAGTCAAAATCTTCTTACTCATATTGAAGGTTAAAAACAGTCAGAAATTAAAGGTTTTTTTTCATTTTGATTTCCAAGTCAACTAACTGAAAAATTCCATTCTCTCCTCCATGGCAGATTTACAGCAACCCCTACTCCTGATTTTTACCACTGGGTTCACTGTGAAGTAGGTCCCGACTCCTTGACCAGATAAGTAGTAATTTTCAGCACAAGCAGCTCCAGGGCTGTGCTCCTCAAATTTTGGTAGTCTGACAGCTCACAGTAAACCTGTTCTACATATAACAAGGTACAGTGAATTATATTACACCTTGTTGTAAGAAAGCCTTGATTCTCTGGAATTAAACTGAAATAAACCAATTTACAAAGTAGGAGTAAACAGCTAAGCAGTTCCTGTCAGACATTTGTCCAACCCTGGTTTAGAAACTTCCACTGATGGAGATCTGACAACCTTTGTAGGCAATCTAGCCCAGCTGCTACAGCTGGAAAGTTAAATTTTCAAGTTCATTATTCTATGCCATGCCTACATCAAGACCTAAGGATAGTTTTCCCCTTTGCAATTACTCTTTAGATAAATAAAAACTGTCACTGTGTGTCCTTGTGAGGGCAGGCATTAAACAATACCTGGTTTTACACTTTAAATATTAATTTTCCATCCATAGTGTAATATTCATTCTCAAGCTTAATAGATGTTATTTTATAGAGGCAGTTTCTATTTCTCTCCCTTATTAGGCACAGATAAAATTGTCTACATTGTATTTAATGGTGTGTTGCACTCTGGGTGAGTGTGTTTTTTCTTTCTAAACTATTTTGCTCTCTGACATTGATTGGTGATACAACACCATGCCTTCCTGTTTTCTGCTTTTGTTTATCTGTCCTGTGTATTCCTGGGTTTTTAGGAACAGTAATTCTTTAGCAGCCCTGGTATTATTTTCACTAGAGTTGCTCAGCCATCTAAAGTCAGCTTGTCCCCAGTCAGTGGAGGCAAAAAATCATAAAATGAAAGGTCAACAAATTTAAGAAAATATACAGAAAGCTATTTTCTGCCCCTAAGAATGTAACCTGTATTTTAGATAAGTAAATATGGAATTATAAACAACATGAAATATAAAGCCATTAGGACAGACACAGATGTAGTGACTTTGGAAGATGCCAGACATGAGGAGGGCAAGTCACTCTCGACATCCAGAGGTTGTGCCACCGTTCCTTCACCGTCTTTTCCTCCTTTAAAAGACAAATTCCACAGGGAAAGTAAAACCCAACCACTGCCTCTGTTCGGACAGATTTTTCATCTCAAGTCCCCACCAAGGTGACCAATTAATGTTAATCCAGAGGGCATTTTGTGTGACAGCCATTAGCGATGCAATCAACCCATTCATGGCCGTCCACTGCCAACACATTTGGGTCATTATGAAGATGGATCATTTTGAGCTGCTAGTTAAAGGTAAAAAGCTTCTTATCCTACTCCCATAATGATCCAGATTCTGTTAGATGTAATTACTGCTGGGCGATAAGGGAGGCAAAGGAGAGGGACAGACTGAAATATGCCCTCAAGAGCCTTAACTGTTTTGGATCTTAATTCCTTAAAGCCCCTTATCACTCTAAAAATATTAGCTCTACCACCAAAGGTGGGACTCATTTGGTGAGACACAGACATGTGAGGTCTGAGCAAATCCACCCCAGATACCTTTGGAAGTCAATGGAGCTCAAGCCTGTGAAGTCACCTCCTAAAGGCATCTAAACCCAGACAGAAGAATCAGGACCTGGAAAGGCCAGTACTGCTCTTTTGATTGTAAAGGGATTTTAAAGTGACTGGATCAGATGGAAATGTCTTTGCTTCATTAAAATAAATTCTGCCCCATGAGCCTCCTGAGCAACTTTTCACCTCTGAAAAAATCCTTCACATTGCAACCCTTGCACACTTTTTGCACTTAGGAGAGCAAGATTTGTGTGTGCATCTGGATGCATGTGAGCACTGCAGGACAGAAGGAACGATAAATCTGCCCAGGGCTGGACACAGCAGATACCAGTGCCCCATAGGGAAGTGCATTTCTTTGCTCTATTTACTAGGAAAGTAGAAATGCTGGCAAGCTCCTTCTGCCACTAGATTTCCAAACAGCTGCCCAATGACCATGTTAGCGGCTGGTTAGGGCACTTATAGCATTCTCTAAATGTTTAATATTTTATTCTTCCCTTGAAGCATCTGGTGTAAGTCACTTCTGGAAACAGAACGCTGGACCAGATGGAGCATTAGTCTGTGACATTCTGATCTGGTAATTCCTATGTTAATTTTTACGACAATTTAGATGGGCATTGGCCACAGGGCCCAATCTGAGTCAATTCATTATAGGAAAAGAATGTCTTTTCTCCCCCTGAAAATATTTTCTTTTTTTTTTTTTTTTTTTTTTTTTTTTTGAAAAATTTTTTTAATGTTGATTTTCACTGTGCAGCACCTGGGGAGAAAAAAGAGGCATCATAGTTTTCAGGAGTTATGAGGTGGGCTCAGATACAGAATGGAAAGGGGAGCATTTTTCACAGTTGTTATCTGCAGATTTTGCAGATGCCTTTTCAAATTTTTAGGAGCTTAAGTGCTGTGTGATACATGCCAGTAAAGGCAGTGTTTAGTGGAATTACAGTCAGCATCTTATAGAGGCCTGAAGGTTCCCTTATGAATCCCAGTTGTGGTGGCTTAGAGGGATCCAGAAAAAAAGTCTAAATTGCAACATGCAGTGAGGCTACATTTTTAGAAATTATGAATAAACTTGAGCATATCAGAGTCCGAACGGTCCAGAACAAATGATCATAAAGGGAACTGATTTTCACCACATTTCTGAATATCAGACTTCTTTCCATGTTACGCTCATTTTCCATGTTACGCTCTTTCCATGTTACCTCATAAAGGCATTCCAAACTATCAGACACCACTGAAATGCCACTCTGAGATACAGAGGTCTGTTCTAAACTGCAGAAACACAGTCAGGTTATGCTGTGTCCCCACTTAAAGACTGTTTGATTGATCAAGGTCAGCTATGAATAATACTGACAATTTTATAGTCACATAATTTTCTCTAATTAAACCTTCAGCTTCTATCTAGGTACTTCTCCCTTATGTTGTTTTTGCTTATACATCCTTGTGATGCCAAGCTGTGAAAAATTATATGGGTCATATAATCTTGTCACTGTTCTTTCCTTAAATTAACATAATAATTCCAAAAACATAGAGCAAAAATATGAACAAAAAAATCCGTGACTACACTTCAGTGTAGTTAGATGTGAGTCCTTGCAGGCATTTTAGAGCTTAGCAGTGCAAGAAATTATTAGTTCCTCTAAATATCTGGTTCTGGCTAAAGAAACTAATCATATAAAACTGAATCATTAGCCTTTGGCAAACTGCCTCAGTTCCTGTTAGAACAGGCTAGTACAAGATGAGAAATTGAATGAGGCACTTTGGGGCTTTTTTTTTTTTTTTTTTTTAAACAGCACAGGAATGTAGATGATTTTTGCCCATTAATTTTTATGTACTGAATAAGGCCTGAAAACATCCAGTAAGAATAGATCTGCTGTTTTTCCAGTTGGGTTCATGAAGGGTTCCTTGTCTCTCTATGGCCGTTTGAAATACATACTGAGATTGTACTTAAAGCTTGATGGGAAAATTCGTATGTCATTTTTTTGTCAGGGATTTGTTCCCTTAAATTACAATGATGGAATGGCAAAGCGGTGACTTTCCCAAGAAGTTTCACAGGGCTGCACCAGCACTCACACACTCATCACCGTTTAAATGGAATTTTCCGCATGAACCTGCTCTGGGGTGGGTTTGTACCAATAAAGTAGAGAGGACACAAAGCTGCACCAGCACTGGTGCCATCAGCCAGAGGTACCTCAGACCACCCCGGGGAAACCAGAGGCAAATTCTACCCTTGTTCATAACACCAGAGCCCAGAAAAGCCAAGATTTAGAAACAAGCAGGTCCTGCCATTTCTGTTCACCTTATGAAAGGAGGATTCATTGCTCAGAGAGCTCAGAGCACAATTTCTTGCTGAAATATCTCTTTTTCAGCTTGCCCTCACATCTGTGTGGCCTCTCTTCCATAACAAGCCTTTGCCAGGATTGTTTTTCTGCTTCACGATAGAAACCAGCTGGCCTAAACCCAGTCCTGTTTGAGTGCATCTGCACAGGCTGTCCTGAGAAGGGGAGTGTCATGTGAGAGAGTGTTTAACTCAAAAATGTCACTTGGAGGACTTTTTTCTGATACCTGAGCAGCCAAGCATCTGTTCTACACTGAAATAAATATTTTGACTGCATTTTTTTCATGTAAAGAATTAAAGAGGCTTGAGATAAAGACCTGAATGAATACAGTCTTTTAGAGTAAGTTCACAGACTCCACAGCAAGCCCCCACATGCCTGGGGATGGGGAAGAGTCAGGGGATGCAAAGACACCCAGAGCCTGTATTTCATACAATCACAGGGTCATAGAATCGTTAAAGCTGGGGAAGATCTGCAATATCATCAAATCCAAATACCACCATGGCCACCAAACCACAGCACAAAGTGCCATGTCCATTTGTGTTTTGAACGCTTCCAGGGATGGTGACTCCACCACTTCCCTGCGGAGCCTGCCTCAGTGGGCTCTTTCCATAAAAGGGGGCATGGAACATTCAGTTCTAGGATTTTCTGCAAAAGATGGCATAAAGTTTCTGGCTGCCTCGTCATGCCACCCTGTATCTCCCCAAAACCCCTGCAGCAGCAACATTTTGCCAGTGCACAGGGAAGCAGAACCAGCCTGGGATGTGCTGGTTTCCTTTTGGAGGCACACAATCACACAGCTGCCTCTACCTGAGCCTTCCCGCAGAGCTGGGAGGGAGAGGAGGCGGAGAGAGAAGGAATTTATAAGTAGGGATAGGAAGGCAAGCCTGGAGCTGAAAGATATGGGATAAGAAAGATCCTCTTAGAGCACATCTGAAAAGACTGAAGGCCAGGGAAGAAAGAAACAGAGAATCTCAAGGAAACAGTGATAAAACAGCCTGGTGAGAAGGATGTGAATAAGAGAAGGCTACAGGAGCGGGAGGTTGCAGAAAGGCAAAGAGAGGTGCCAAGAGGAAAGATACCCAGTCCTGACAAAGTGAGGATAGACTGAAGAAATGTTATCTGGGGCAGAGTAACTCCCAAAATAGAATATGATCTTCTCCCCTATTTGGAGTACAAAATGACAATTCCTGTCTATAGACATGTTTTAACAACTTCCACATTTTTTTCCTTTTTTCCCCCTGCTGCCTTCACCAAAACCTTCAACTGTCTGAAGTCACATTAAGAAAGTTCTAATATTCTCATGGAAAATTCATCATTTGTGTGTGGGGTAATGAATATTTGTGACATTACCTTCACCTGGAGGCTAGTGTGAGAGACATTTGTGTGAGATGAGATATATCTTCTGAGCTGAAGTGCTTATGAAGGTCATCAAAGTTCAAAGAGCAATATATTAGTTAGAAAGGCCTGGTTTGGAAGAGTTCTGACTGTTTCGTTGAGACAGATGATTTTTCTGAACTGATTTCTGAGAGGAATAAGACTTTGAAAAAATCATTAATTCCATCCTGAATACAATGAACAGTAAGAGGAATAAAGAAAAAGCAGCATCCTGCTGAGCTCTCTGAAGAGGTATACATCTCATTTTTCTGAAAAGTTACTATCAGCAGCATTACTGGGCAATTTTCCCCACTTCTGTTGATTTTTACAAGTGTCTATATTTGGATGCAATCTACTCAACAACTAAGTAGGATGATTAAAAAGAGCTTCCTTTTTGGATTTCCCAACCTGTTTGTTTCTTTGAAGATGCCTCTCTTCTGTTACTACTGGAATTAAGTGAGCCAAGTACAAGATTTTGGGAGCCCCTTGTGTGTCCATTAGAGAGAAAGTTGAAGTGGTATCACCAATCCAGGCAACTTTCAGTGAGAAAGAGGATCCTAAGAGAGACCAGTTTTGTAACTGGAAACTCTATCCCACACTACCCTCTCCCCATAAGCAATGAGTTTTGGAATGGCTCAAAAATACATGGGACATCTATACTTTATTTAAGCCCCTAATTCATAATGCATGCAAACTATCGGACAAGCAAATACGCGCTTTTTAGGTCTGGTTGCATCCATCAGACTCCAGTGGCTGCCCTTACACCTGAAGGGTTTTTCCCATCCTTTCAGAAGGAAATTAAACTTTTCACTAATACGTGCCGATGAAGAAAATAGCCTATTTTGAAAATACGGACAGTCAAGAGAAAAATCAGGCCAAAAATATTCACATTTCTTCAGAGGAACTGTGCTAATATAACATTTCCAGTAAGGAAAGGAAGGGAAAATATGACAGAGCAGCAAAACTTGATGAGTTGATATTACCAGCCCTACCTCTTGTAATGATCAGAGGGAACTGTCTAGACCAGGAGACCTATTAAGTCTTTAAGAATAAGCAATACCTCCTTGTGAGAGTGAGAGGTTCAATTAAATAATCTGAGTGAGTTTTTGGAAGTTTGGCCAAGGCAGCTTATCTATGGTAGACTGCCTCTGAAATGAGCCTGGAGGCCCCAGTGGAATATGCTTGGCTAAAAGGTAGCAAATTCCATCAAAATCATTAATGATGTTACTTTCTGAATTCTGGAGTGCAGGGGATAGCCCTGGGCTCAGGAGGGCCAGCGGTGAGATTAGCTGAAATAAAGTACTGAGTCTGTCAGGACTCAGTCACGCTTCTAAAAATAGCGCTCAATGTTTTATTCATATGGGTAAATTACTTAATTCCAAGTCCCTTCATGGTGCTTGGCTTCCAGCAAGGCTGGGATTGGCGTTCTGCCATACAAACGACCCTTGTATGGACTGAGGCACATGAGCCTCAGGAAGAAACCAGGGAGAAGCAGCTCTGAAGGGAAACTGAGGCACAGGGGACTGCAGACGGAGTGACAGCAGGAAGTGAAGGAAAACCATTTGGTGTCCTTTCAACACTGCCTCTTTAAGGACACTTATTTATTCTAAAAATGGGTAATTTTTTGAAAATTCCAGATTTACCCTATCCCTTTTTTTTTTTTCTGATGTTCAGGTATTAATTTCCTGTGAATACTTGATGCGTGAGTTAGATACATTTAGTAAGTGATTTTTTTTAAATCTACTTTTAAAGGTACATATACACATCCCCTGTCAACCTCTGTACATATACCCAGGACTCTCTTATTGTCAGTTATTTACATATTTCACCTGAACACTCAATAAACCAAATGTTATAAATTGATTGGCATAATGGCAGATCACTGCAGACTTTGAAAGGTTCTCACAAGTTTGATCTGAGGGAAGAACAGAAGAGCTCATTACATGTGCCAGGCTATAATCTACGGGTTATACTTTAATATTAGCTATAGTTCCTTGTGCTAATATTTATCCCTGGTAGTGCAGTTTTTATAAAGTCTTTTCACTATTATTCACTAGGCCTGGACAGACAAAAGATGCTAGGGGGACTCTTTTTTTTATTAAATTTGACTTTTTGCTTTTAAACTAGTACATTTTTCCCTAGGAATTCCATTGTCATTAGGATGCTATGAAATTAGGGGCGGTAGATAATTAATCTCTTTGAGGATGATATTTCAAAGGACACCAGTTCTACTGTGCTTAGTTTTTGCCTTTTTTCACTAATAATTGCATAAATGTTCTACAGATTTGATGAAAAAATGCACATTCTACTGTTTTCTTCAATATCACAGAAGCAATCATCTGAGTTGATAAAAACTAATCCCTCTTAATATGGGTTTAAGTCTTGGAAAAGAGTGAATACTCTGAAGAAGAATGGTTTAATGAAACCATTTTGAATGAAGAGAAGCACGAAAAGAAAAAACAACCAGCAGAAATGGGGTGGAAATAACCCTGGATCTCAACTCATCAGAGGCAAAAATATTTCCATGGTAAGAATAACGTGAATTTCAGGCTGCAGAATAACCTTCCAGTGCATTTCACACAAAACAACACTTCAAGATATTTACAACAGAACTAGACAAGACATTGCACAGCAGGGGATACACAAACTGGATAATCTAATATATATTTTCCAATTCCAATGCCTGATGGTTTTGGAAAAGGAAAAAAAAACAATTGTTACAGCAAATACAATAAATCTTTTATAATACCAAGCAATAAACCAGCAATTACTAAAGGTCATGACTGTAATTAAACAGCATTATTTATTTTATTGCCAGTGCCTCATTTTCTATTAAGTTAGATGCTAACTCAGTTAAGTTAACAGCCACACTTACCTCTAATATTTTTTTAATCTTTGAGAAACTTCCTTGCTGGAGATTTGAGTCTCTTGCTCATGCAATGGTTAGAATTTGTACCTTTTCATACAAATATACCAGTACATAATAGCTAACATTTTCTTCAGTCTCAAGGTTAAAATTAATTTTTAATGTTTGCCTTGTTGTATTTCTAGCTGATTTCATTCATTTTTTCAGTGTAGGCAAGCTCATCTGAGTCCTACTTGCTTGCCAAGTCCTCAAGTCATATTGTGTTAATGCATCTCATCACTACTGAAAGTAGAGAACATCATGATGCTAGTTTCTTCTGTTTAAATTCCTTCATTTTAAAAATTGGGATTGGGACAGTTTTCCACTTGATGATGTGTGAATACTCACTAGTAGACTTTACTGTATTATTTTGACAAATAGTACTTCTGACAATCACATTTGTGCTATTGTTCTTCAGCAACTTGATTTCCAACTCCATACTGGTTTTTTCAATCCTTTGTTTCCCTAAGGTTTACTTGCACATGTACCTGGAGTTTTGCCCTACTGCTCCAAAGGTAATTTCTGGATATGAAATTCACATCCTCAGCTTCCCACTAAAGGCTGATGAAAAGTCATTAAAAATTCCCAGTGTAGAAAAGCCTGATCTAACAGGGAAAAGAAGAAGAAAAGGAGTGGAATGGCTGGAGGCCATGAGTCCTACAATGTGAGACACATGAACCACGCAGCTCCACACTGCCAAAGCACCATCCCTCTGCTCAGGCCCAGCAGCAGAGCTTTGAGGAGGCATCTCAGGGCTGTTCCTGCCCTACATTTGGACCTGGGACCTTACTCAGTCTTGCTTATAAATTTAGCCCACAGTTATTTACAGGTGGAGCTGATCCAAAGTGAGGTTCACCAAGCAGCTCCTCACTCAGTTTTACATCCAGCAGTTTGGGCACTGAATGAGGACAGAAATTTCCTACAGACATTAGGGATCAAACTCTTCCCAGAACTGCAGTCCTGAGCCAACCTGTGAGGTGCAGCACGGCCCTCTGGTCTTTTCCACAAAATACATATTTTAACTCTCCTCACAATCATCCCATTCAAAATGGTTTCTACGTGGTCTCCAGCCTGAAGGGGTTTAAGGTATATATTCTCCATGTGTTAAAAAACATAATTCAGCACACTGAAACACTGGATTCTCGGGGACTTGGCTGCAGGGGCAGAAAGTTAGAGAGAGATAGAGAAAGAGACAGAAAGAGATCCAAAAATGTCAAAGGGGATAAGGAGAGAGATGAGGCTGGAGAGGTGGCAGAAACACACTCAAGCAGTGCAGCCTTGGAGCCAGACAAAGCTGGGGATGGAGTCCCAGCTTCTACAGCCTATCAGGGTGACCTTAGACAATTTTTCTATTTATTTTATGAAAAAGGACAAAATCCTACACTGCCGTGGGTTTGGGGTGCATAAGGCACTGTAACACTCAGTTGAGCAGCACCCCAGACATGGAATTGGGAATTCCTGGCAGCTGTGAGCTGGGCTCCTTGTGGGCCAGACAGGAGAATTGTTCACTTCCCAGCACAGCCGAGACACAGCATTACACAGCCTTTAGTTACATCAAAAACTCCAAATATGATGACTATTATTCTAAGCTATAGAAAAGCCTCCCTTATTTCAAATGTTTATCTCAGCTAAACAGAATGCTTTGAAGTCTTTGAATCCCCATCTCTCAGCTAAACTGTGCAGACTTTCAAAGACATCCATGGACTCAGGAAAGGGGAGAAAATGACAGATCTGAGCCCCCTCTCTGCTTTTCAGCATTCACCCTGTGCAATAGATTTAAACAAGTTGCAGGATCCAGGACAGCTCAAGAGTTCAAGTCTTGAAATTTGAAATTCCAGTGCATTGCCCTTCTATCTCCTATCTGCATTTCAAATTGTATTTACCAAGTACTTCAAATTTTTCTTTATAACAGGTTATTAATCTGACTCATGATTTTGCAATAGTTGTACATTCAAATTCCTGCATAGTTTAGCAGATACATCTGACCTTGCTATTATCCTTCCTTTAAGAGATTTATACAGCATTCCTGCTTTGGAAAGATCATTAATTAGCATGCCAATAGAAAAAATGAAATTGCCTGCCATCTCCTATGTAAATGCTTTCCCATCTGTTCCTTTCTCATTTCCGCTGCACAGACTCTACCAAAGGTAGCTTTAGTTTTTATACTGCTCTTAGAAAATAGTGCATTCATTGTTTTGCAATTTAAATCTGTTAAATGGTGTTGCATTGTGAAATGTGGCTCTATTAAAGTAATATATGGATTCATGCAGTCTCTTAGAATCTGAGCAAACTTCCAGCAAATTTGGTGGATGTCCTTTCCTTAATACCTTTTAATTCAGCTTACAGTCTAAAGAATCAGGGTTTTATATTTTTGCATCCAAGACTGCTAATAATTGTTTTAAAAATGTATTTATTAATTAATAACAAATTATGGCAGTATTCCTGTAACAGCCCAGTGAACTCTGCCGTGTTTCTGATTTGGAAGCTCAGGGTTTTTATCTGACTGCTCCTCACTTCCCACCTGGGCAATGAAGCCTTGCATGATCACCACTGCAGGCTGCAGTGTGATTGTGTGCTGTGTCTTTGCTTTATATTTCCTTTTTATCGCAGGTTGAAAACAAGTTGCTTCTCTCTTGTGTTCAGCAAAGTTTTGCACCACATTTTCAATGAATTTTCTGGACATGGAATTTTAAAAAGTAGTTAGCCAAATATATTACTAAGTTGTCTTACTCATAAATATCAAATAGCAGCATAAAAGAAGCATATGCTGTTGTGGTTCTCCAACTGGGTGCCAGATGGCAAGACTAAGATTCAGACAGAATCTCTGTGAGAGTCAGTTGGGAATAAACCACCACTCCGATAACTTTTTCTTTGCAGTGGGAAACACAACTTCCAGAAAAATCATTTTCCATGTGTCTTTGGGCTCATATATTTCAGTTTTTCATAACTGCACTACTGAAAGAGTGGTATCCCAGTCTTGTCTGGGGTTGATCTGGCAGAACACCCAGCTGGCACAACCCCCATGTGTGTCCTGGGTGCACCAAGGATGTGTCTGGGTGTGGGATCGAGCACACGGCCCCTGTACCACAACATGTTTGAATGCACCCACTACAACTCACTCAAGCATCTGAAACAAATCTGGTTTAAGGGCACTGAGGTATTTCCCTTCAGCCAGACAAAATATCTTGCTTGTCAAATCACAGATATCAGAGATTCGGATTTTCCAACCAGGTGTACACCACTGCCAAGGGAATGGGAAGATTCTCTGGTGTTTACACCTCCAGATAAGACAGGATGTCTTCTTGGATGACAAATTGCAAGAATTGCTGGGTTTGACCCAGAGACAGGTGAAATAAAAGAGAGGGAAAAAAAGTTACATGATCCCATGGTCTTTTGTGAATTTAAATCTTAAAAAATATAGGAGCTTGTAAAGCACTACACCTCAAAATAAGTTAAAAACAGGAACCACAAATATCCTGCAAGGAAAGAAAATGTTTTTTTAATGAGGTTTATTGAGCTTATTCTAGGGTGACATGTGGAAAATGCAGTGACAAGGCTCCCAAGCTTTGATCATAAATGTGACACCTCCTGGCCAGACAGCTTATCTTGTCTGGTAGCTGGCTCATTTGGCTACTCACTATCACACTGTCTGAACCCAGATTTAAATTCTCAAAATTATTGGGCAAAGTTATGGATTTGGATTGTTTTGTAACTTCAGCACGGCATGATATCTTCATGGATTAATAGCAGTTCAATGATTTTGAGTTTCCTGCCATTTGGAACTTGCTGCAGAGTTTGTGCACTGCTTTCTTTGCATTTCCCTATGGAATGTCTGCCTCTTCTTGCAGGTATCATCTTCCTAAAAGTTTAATATCTCATTCAAGTTCTTTAACTTCTTTAAAGCTCTGCTTTTCCAGACTGAAGAGGGGAGCTCTGCTGGCTCCGCACACAATGTCACACCAGGTTTCTCCTCTTTCTTACCAGTGTTACAAGGAAAGTACTTTCTGCTGCTATTCATTGTCATTGCTTTCCTTGAGTGTTTAACCACTTCAATTTCCTTTTCTCCCCTGCACACAATGTTTTGTTTTGAAGAAGAAAACCCAGCAGAGAGTCTTCATTAGTTCAAAAACATTTCAAAAAAGGGCCTTATATTTTAACTTCAGTCACTCCAGCAAAAGGCAACACCGCGAACTTCAAGGAAGAAGTACCTATTTAAGTTCTTAAGAATAACCTTCATCTAATATTACGTCCCATTTCTTCCTATCAAAGCAAAGAAGAAAACATTTGCGTTTTGCAGGGAACAGATTATGTTTTTATCATAAGCTCATTAGAAAATGAGTCTGCTCTTCTAGAGTAATTTTGTTCTGCATATCCTTGATTTCCTAAAGTCCTTTACTTGGAGAATAGAGAAAAACTGACATGCCAAACCTTCTGAGCCAGCTGCAGCCATGACATTCCACTGATTGTGTGCACCATGCACACCATGGCTGAACATTCATTCTGCCTTCAGAGGTGCAAATGAGTTGGGACATCACCCTTTAACGTACCAATATAAATCTTCACCCTCCTTTTCACCCCCAAATACATAAGCCTTAAGTAGCTTTGGACTCTGGAGTCCTCTATACCACAGAGCAGCCTACTTTCAACACCCTGCTCTCAACATATAAAACAAAGAGGGTTGGAGTTACTGAACTTTCAGTACTCAAAGTAGGAAACTGATTTGTCATGCCAAAGAACAGGGAACACAAAGTAATTTCAGAAGGTGTCAACAGAGCCTTTGGAATATCTCTAGAATCACAGCAGTGGTGATCACAACACATCATGTCTCACTGTGAGCCCATCCGTTCAGCTCTCAGGGGACACCAGCGTAGCCTGGAGGGAGACACAGGGTCTGTAACACTGCTACAGCAGAAGGAGGGTGTTATGTGGTGTTTTGGGCCATCTGCTCTCCTAGGTTGTTCTCTGTGTGTGTCATGAAGAAACAACAAAGCATTCAGAGATACCAGAGTAGTAGAGTGTCACCTTTCCTTCAAAACTGCCCAGGGATTTTACAGAAGTCGGGAGTAAAAATGAGTTCTCATGGATATTTTTGATTAATATAAAAATAGCACTGTATAGTGTCTCATAAAAATAAATTGTGTATTTTATATCTTATATTTTATAGTTGATTTTTTCCCTTAGCAAGAGTTTGCATTTGAAGCAAAAGGTTCCATTTCCAGAGCAGCACAGCACAAGCACCAGCCTGACTTTTCAGCTGAATCTGACTTCAGCACATACACACAAGAAAGCCAAGACCATTTGGACTGTCACCAGAGACTCAACTGCAGCATCCAGGACCTGAAAACTTCCCTGGAGTGGATGCATGCTCTCCATGTAAGAGAGCATCCTGAAGCACACTCGTGTGTGTGGCTGGAGCACAGTGGAGGACACTTTATCATCTCTGACTCATCCATTACAGCAACCGACACCAAAACGTTTTCCTTCTGCATCGAAAATACAGGAGGGACTTGTGTGTCTCTGATAAAATTCTCTGCACTGAAATACGTTGAGGAAAGAGTAGGAATCATCTCTGCTTTTATTTAACAGTCTGGGGATGCAGCCACAGTGGTCAAGATGTCAGTTTTAAGCTACACCTGAAAGCCATAGCTGAGAGAGGTCCCTGCAAGGGGCATTCACTGCAGATGCCTCAGGAGAGTCTGTAAAACCCAGCATGGTGCAGTGGGGGTGCCAGGCAATCCTGTAGGTAACTGAAAGCATGCAGACGGAATGCAGCAAGGAAAGGCAGGTTTCCTTCCCCAAATGCCGGCAGTCCCAGACCCTGGGTGCATCAACAGACTCTGCAAAACCTCATCCTCACTCCAAGGGTTTGTCTGTCTGCAGGTTTGGCTGGCCCCAGACCAGCTCTGATGTGGCATGGCTGCAATGAGACCAAGCTACTGGGAAAGGCTGTGTGAGATGCTCTGGGGGAGGCTCCATCAGGGCTGCCCCCTTCCCCTGGGAGATCCTGTGCTCCAGCCCTTGCCCCAGATCCTTGCTGAGCGATGCTCTATCTATGCCTGAGCCCAGCCATGGGCCCGTTGGTCCCAACCTGCTGATTTGAACTCTAGCTTGACTGCGGACCTACCTTATCCTATAGATACATCTGGAGAGCTGTCCTGTGGGCAGAGCCTGGCTGCTGTCCCCAGGCCAGCTCTGTCTGCCTTGCTCTGCCCTGCCCACCCCATTGACTCCCCAGCTCCTGGATGACTTTCCCTTGCTGAGCAAACCCCCTGTGGCTTCACCCCAACACACCCTCTCCAACAGAATCCCACAGCTACCCCCTGCTCCACACAAAGGATGCATCACTTCAGGATGGATTCAGAAATTATCTAATAATGCATAAAAATAGCTTCTGTATCTCAAAAGTGCATTTCTAGAATTCCCAAGCACCTACCAATTCAAATGGCCATTTACACAAGTACCATGGAGTAGTGAGACATAAAACGACTCACAATTTTTTCCTGCATTCAAAACTACCTCAGAGGCTTTAGAAATTCACCTGCCTACCTCACATTCAAAGAAAATAATCTCACAGGTTTAAACATTGTATTTCAACTGAGCATTCAGCTTTATTTCTCCTTTGAATGGAAACAATAGATGCCAGAGGAAGGAGCATGTGAATGTCGTATTACAAACCCTCCTCCTGCCTGCATTTCAAGGACAACCAGAAACAGCTTGGTCCCTTGCTGACCTCAATACTCACAGTCTGAAAAGAACAATCACAACCCTCAAAGAGGACCCAAACAGCTGAACAACAAAGAACCTCAAAAGTATAAAATCAAACTCTTTTTCATAATGGTCACATGCAAATCAAAAGTCTTTGATACTCACAGTGATGTTTAAATTCACTTAAGCACTGTGGAGATCAAATTTCAAGTCCCGTGAGTGGAAAATACTAAAAAAGTGTTCAACATCACCTCATTATTCCTGAATCCTCACATCTCACAAGACTCATTGTCCACTTCATTGCAGAGCTGCAATGAATATGGGATGAGGGCGCTCAGTCCAACACCAGAAAAGATGCTGGTTTTAAACTGAACTGACTTCAGGAAGTAATTTCCCTTGAATCAACAGTGCCTAAGAAAAGTAAAGAAAGCAATAGAGAACTGGCAGGGTCCTACATTAACTACTGTATCCTTCAGATGCTCCAGGGCAGACACTTTCCTTGTTCTTTACATTTTTTAATACGCAAATGTGCTATTATTTAGCAGACTGATAGTTCTGCAAACAAGCTACTCATCCAAAAAAACACAATTACTTACAGAAAGGATAATTAATGATCGTTATAATTTTGCCCACAGCCCTTTCTGAAATTAGAGCCTGTGGACTAGTTGTCATGTAAATATCTACCAGGAGGCACTACTTGCCATTAAGTCCTACCATTAAAATAAAATAAAAAAATCAGACAGAGGACCAGAGAAGAACAAAGGGACATGCAGAAAAGTGACTTCCCAAGGATAGCTGCAGAGCACATACCTCCTGCAACATAAACCTTTGTCTTTGCTGCACCCTTCCCTCACACTGTGTGTAAATACAGACTCTGAATTTTGAGCAGTTGTTTCATTCTAACATCATTATTGGTAACTGTTGAGAAGCCCAGAGCACAATCTGTTCCTACTGAGCTTTCCTTAATTATCATTAGATGTAGTCTTAATGGATTGCCTGGAAGTGTCAGTAAAAATGAGAGAAAGGACTGTGGTTCAATGAGGTTAAATTAAAATCAAGGCCTTTATAAAGGATCTGAGAAGACAGAAAGGTTCCTTCTTTCCTGGTTTTACACTTTTTTTATTAAACATTGCTTGAAAAGCATCTTGCACCACCTTTGAGTTTCTAGTCACTCACTCTTCAGACTGAACTGAGCTTGTGAAGAGGCAGTGAACACAACAGAAATCCAGTCGCCACTTACCAGGGCAATTTAAGGATGAGCAGGAGTTTCCACTCTCTCCAAAAGCTTTCCCAGCCTCACAATATAAAGTCTGAGAGGCAGCCACAATGATGCATGCACGGAGCAGCAGGATGGCAGTGCCCGCTTGCTTGCAAAAATGGGGGAAAAAGGATGAAGAAAGGATTTCTGAGGAGAAGCAGAACTGTGACTAATGGAGGCTAAGAGATCCAAAAGTGTGGAGTCGTGCTGTGGAGTCAGTAATTCTCAATCATCTGCAGACATTTTTATAGCTGGAAAAATACATCCTAAACAGGTTAAACTACCCACTGCGACAAAAGCAGGCGCTGCTTGAAACAGGGACGGCTCATTTTCTCTG
This sequence comes from Pardalotus punctatus, assembly GCA_013400915.1. Taxonomy (NCBI): domain Eukaryota; kingdom Metazoa; phylum Chordata; class Aves; order Passeriformes; family Pardalotidae; genus Pardalotus; species Pardalotus punctatus. The sequence goes on along the minus strand of VZTX01021513.1, from coordinate 622,055 downwards.
TTATACCTGTTACTTTCACTGGAGTCTAATCAGTATTTAATACTCTACCAAACAGGGCAGAAATAATGCTTTCCTGTTTCATGTCCCTGGGCAGAGCTGTGATTAGTGACGTTTTCAGGTTGTTGTCACATTTATTTCATTAGCATGAAATAACGTTGCCGCTCTCATTTGGAGGTGCTGTTTCTGGCTGCAAGGGCTGTAAAAAAACCTAAAATGTGTCAGCTAAGCAAAACCACTGAATTCATCCTCAGTGTGTAGACATCTGTGAGACAACAGAGTGGGGGGGAAGAGCAATATCTGTTCGGGTCCCCTCCACAGATTCTCAGCCATGAGATTTAAATAAACTCTGAACTGGGACAATCATTTCATTAACTGTTTTACTTTTGATGAATTTTACATGAAACAGGCAAGTGGAATTATCATACAGTACCCAAATCTCTCACAGGCGTTTTTCAGGCCAAATACCCTATTTATTGCCACTTGCACTACGACAACTTCCACAAGGCTATAATGAACTGCATCTGCAGAGTCTTGTGAAATGCTAAAACAAACAAACAAAAAAAAAAAGTAGAGAGGATTATGCAGCATTTAGGGTGGGATTGCCCTTGCAGAGGGATACCTGAGTGTGACCACACAAACCCCATCTCCAAGTTCCCACTATAGACTGTGGAGATCCAGTCAATGCAGTTAATGAAGTTCCAGGCACAGTTCAGTTGATGAGGCATAGATTTCTGTCTTAGGGTGATCTGAATTCTTCTGACTCCACTAATTTAATCAACAACCTCCACTATCATGGGAACTTGGTGGGCTGGCTCAGGGTTTAGGTGCCTACAGTTTAGATTTCATCCTTAGAGTTTGTTTCAGTTGTCTAAAGGCAGATAATGACACCATCCAACAAGGTACCAGCAGAGCTCCAGAGGCCTCCTCTGAAGGGCTTCTTTTTTTGGAAGATGGCCTGTATTATTCACTTGCACTGTTTAAATATCCTACGACAGTCCTAGTGCATTAGCATCAAACTCATAAGTTTGCTGTTCAGTTAAACAAAAAACAAAACAAAACCTTTTTCATGACTCTTGGAGCTGTAGTCAAATGTTCTCCACAGGGTGGAGTAAAACCAGAACTTGTGCCCTCAAATTTTCGGTCTAGTTTATCTATGAAGTACAAGCCAATGCCAGGGAAGGTCAATGGCAGGACTCACTGACTGAGCCACCAAAAAAAGTTGTGTAACAGAACTACTTTGTATTGCACCAATTTTGTGTCTGTATTGTTTTATAATTTGTACCTCAGCTTTGTGAGTCAGCTGTGCTGTTTTCTTTGTATGAGCAGAATTATGATTTATTATGTAAAGATCCATGTAAGTGACTCTCAAACTGCCATCTGAACTGTGCAAATGTTCTGACAGGCATTGCTACATGATTCACCATAAAATCACAGAATCTGTCAGATTTAAGGTTGTTGATAGGCTTCTATTAGAGAAGTATGGTTTGCCAGTGATCCCTAAGTTTGGAAATTGCTGTTCTTTCTTAATTCTTATAGAAAATAAAGAAAATAGGAAAAAAAAACCCAAAAAAACCGCCTTGCTATATTTGCCCAGCAACTGAGGAAGAGAATTGGGCTTTTTCAAAGATCTGGATTTCTGTGAATGCTGCTTTAAATCAAGAATGAGTTAGGTGATATGGTAACTTCAATGTTCAAGGAAAATGCATAGATAAAAGCTCACAAATTATGAATGTTAAAAAAGGCGGGTTCATCAAAAGACCTACTGAATGCCTGTCAGGAATAGTACCCATCCACAGAATGGTGAGTTTTTCTGAGTTTTACTCTTTTAACTGTATTCTCTAGGTAGTACTCTGGTCTGTGTTTTCTTGAAACATCTGTAGATAAAACACATTTTATCTGGTTGCAATGACATTGTTGCTCTTTATCTCTCTGCTTTGTCTGGAGGTGTGCCAAAGAAATGTCACTACATCATTTGCAGTGATGCATGGTCACATAAACTCCAGTGTCCTGAAGTTTCTCCTTTACAATCGTATATGCAGACATTAAGGACTCCTGAAAGAAACAGCAGAGTCAGTGCCTCTGTTTCAGAAAAACTGGTATCTTTTACTGGGTATTCCATTGCTCTATTTGAACTTGGTACTTTGGAAAAAAACCTGACCTTCTGTAGCTCCCATTGGGCCTGAGAATCAGAGGTTATTTTAAAATCCACTTGTTGTTGTCTTGCAGGCAATGCTGTGCTTTCCTTTGTTTGATTAATCGAGGGGTGGAGATCAAATACACAAAGAATAGAAAAGCACATTTCCTTTTTCTAACAAAACACACATAGAAAAATTAAAATTCTGCAAAAAAAAAAAGAATAAAATTCAAATTTCTCAGCTAATCTGTTTTATGTTTACAGACCTACTGTCAAGAACTGATGCCTGTACATTATTTTTTTCTCCTGAGCAGTGTATAATTTCTTCTGTGGGATTTCCAGGATCAGAAGTTACTACCTGGGTGGAAGCAGGCTGCAAACTCACACTGCTTGTAGCTGGTAGGGGCCATATCAACTTCAATGTGTTCTACATTATTCTATTGCATTAGGAATATGGAAAATGTTAGAAACCCATAAATCAGTATCTGTGCAAAGAAATGCCACCAAAATATACTCCACCTCTAGCAGTGCAAAGGGTATAACCCACTTTTGGGTTTGTTAGAGTTATCACTTTGAAAAAGGAACAAGAAGGTGCTTATAATCTAACAAACAATCCCATCAAGAGCCCGTCAAGAAGAAAGGTATCACTTGAAAAACAGATGAAAGCATGATAAATAACTTTGACTTTCTCATACATTTTTATGCTTAGTAAAGTACCAGAACTGTCACAAAAATATTTTGGAAAACCATTATATCCGTTCAATTTAATTAAATGCCTAACATAATTGAGAGAATTCACTGCCTAGTTCCAGATGGTATATGAAATGTATTGGCTTTTATATTAGAAAGAGTGATTGTTAAGCTATACTGATTTTAATGAACCCTTCCGATATGCAAAATACTTTAAAAATAGTATTGCTAGTAATTTTGGCACTTTTCTATAAAGATAATCCAATTCACATGAGAAAAGAATAAAGTCAAAATGCTACCAGTCTAAAAAAACCCAACTCAATCATATATAGTAAATACAAATAAAAAGCTTAATCAGAGATTATTTTTCTTTGTAGTCTGAATTGGGGTGGTAACTCTTTAGAGAAAGCAACTGAAGCAACAGTTACTGCCCTGCAGCCTGAGCACTGGTGGATGGTGATTTCAGAAGCCCTTTTTTGGCCATCAGTTTTTTTCTGTGGGCAGAGGGGCTGGCTGAGGGCCAGGCTGAGGAGACACAGCTCGGACGAGCCGGTTCCCTGATCTTCAGCCACAGCGAAATGTTCTCTGAACAACCCCAGGGAAATGTTCTCCAGTCTGCAAACTCTGTGGGCAGAGTTTAGTTTACATGGGAAGATACTGGGAGTGAAGACTGAGTATGAGCTTGAACTCTCCACATCCTCATGCCCGATGTGATTGGGAGGCTTTTCCCAGAGTCACAGCTTCCCTGCAGCTCCCTAAATGTGGCACCTGACACAGGCAGGGCAAATGCCCAGACCCCCATGTGGCTACAGTGGGGTGGAAACAAGGCTAAAAATCCCACAGATCCTCCAGGAAGTCTGTGCCTGGTTCTTAAGGATGGTCATCAGATGGTGGAGGGCAGCATTCAACTTGCAAATTAAAATACCTAAATTAAGGGCCTGTATTAACCTGAAAATCATCTTTATTTCTCCAGGCCCAATTGGCTGTATTGGCTAGATATTCACAGGATGTAATGGGAGTTTAGACAGTTCTGCAGACACTGGTATTTACGTGTCTTAATCTGTGAATTTTATCCCCCTCTAGCACCTAATAATATTACCAAATGGGCCAACCCATATGGCATGGAGTGGCTTTCAGAGCAGGCATCCAGGATTGCAATGACCGGAGAACTACCCTATTTCCCAATTCCTGTTAAAATTTGGTGAGAAAACAGGAAAAAAAAATTTAAAAGGACTACATTTTCTGTCCATCCACAGCACCATGTTGGAAGGATATATGATCATACTTAGTCCAACTACAAACAAGAATTACCAACTTAGCATTTCTTTTTCTAAAACTTTAGCACTTAGGCCACAACAAAGGATCTATGCTGTATCTGTATTTTGATTCCTTAATTTTTGCATTCCCCAGTATTTTTAAAAATGTGTTTTGGAAGTCATTGGGGTGAATGCAAGGATGTCCGGTCAAAGTTTGATGACCTTTGCATACAGGAATTTAGATGGATAGTCCTTTCTTCCCCTATAATACCTACAAATGTGATTACATCCATGGTGAATCATATGGTCAGCTACAGCATGGAGAGGCCAAAAGCTGACACACTGTTTGTGACTTACAAAATCACTTGACTTTGAGGTTACTTCTTTTATATGTAATTGGATCTAAGGTGTTCCCTCTTATCTTCCCAAATCCCTCTGTTTACTTTCAGTACAATCTACATCTGCAAGCTGCAAAATGGATTTGATGCTGACGTACCGTTTTTAACAGAAAATCTCCCGTCCCACTTCTCAGACATCCTCACAGAAATGTAAAACGAATATTCAGAGAATGCCTTAAGTCAACAGGATTAAGGACTGTCAAGTGCACTGCTTAGTCCTATCTACGTGCTAAGGATTTTATTGTACTTTCATGAGAATATTTGCACTGGCAGTTAGGGATGTCTCTAGGGTTTAGCTTATTTTTTCTCTTTAATAATAGCTAGGGTGGTAAAAGAACTGCCAGTTGGGATAAGAAATTGAACTCCTGCCTCCCCAGCTCTCTGCAGTCAGTTTAATTGAGTTAATTGCATAACCTTTAATCTGACATCCTTTGCACTCAGCACTGCATTATTTTACTAACCCTTTAATTATCAGCCTGTTCAAGAACTGATGACTTGGACACCATGACCAGGCATCACACTGTTCCCTGGGAAAACCACATCTGTGACTTGGAGAGGCTGGAAGGGAAGGTGGGAAGGTGAAGCAGGGAAGCAACTTGGCTTCTGGGGGTAGATGTGCCAAAGCAGGCAGTGGATATCAGGAGAGCAAAAAAGTGTGACAGCCACCAAGGAAGAATAAACACTCAAAAACTGGGCAGCATTGGAGAAACAGGCAGAAAATAGGGAAAGACAGAGAGATATAGAAATTAAGAGTAACAAGCTGATAAACAAAAAAAAGCCTGAGTATGGAAAGCACCTTCTGTACACTGGTACTCTACAGCCTAAGAGTGAGTAGGGAACTAGGATTCAGAGTGGTGTTTGCTGGAAAGGTACATAATATGCTAATCTTGAAACACTTCAAAAAAGAAAAAAGAAAAAAAAATTAAAGAAAAAAATCTGCAAGAGAACTGAAAAAAATCCACTAAACATTTCCAGTATAAGTAGTGGGGATTAAAAAAAAATATAATTTCTCTGTTAATATTTCAGACAAAAATTGAGATTTTAGAAAAAATCATAGTGAATCAGAAAGTCTCCCTTTTTTCCACCCTCTTCCTAACCCTCCCCTTTATTCTATCTTCCCTTCTTCTTTTCTTTCCTACTTTTCCAATAAATGTGAAAAAAGGGAAAAAAGGCACAAACTAACCTTTTCTCACCTCTAGAAGAGAGGTAATTGCAGAGAGAAAGGAAAGAAGACCAGAATAGTGGAACAAAAATGCTGTGGCAAGTTTGGAAAAGACATAAAACTTACGGCAAACTCAAGCTAAAAGGATGGGAAAGGGAGGGAAGGAGAGGAAATTTCTTCTGCACAACAAAGTGCAAGTCACTTCCTTTATATGTTTCCAGCCCACGCAAACAATTAGTCTATTTAGAGACAAACATAAGGCCTAATTTATTAATAAAAAATAGAAAGTCTGCTAATAATATATCTGTGTTTTATTAACATGAAGCAGTACAGTCGCAGATCTTACAATTTACTCAACATCAAAGAGTAATTTTGAAAAGTGGATTATGTATTGAATGTTTCTACCTCCATCCAAAAGGCCAGTTTGTTCAAGGATGAGGAATAACACACCAGAAAATTGATAGAGCTTTTAAGGGATGCAATAACAAGGAAGGATTGCATTGACTTGGCCCCATTCAGTCTGAGTTTATAAGATAGTACTAGGCTGTGAAAGAACAGGACAAAAAAATTCAAAAGTGGGAAATCTCTGCTGAATGTTTCATACATATGGAGGAAGGAGGATCTAACAAGGTGTCCTGGCCTGCCAGTGCTTATGTCCTAATCAGAGAAAACACACAAAGTCACCAGGAGGAATGTGAGGTGTCAGTCCAGCTCTCCAGGGCAGGGACCATCTGTCTGTTCTGTGTTTGTACAGAACCAAGCCCGGTGGGGTCTTTGTTTAAAAAACTTTAAAAATTATATTGGCTTTTACCAGAAGGTAATTTAAAGGCTGTATTTTGGAAATATGGAGGGGTGAACAACGGCCTTGGCTGCTTTATTAAGATACCATGCCCATGGACTAATGATTCTGGCAGCCAAGATTTTCCTGTTCTGGAAACATTTGCATTTAACCAAAGGACATGCCATTTACTGGGACTTTAATGTTCTGTAAGAATACAACCCAAAGCACAATGGCGTTGTTGTCTTTTCTAATTAAACTACCACTGTCTTACTTGACCATGAACGAATCGCAGATTTCATCCTTCTCAGCTGTTACTACCAGAGATGGAGAGAACCAGAAGAAAATCATCAAAGAAACAAGATCTGACATCTATAAACCAGAAAAGAAAAACTGAAGTGTTGTATAGTGTGAGATGCCTTTATCTAGCTGCCAGCTTCTTTGATGAGTTCACTTAGAGCATTTACACTGAACTGGGGCTGAAGGTTTTGTTTCTTAAACATCCCCTTCACTCAAGTCAGACTGTCTCAGGGCAGTTCCCACTTGGACCCTGCTTATTAGGANAAAGGAAACTCCCACTGTCCCAGTCTGGATGTATGATCCATTGCTCTTCTTCAGCTGTCAGAAATGCTGTAAGATTTATTTCAACCTCCTCCCATGGAGACAGATGCTGACCATCACTTAACCCATTCAAAGATATTAAAAACAATCGGCACTATAGCAGAGTTAGAATATAATTAAAATCCCCGAATAAAGGAGAGTTCCTCCTTCTATTGTAAATTTCCATATTTTTAATGTTATTTTTCAAAATGATCAAGCACCTTCAAGGCTTTGGGAAGTCACAGAGTGGAAAATGTGTTGACCACCAATATAACATGGGTTACAAACATCTTTAACAGGAGGCACAAGAGTGAATTTGTCTGACCACAATTCTTGGCTTAGATGTAGTAATTATGCTGAAAGATACAAAGTGCTCTCATGAAATTTACTTTTTTAAATGGCTTATAGTTTTTAGGGCAAACAAGTACAACAGAAAGGGCCAGCTCATCCAAATGGAGTAAACCCAGTCTGGTAAAAAAGCCAGCTTAAGTCAATAGGCAGTGGAGCTGCCTAGGTGAAAAAGATACAAATGCTGAGAACTCTGAAATTTGACAAATATGTCACAAGACCAGGTCTGGAGCAAGAGGGGTCAGATCCTTCTCTGAGCACCTGTCCAGGGACAGCCCAGGCTCCTCTGGCATACACAGAAAAAAGCATTTCGCAGCTCAAATGATGAGTTTGCACATGGCAAAATTTGGGATTTGCTTTTTGCTTCCAAGACACACCAGTTCTTCCTTTTCAGATATTCCAGTCAGGTTGTTGGAGAAAATCTGGTAGATCACTTTCTTCCAGAGGGACCAGAGCTTTGTGCATGCTGGCTGCACATTCTTTGCACCTTTTAAAGTCAAAGTAGACAAAGTAATAAGCCATCAGCAATGGCAGACTTAAAACAGCACATCATGATGCTCTCAGTGTCATTATTTCATCTGAGAGAGGCTAACTGAACTGACAGGTGTGTAGTGCATGAAGGTGAGCCTATGACACAGTGTCTTGATCACATTTTACCCTGTACGAATTTCAGAAGCTTTTCAAATGCCTGTTTCTCTGAAGTGGAACCTGCTGTGGTTTGTTGTGGTTTTCCTTGTGGTTTTCTTCTTTCACAAGGAATTCTTTATTCTCGATTGAATAAGACTACACTGAGATTGTTAGAAAAAATATTTCCTTACCATCAAACTATGAGGCATGAAGTATGGCACTCCATATTAAGAATCTGCCCTAATCTGAGCTTCAGTTACTTTTGATTTTTTATTGTGCTTTTGTTCTGAATGCAAACATCAAAAGTGAGATCCATGTGTTTCTGATAGTGCTGCAAACCATTTCTGTACCCTGACCATGAAGTGTTGTGCAAGTGGTCTAAGAATGCTCTCCACAGGCACAGTGACAAACCACATGTGATAAAAGAGATTGCAAAGAGAAATAAAGAAATTCCTTCCTATTTTAGAGGAGGCACAAAGTACTCATCTTGTTCAGACCACAGTGAGAATTTCATGTTCTAAGTAAGATCTTCCAAGTCTGAACTAAGAAAATACTCTTCCTCATTCACCTTTTCTTAAGCTTTCTCCACTTTGTTTCTGCAGAAAAATATGAGGTACAACAGTCAAACCTGAGTGGAAATAAATACATCACTATGTCCAAAGTGCTTCCAATTTGATGTGTGAGTTTTTCTGACTAGCGATAGATGGGGAAAAAAATGTCCACACCTGCATTTATTTTCATCAATAACACTGAAAAACCTTATAAAATCCATCTTTTACCTGAACATGACCTTGAATGAACAAAATATAATAAAAGAGGAATCAAGTTCCTTCTGTGACAAAGCTATGAAATAACATTCTTCATTACTCATTCTACCAAAGGAGATTGCAGCCTCTGTATTTCAGAGTTTTGGATGTTTCAGACCACATGTCTGTTTAAATATCTGTCAGGCTCCAAATACTAATACTAATACTAATACTAATACTAATACTACTAATATTACTACTACTACTACTACTACTACTACTACTACTACTACTAATAACAATTTTATTAGATAAATAATATTTTGTAAAATATAATAATATAATTAAATAATATATTATATATAGTTAAATAATATATTTTATTATATAATTATATTATTAGCAATAATAATAGTTATTAGTGTTAGTATTAGTATACTACAGTGGAAAAAAGCATCTTTTTTTACATACTACAACAAAACTATTAAACCATTGGTGGCATGCAGGTAAATTAAAGCACAATTACAGAATTCAGCATGAGCTTAAATATAGTGGATTTTAAAGGGACCGAAGCCCATCTTCAGATATGAGTAATTTCCTTTTCTGGCTTATGATCAGAAATGCATGTTACAATTCCATGGTTTATCAAGCTCAAACTACATTTGGGAAAGGCACAACTGTGTGCATTTCAGTATATTTGATTTAATAAATACCCGCTTCTCTTGATGTGTATGGAATACATTTAGCAGACTGAGAACTTCATGATCAAGGAAGAGGATGCAGTAAATCAGCAACTCAATCAATGATACTAACACAAGTCCCTTCTATAATGAGGCTTTACAGAGATTCCTGTTTAGTGATTTATATCTCAATATCAAGTTGTGACAAAAGCATGGAGTTTAGATGCAGGCTTTAATGTAGAAAGAGCCAAGGGTGTTTGTCATATCTATGCTTAAGTTTAGAAGAAATGATTGAGTGCATGACCCAAATCCACAGAGGCTTTCTGCTTCCAGTGCTCTGAATCATTTGTCCTTCAAGGGTATTAAATTTTATTTTTTAAAGTTTACTAGTAAGGGAATGAAAAGACCTAATTTATTTCCACATTTTCAAGCTCATATTTAAATTTCAGGACATTATACCATTTCTGAAAATGAATGCATTTCAATTTCAGACAGAATTCCCACCATACAAAGATCTATGCTGCCTTATGCATTTGTTTTATCATAAACAGAAATTATAAGAAAGGGACAATCAACAAACTGAATTAGTTTTCTTTCTTTAAAATGTCATAAACTCCACCACTTTCTCCAATTGTAGCCAATACTGCAGCTTGAAACTAGGACCAAAAGAACGACAGAACTGGTTTTTTTTTCATTTACTGATTAAATGAAATACTTTAGATACAAACCAAATTTGGATCAGAACAGGTTGCTTTATTTTTCCGCACAAAAACATACGTGTTCAGCGTTTGCTGAACTCACCAGGAACAAGTGATGCACCTTTCACAGACAACCTTTCTTTATAACACACCTGTAAGATGCGAATTGTAGTTATCCCTGATAATTATTATTAGTATATTCCTTACAAAGAGCATAGAGATATTATAAAGTTCTTTAAACCTGCCCTCATACCATCCTTGTATATAGTGGGGAAATAAAAGCACTTGTGTCCCTGTGTGGGGTTGAAGGTCAGATCTTCAGCCTCACTGAAATATTGACTGAGACCTCTACACATTTCAGCAGGAAAAGACTGCGAGTGCTGATCGTTCTCCCACACCCTTCACATGTCCTGCCATGAAGTGGCTCCTGCCACTGGCTGGGAAAACAGACCAGTATTGGCTCATCCCAGTGCAGCCCTGCACACCCAGGCTTTGCAAACATGGCTGTTTATATTGGGTGTCTATTTTGGGGACTGTAGGCAGAGCTGTTGTGGCTTTCTGTTATTTCCAAGTTTCAAGCCGGCTGCATTTCATTTCTCCTTTTGGTACAATTTTCCCTTCGAATAAGGCACCAGGACTGTGACCACTGACACCAGCAGGACCAGGTTTTCATTCACCATCTTTGGCACCACCCAGTTCTACTCACATGCATCCACCCAGAGGCTCACGGGAAAATGGCACAGAACAGAGCTAATTGTCATCTGGAAACCTGTGGTGCAAACTGCCCTTGTTAAATTATTTCAAGTCAGGTTTCATGTAGGGCATAATATTTTTATTATGCAATGGTAGTATACAAAGGTACATGCACTATAATATATTTATTTGCATTGTGTTTTGATTTTTTTAGTTATCTGTCACTAAACAATCATTGAGCATCAGGAATCAATAACTGTAAGGTTTTTTTCAAGCTTGTCCCAAAGCTTAATTATTCTTAGAATCTTTTTTTTTTTCCTCTAATAAAGTTATCTGTTTCTAATTGAAAATAAAGTCCAATCACTCTTATTCTGTTTCTGACTCACTGCTCTCCATTTTCTAAGAAGCTCTTCTGGACTGGAGATGCCTTGAAATCCTCTCATTTTAAATCAAATAAATCCAGCCTTCAAACAAGCTTAGTTTAGTTTTTAAATCTTGTCACTCTTGCTTTCCTCTGGATTCTTTTTGATTTGGTACTTACAATTCTGAAACTGGGACTCAAATCACAAAAAAAGTATTTACAGCAGCATAACTATTTCCCACATCGTATTAATGCTACTCTTATTAAGACTTCCCTCAAGAAATTCCTTACATCTTTACAACAGCATTAACAATATCTATCTAATTTATTATGCAACACCAGTACTTTCTGTGCTGCCCAGTGAAATATTCCCCATTTTATATCTCTGCATTTGATTCCCTTCAGACCTGTAGATAGTTTTTTTGTTTATTTACCTTTATTTTAATTATTTTAGGCCACTTGGCAAGCAGGTCTATGTCACTATGTATTCCAATCCTGTACTCTGCAGTGTCCATAATCCATCCCAGGCTGGCATCAACAGCAAATGTCAGAAGGGCAGATTCTCCTCTGTCATCCAAATCAGTGAAAATATTGACAACAAGGCCCAACATTTTATGCCTGGGTACATACCAGGAAAATGCTCCCCCAGCTCAACAGCAAACCATCAAAGGTTACTCTACTGCTTTTCAGGCATCTCTACACCCATTTTGAGATGATTGTACCCTAATGCATTTTCCTCTACACCTTTTGGGAAATGTCATTCGGAATAGTGTTGAAAGACTTGCTGAATTCAAGATAAGTCACACCTACCACTTTTTATCCACTTGGCACATCCTATCCTTTCACAGGGATGACAAAATTTATACCTGACAAAAGCACAGGGTCTATTTTTATCTCCTTAGTATGCTCCACAGGGTTATTAATGAATAGATCCATTCTCCTTTGGGCCATTGGGGTCAGCTTGCCTGCTTGACCATTCTCTCAGGTTTCTTCTTCCTTCTTTGTGGTTCATTCCCCAAGTGTGGTTCATTCTCACAGGTAATTTTAACCAGACACTCCTAAACTAAATGTATTTAACTTATTTACATATTTTGTAGCATTTCCTCCTCCCCTGTTTTCTCCAGTTCATGTCTCCTTGTTAAATTTAATCACTTTAATTAAAAGGTCACAAATTTCTTGTAGAAGACGGAAATAGAGAACAGTAAAAATTTCAACCTTTTCTCAGCCATCTTGTTTTGGCTTCTTTCTATGTTAAGTAATTGTTTTCACTTCCTTTTGCCTTTCACGTATTTCTAATGTATTTATAGTACTTTTTCTTGTCTTTTAGGTGACTTTTTTGCTGCAAGTTATTCCGGGCCTCAGCTCAACTTTCTCTCTTTCCAAATTCTTGTGTTATTCCTTGATGTTACGTTTTGAAACATTCTGATCAGAGATCTGAACCTTATGTAAATTTTTGCCCACAGTAGAAAACACCAGAAAACCGTCATGTCACAGAGTTCCCCATACAGCATGTTCCAAGCAATCTGCTCAGGTGCACAAATCCTTATGATCATGGAAATGTCCCACCTGGGAACCTACCCTACCAGAGCACACGATTCCACTGCAAAGAAAATTCAACTAATTTGAAAATCTGATCCAAAAGTGTGTTGTGTTGTTTGTTTTTTTCCCTCACTGTGCCCAGTTGTGTAATTGCCAAGTCTTTTTTGAGTCAAAAAACATGATGAGCCAAAGCTACGAGGAAATGAGCTATCATTTGTGGCTTTCACATACCATTCTTTATCTCGATAATACAATTTAAAATTATAGTGGTGAACACACGTAAATGTCAAGTATAATAGCATTTGGTGGCGAAATAAAACAGAAACTGGCAATCTAACTGTTAGGCTTTGCACTGGAGTCCTGTGCTACCTTTCCCTATTCAGCTTTTACAGCTGCGGGAGCGGTTGTCTGTCAATACAGCCGTGTGTTATTGTCAACCTATCTGTCCTTGCAATCAAACCAACAGCAATTTGGGCTGATTGCTATGCAGTCCGAGTAATTTGGGCCCTGCTCTCCCAGACACTCTGGTGGCAGCTGCATTTCCATGGCTTCCTGCAGCACACCTGCAGAGGGGCTGCAGTCCTACAAAATACCATAATTAGACCATCTTTATGGCTGAAACGGAACAGCTTAATTACAAGGGAACTGGGATTGGGCATTCATGGGTAGCTGGGATGCTACCTGATGCAAAAAGGTGAGAGCTGCTACTTCACATGCAAAGCAATCACTCCAACTGCTTCAACCAAAAACCCCAGCCTGGAACAGGAACAGAAATCCAAAGCTCTTTCCCAGCATCCACGTGCTCCTCTGCACCTGCACATATCCATTAGAGCCTGTCGGAAAGGGTTTGATTGCAAGGGGAAATCCTGTGCTTGTCTGTTATTTCCCACCCTTTGGTATCAGAGCAGCAGCACCCAGCCGTGCTGTGAATCAGAGCCTCATTTACCACCCACCGCTTAATGGGAGCTGTTGCCTGGGATTGCTTTCAAGGGGAGGTATTTGCTTTTAAACTGGGCTCTCAAACAACCCGGGGTGGTCAGACAAGGGCATTGGCATGTTGCAGGGGGAAGGGCATCTCCTGCCTTTAAAACTGCTCCTGGGTTCCATGAGTTTTGAAAAATAATGAGGAAAATTAACTGCATAACCTGGACCTCCATTCACAAGCAGGGAGGTGGAAGCCTACTCGCTGAGAAGTCTGGAAAGCAGCATGCAAAAGTAAAAGAGGGTTCCAAGAGATTACAAAAATCCCACTGGTTTTACATTAATAACTTGCTGATTGATAATTCCTCATTGGGAAGTAAAATGCTTTGTTTCCAATAAACATAATTTCTCTATGCAAAACGAAAGATGAACCTGAAAGCAGCTGAAAGAAATATTTTTTAAAACCTGTGAACTCCAAAAATTGACTTATTCCACTAATCCACACTGCAGGAAACAGCCTGACTTCATGCTATTGTTTGTCCAATTCACATATCGCTATACATTTAAGACTACTACTGCTTCATGGGGTTTTACTGTGACCACTGATAAATCCCTAAATACAGTAGAGGTAGAGGGAGAAACAGTTTAAGGACTAAAAAACTAAGATTGATGTTCCAAGCAAATAGTCCTAGGTAAAAAGTTTTAAAAAAAAAAAGAAAAAAAAAGGAGACCTGTAATTATTTGATATGGTGCACACATAATAGACTTTGAGGCAATTATTAAAGAAAATTCAGATGGCCAGAGTTCATTTCCTGTGCCAAGCTCCCCGTCCCCTGAGATTGCAGGCAATTGGGCTAAGTAGCCCTGAGCACAAACCTCAATAACTTCATCTTTGGGGATTTCAACCCATTTGATCACTTTAATAGAAAAAGTGATGTGACACCTGTTTGTAATCACAGGGGTTTGCTTATGTACGTCAGTGCCGTGTGAGAGATGTGACCCCACACCCCGTTCCAGTTTGTGTCACAAACTAGGCCCCCATCATTTGAGAAACTTTGCATCTTTGCCTCTCAATATATCCCCATGAAATAAATAATAAAATGCTCAGCACTTCTCAGAAGTCCTCTGATGTGAAAATTCAGACCATACATCTGCTCCCCTGTCTCTCTCCAGTGCCTGAAACTTGGGCAGAGATCTGAGAGAGCAGCTGGAGCCCAGCTTAGCACTAAAACGGAGTATTTGCAATGCTAATCCATTGGATTCTGCATCTTTTGCACCCTCTCCAATTGGAACTGGCTTCTGGAAGGAGGCTAAAGGAGAGATAGGTATGGGCATGGCAGAATGAAAATTATCATGTAACAAGGGCTTGTTTAAAACAGAAATTACTGCAGAAATGGCTGTTCAAGAGAAGCTATTCCAAACAACTGACTGTGTGCACAGTCTTATAAATATAGAGTGTTATAAATACAGTGTTTCAAGGACCCACTTGTGTGGGTCACACAAGTGAGACAACACATGATATGTTTGGGTACCCTGTACCAAGGACACATTTGTGTGTTCTTGGACCCACATTGAAAGTGAGCAGGACCTAACCCTACAATAAGCAGAAAAAAGATCTTGCTGGTGTCTTAGTTTTTAAAATAAAAAATTAAAAAAAATAATTTTTAGCGCATAAACAGAACTTGGATTATGGCCTGAGGTCCAAAAGAAGCCAGTGCCACAATGTGAATATTAAACAGCACAAGACATATCAGCTACAGTGTGGCACGAGAAACTTGGAGCTCCAGCATGCCAATGGCAATGGCATCCGTGTGCCTTGCCAGGAGCCTGGCAGTTTCCCACTGTTCTCACATGGGGATGAGCAGCTGTGGGATGAGCAGCTTGAGCTCAGCCTACCTGAGTAGCCAAGGGGGTGGAAATTAGCAGAGAAAGCCACTGCTGTGATGAGATACTGAGACCCACGACCAGAACTCCAGCCATGGGCCATTCCTGTCTGAGCACCTTCTCTTTGATGCCAGCCTACCCAGATTATAATGAAGAAGGAGAAGAGAGAGAAACAAAACCTAAAAGAAAAAAATGATGCATAATACAATCACTGACCACCTGCTGACCAGTGCCAAACCTATCCCTGAACCATGATCATCCTCTCCTGGATAACTCACCTAATTTATACACTGGGCATGGTGTTCTGTGGTATGGAATATCCCTCTGGCCACTTGGGGTCACAGCTGTTCTGGCCATGCTCCCTCCCAGCTTTTTTTTTGCACCTCCTCCATGTCAGAGCATGAGACACTGAAAATTCCTTGGCTTAGGGTAAGCACTACTTGGCAACCCAAAACATCAGTGTGTTATCAACATTATACTGAGTCCAAACCACAGCTCTGCATCAGCTACTGAGAACAAATGAACTCCATCACAGCTGAAACCAGGACACACTGACAAGACCTTGCTTGTGTATCATATTTGTGTAAGGCTGTCTGCACCTCATAGCTGACAGGAAACTAAACTGCTTCTGTCGTTTCTTTATTTCATTTTCCAGCAATTTTCCACCAGTATATGTAAGAATTTAAAAGACTGACAAACTCATTTTGGGTTTGTGCTGCAAACCCGATCAGCCGAGGTTTTGCTCACATACCACGACTGTCTGAGGAGATTTGGCAGAGACTCAAATCCAGCTGGTGCTGAATGGGGTTTGGGTGAGTGATGTGCTTTCCAATTGACCTGATAAACTGGCAATCTTGGATGGCTGCATTTTGTCTAATTTTCAAAAACTGCAATACAGAGTTTATTGGAATCATAAATTCTAGCTTTCTGGAGTCTTTATTTCTACAGTTACCTGATTTTGCATTTGGATTCCAATTGATGAAATGTCTTGTTTCCCTAATCCAAAAGACAGTATGATTACAAAATAAGGGCTAGAAACCATCTGAGACTAGATTCCATAACAGAATACAGGAAACACAACTGTGTATACAACAAGCACTTTTCTTCCATCCTGCATTTCCTCTTCTGAACAGTTTCACAAGGACAGGACTCTTCCCAGCACATTTTTAAAAAGCATGAATAATATGGATCAATATTCATAAAGAGTTTAAGCATTTCTACACTTCATGTTATTTTTCTGCCTGCTACAGATAAATAATTTTCTAACTATTTTTTACAGCTCTTTTCTCCTTTCTCTTGCCCACTGACTTGGTTGTTACCTGCATTTCTACCCTGTCTATATTTCTTTATTGCTTTAATTCTTTAGATGTAACCTTTAAAACTGAGCTTTTTGTATTTAACTTCTTAGAGTGACACAGAAGGCAGCAGAAGTGGTACAATTTTATTTTGGACTTTCAACACAACTATCTGGTAATTTTAATTTTTTTTTTCCCAAGAAAATTCTAATACATTGTTGCCCTGCACTTCACATATTGACAGACAATATCCAGTGACATCTGCTCATGGGAAGTCTTAGGAATGAATGTCTGATTTAAGAACAATGAAAAACCTTGTGGCAAGGACAATTCTCCAGGTCACAACTTGTCTCCCAATAACTATTCTTCCATGGTAAAACTTCACTGCCCAGTCTGATAGGATGACCCAGCCATGCTCAAAGAAGAGAGGTTGACATTCTGTAACACAAGACAACTCCCAGAGTGAAAAATAAGGAGCTGAGAAACTAAGTGCACTGATCAACACTGCAAAAACCCTGAAATGGAGCACAAGAACTAATTTATTCACAACTAGACATTTCCTGGCCTGCAGGAGCACCTCTATCCATTTGCAAGAAAGAGAGTCATGTGAGCTGTAAGTCCCTTCTTGCAGGACCTGAGCAGACCATTCCTTTGAGTGTTGGCACTTGATCCCTCTCCTTGTTCATCTCGATGCCCTCTCAACACACACTCTGGAAAAGCCATTAATGTGCACAATTATTGGAAAGAAAGCAAAAATCTCAGAGAAGAAAAGACGTGCAGAAAAATGAGTAATGATTTTGTGTAGCTTTGATTTATTGGCTAGTGGAAGCTATGTATGTATGGTTATTTAATGCTTGTGGCTGGATGAGCATATTTGTTACCTAATTCAGAGTGCTTAATGCTGAATGGTCATTATGTTGCTGGAGGCTTAATTAACTGGTGGGTGGACTATGAGTTTTAATATAGATGGAAGGTTTTTTTTTGTTTAAGAAGCAAATGTTTGATTAATTTACCTTTTTTTTTGCATACTCAGTATTGACTATGAGAAATGTCAGAACACACTAAGTCTTCCTGTCATGGTCTTTTTCATGAATAGTCATTTTATTTTCTTACACTATTCAGAAATATTCTCTCTGAATCCCTATCCAGGCATAGTTTAAAAAAAAAATTTTAAAAGAAAAAAGAATTTTTGAACGCACTTATGGCATCAGAGCCTTTTACATTTATATTTAGCCAGTACCTTTCGAGATTTGCACTGAGCTGATTTGATGGTGGAGCATCAGCCCAGCCAACAGACACTGCTCCGGGTCTTAGGGCATGTTCAGTACAAGCAAGATGATGAGCTTGATGAGTTGACAGCCCCCTCTGCTTTCTGATTTTCATGTTCCTATTTAAGTGTGAGACTCAAACCTGCAGTATTTCCACAGTGACCCATGTCCCCATGACATTTAAGGGACAGTCACTCAGACTGCAGGTGGTTTGTGATTTATGTCTGAACAAATGGAGCTATTCAATTCACCCTGCACCCAGGACTTCATTACATAAATCCTGAACTAATCTCCTCTTTGTCAGAAATTAGACCCTGAGCTGCCTATCTGGAGAACATTTACCTTTGTAGCAGTAGGAAGCAGCAACTTGAAACAAAATTTTAAGCTGCTGAGGTATTTGGAAGGGTCTGGAAAACAGCTCAAAAGATCCTTCTCCCTCACAAAGGCAGGCACAAATGCATCTGATGCAGTGTCCCCACAGGTGATGACCACTAGTCCCCCATTTCTCAGGAACATCCCTAGCTGGCTCACAGTAGCCATATAAAGTACATGGATAAATTTGTGCTTTATTCATCATTCCATAATCCAGTGACTTCCCCCATCACAACCCTGATGATGAGAAGATCACACTTAAAATTCGAAAATCCATCTGCACCTCCTCAGCACAGCACTCAGGACAGCATTGCATCTCCTCATCAGCTCTCTCCAAGGAAGAACAAAAGCAGAGGGAATGTCACCATCGCCCCCAAGGCCAGCCTGTGGTGGGCAGCAGGGAGGATCAGGACATGCACTCTGGTGGCACAGCAGAAAGATGTGAGCAGACCAGTTTCTCCATGAAATTAACCTCTTCACAAACACCTCTGGACTAGCTCCACACCAGTCCTCATTGCTGGGCTTTGCTTCAGGGGGTCTCAGTTCCATGTGGGGCTTCCAACTGGCTAAGTGAGAAATATCATAAAAAGATTGGGAAAAATGCTGCTCCTTTTTATACTGTGTCACTTCATTTATTTCCATGTATCATTTAGCATTACGTATTTGCCACTAGTGCATCTGGTAGCAATTACTTTGCTACTGTAGACATTTCCTATTAACTGATGTAGACATTTTCTATTACCTGCTCCTCAGTGTAAGCCACTCCTAACAGTGCAAAAGGTGTCAAGGAATCCGAGTTCTGACCCACGGGGTTTCTTGGAAAGCACTGGAGTGGTTAATTTATACAGCTCCAGTAAGAATCAAAGTGCTTTGCAACAAGAATATCATATAAACTCTCCTCAGCGCAGGTATTTAATTGAGTCTTGCAAATTTTACTTGCCTGCTCAGCCAGGATGAGTAATTATTTTTGATGGACGAGTAAATTGCCATTAGTATTTCCATTCTGCTAAAGCTGGAAGATTAGTCTTTGTGGCCGAGCTGATAAATTTCCATTACAGTTTTGCAAGACTGGATGAATGGATGTAGCTGCACTTTCAAAACCAGGCACAAAGTCTGTCCTGACAGGTACAGCCTCAACTCTTACTCAAGCACAGAGCCTCTTCAATAGGCAGCAGGAGTGAACCGTACAGAAACACTGACACATACCCAGCTCAAGGTCTTGCTTGGTCTCTGCTGTTTAGTGAGGAACAGTCATTACCTGAAATGCTGCACAAACCAAGTAACACCCCATGAGTACATACACCAGGACACGATCTGCTGTGTACATAAAGTTTCTGTTTACCTCATTCCCATATGAGTCTTGATCTCATGAACCACATCATCTCCTCAAGTTGCCCTGAGCTGTCTCCTGAAACACGCCTCACATCATTCCTACTGTTTTCCTTGATTTCAGTGTTAATGATTCCAGGCACCCAATACCCAGCTGAAAAGCTGGGACTGAGTGGATATGGGATACAGCTCGGCCACATGTCACAGTCTGTGCAAGGCTGGTGGAGGACAGAAACCTTTCTACAGAACAGGCAGGAGAGGTCATGGGCGAGGAGCTGATTGCAGGAGAAAGACTTGAAGATTGCATTAAGTCTTCACAAATTTTTAATAAAAATTCTTTTCAACAGAAACTTTTGGCTTGAGAAACAGTAATAAGGACCAGTTCTTATGATTACAGAGAGACTTGGAAGGGAAAGGGGGTCACAGCAGGGACAGCACAAAGTAGCTGAGAGAACTGACATTAGGTGTCTGAATTTGATTGCAGCAGGTGTACGTGCCCTCACTGAGACACATTCTCCAGCAGCCTCTCACCCTGCAGAAGTCTGCCCTGAGCCTCCAACATTCCCACCAGCACTCACGAGAATGGAAGAAAGCTTTAAATAAACTACACAGTCACATTTGTGCCTTGTGCATCTGAGGGCACACCACAATCCCTCGCTAAGGCAAAGCCACACCCTGGAAAGGGTCGATTGCACAACCAGGTGGGATGGAGGAGTCAACACCTTTCCCCCTCACGGAATTTCTCACCCCTCCTGCTCACATTCCTACACCAACAGCCCCATGTGTCTTCTCTAAGGACTCTCTGTGTCCTCTCCTAGAGGAGGTCAGCTGGCTGCATTACAAAAAGCTCTTCCTGAATTTTAAGCTGCATCTTATTCTGGAGGACTCTTCCAGGAGACGTTTGTTATACAGTCCTTATAGCCTTTGTGTTCTCTAAGATGCTTTTCATGCAATCCCTGTTTCTCTGTTCTTCTTTGTTAATGAGGACTCAGGAAATCACTGCCAGGTTTCTCATACCCTTATTAACAAGTGGATGCTGCGACATTGTTTAATTATTAAATAAACCTGCAGTCTGAAAGTAGCTGGAGACAGAGAAGGACAAAGAAATCGTGCAACGCTTTTATCAAGACACACTGAAAAATGGCAAGAAAATCTGCCTAGCAAAAAGCCTGATCAGCATATGATACAAAAATATAGATATTAGCTAGATTTTTTTAACTGATTTCACTGACATTTACAGATGCAATAGAATGTATGTGAGAAAGGATTCTTTGGAAAGTATTTAAAACATAAGTTGTAAACCACTTCATTTGGAGAGAAAATTAACAGTAATTTTTAGCAGCTCTAACTCCTGTCTGCAGTAAAAATAACTAAAATAAAAACAAAAAAAACCCAGAATAAACATCCCCTGGCCACTAATAACATGCTCTCTTCCCTTTCTGTAGTTTTATTTAATTGTGGTTTATACCAACTGCAATTCTATCCTACTAACTTAGAAAGAAGTAGGCTCACAATGATTACATA
This sequence comes from Pardalotus punctatus, assembly GCA_013400915.1. Classification (NCBI taxonomy): domain Eukaryota; kingdom Metazoa; phylum Chordata; class Aves; order Passeriformes; family Pardalotidae; genus Pardalotus; species Pardalotus punctatus. Next base: position 600,752 of record VZTX01021513.1, on the reverse strand, counting down.
TCAATGTCCTGGCAGATAAAGCACAATATGGGTCAGTAATGCCCAAAGGAGGAAATGAACCTTTCATTTGAAGCCAAAATTAATTTATTTTCACGTGTCACTGTAGAGTGATGCTGTGCTACTCCCAATGCACAGGGGTGCAAGTCCAGAAACGGGCACAGCACTGCAAGTTTTTTTGATTACATGGGACAAAAATGATGACTGTTTCTGCTAAATTTCAAAGAGCATCAGGCACACCTGACTGCTGTGCCTCTGAAAAACCTCCTTTCAAGTATATCTAAATCACAGTAAGGCATTCCTGTGAGGAGTGCCTGAGGGATCTGAGGGTGTTTAACTCGGAGGACAGGAGACTTGGGGGACTTTACCACTCTCTACAGCCATGTCAGAGGAGGTTGTGGCAAGGTCGTGGTCAGCTTCTTCTCCCACATACCAAGAAACAGGGCAAGCAGAAATGGCCTCAAGTTGTGCCAGGGGAGGTTTAGGTTGGCTATTAGGAAAAATTTCTTTATCAAAAGGGTTGTCAAGCATTGGAAAAGGCTCTCCAGGGAAGTTCTGGTCACAAGTTCTGGAGGCCCAGAGATGTGGCACTCAAGGACGTGGTTTAGTGGTGGCCTTGGCAGTGCTGGGTTGAACTTGGTGATCACAGAGATCTTTGCCAATTTAAATGATTCCATGATTCCTCAGGGATATATTATTTATTAACTGCAAGATGTAGCGAGCGACAGTGTTGATGAAATTTCCATCAAACACATAGAAAAGGGAACACAGACATTCCCTGAAGTTACTGGCTTACTGTTTAAAATAAAAAAGGAGCTTTCTTGGTTTCTTCTTACCATGGAATGAATCTGCTTTCTCCTCACATCACAGATGTAACCTAACAAGCGAGAGCAGTCCCAGGCTTTGAAAGCATATGCACTCTCCCACCTTCACTGCGTTTCCTAAAGCCACTGACTTTCATATTTCTTTCACCTTGTGAATTCTCCAAACAACCGCTCACACATCTTTATTTTGACTTACCAAGGTAAAAACTTGTTCAGCCATACCTGACTGAGGGAATTTATCATCTGGCTTAAGGCTGCAATTCAAGACACTCTCAGAACATAAAAACACAGCAATATTTTATCTAACACCTTCTCCTAAAATCTATGCAAATATATACATTGCTCCTTGGTTGTTTTTTTTTTTTTTTAAATTTTATTGCAACCAGGCACAGGAAACTATCACAGTGGCATCAGTGGCATGAAGAGATACAATCTAATAAATGTGCCAGATCAGAATTGCTCTGACAAGGTTCAGTGTAATAAATAAATTATGAAAACAACACCTTGTTAATCACCAAAACACATTCTCTTATAGACACCAAGGCTTAGCCTGGCTTATGGGCAGCATAAGCCCAGGAGGATTTGACAAAGCATTGAGAAAAGAGATCATTAGTTTTTCAGAACCATAAATCTCACATATCCAATTTTTAAACCTCTGACAAAGTATCTCCATTGAGTGACTAAATTTTTCAGATGGCATAATCTCCCAAGGTCTAGTGGCAAAACTGCAGGAATCATAAAAAGAACCCCAAAATGCCAATTTATTTTATGATTTATTATTTAACTTGTAACAAAATCATTATCTTTGTGAACTGAATGACTGCATCTCTGGTCATGCTGTAGGTAGAAAATTAATACTATCAACTACTAAATCAAACCAACAGGTTAGAGACCACCCGGAAAGGGAATTTAATATAGCAAGTGTGGGACACCCATCTATCTCAGTGAATGTATCCACTAACTTCAATGGAGCTAAAATTAATGGCAGTAACCAGCTCTAACAACAAGTGAAGAGAGAAGAGCCACACGTCACAGACAGCCTGTGGGACAGGAAAGGAATGACACTGGGATTTGCTCAAGTGGCTGTCAAATGTCTCAAGACTAAACCCTCATGGATGAAGGAACGATGAAATGTCTCACAAGAGCCCAGTGTATACACGCAAAGTGATGCACAAAGAAGAAACGACCCTAAAGTTTATACAGAGAGTGATGGGTTTTGAGCAATTAGCACTCAGGGGGGAGAGCTTGGGTTAAAACAAACAGATCTATGAAAATGTCAGCTGGTGATCAAGGTCCGTCAAGGATGCAAGTCAAATGTTGCAAGTCATTGGGCAAGAAACAGGGAACAGACAGAAAAAACATACAGGATAAGGGTCTAAATATGGAGGTGGGGAATACAGAAGGTGAGTAGGGAATGCTTGTTTATTCTATCTTCCAATATGATAATTATGCAACATTGCAGATTATGTCCTAAAAAGTGATATGGATTGAAAATCTAATGGACAAATTCATAAAAGAAAAATTAATTTAGGGCTACTAAATGGATGGAGAGCTCTGGATCATGAAATTGCTGGAGGCTAGAAAGATGTACTTGAAAATAGCTAAGAGCATGTTCAGGAAATTTGAAAACCTGTGAATTACAAGATAGTTAGTTTATATCTAAACAACCAAACCATAAAAGACTGCGTTGTTTTTACAGCATTCTTTGTAGAATTTATTAATCAGCCACTGAACAGGAAAAACACTGCAATCATCATTTGCAGAGGATCTAGATACAGAAATGTGTTTTGTACTCAATGGCAAAGACAAATACACAGGAAACAAGGCTGATCTGAAAGCAGCTTGAGAATAGAAGAAAGGGCCAAGTTAATTGGATAAATTTATTTTAATTGCTCATTGATCCAACTCTAGCAATACCATAGTACAGCATTCCCTTATTTACTCTTACTTTATTGTGGAAACTCAAGCAGTCTGATGTACAGTCACGATCATCAAGGGAATAAGTTGTTGGTTAGGCTGTTTTATTCATTCAGGAAAAAAAAAATGTTAGCTAGCTATATTCTAATGGCTTGAGCCCTTTTTGTAATTTATACTTGAGTTCTGGATTGTCACAGCAACAGATAATCCACAAGAACTCCATCAAAGTGATCAAAATGTATGATATAGCAGTGTGCTTCTTAAAATGTCAGTTTGCTCTGTTAAATCATCCTTCATCTCTAACAACCTCTCTTCTCAGGAGAAAGCTCTAAGTGTTGCTCATGTTTTGCATTATAACCTTGCTAAATATCATCAGGCTTAGAAATCCAAGAATATCAAGCTACCAGAAGCAACCTCATTTACGTATCATAGAAAGAGAATGGTTTGGGTTGGAAGAGACCTTAAAGACCATCTAGCCCAACCCCTCCTGACAAGTGTAGGGACACCTTCCACTGTCCCACATTGCTCAAAGCCCCATCCAACCTGGCCTTCAACACCTCCAGGGATTGGACATCCACAGCTTCTCTGGGCAACCTGGCCAGAGCCTCACCACCTTCTCAGTAAATAATTTTTTCTTAATATCTAACCTAAATATAGTATCTTTCACTTTAAATCCTTTACTCCTTGTCCAATCACTACACGCTCTTGCAAAAAGTTCCTCTCCAGCTCTCATAATCACAGCAGCTACCCTCAAAGCTTTCTCTGACTCACCCTCTTATTTACATGTCCCCTAACTCAACATATAATATAGTGAAATATCCTCTTTTTACTTAAAAGGTAGGATAGTTCTAAAACAATGATCTCAAATATCTTGGTAGGTAACTCTGTGGTAGGGACAGCTTACCTGATGTTAGAGGATGGTGCCGAGCACTGCAGGATCACTTGTTTTATTAAAAAAAAACAGAATTCTTCCAAAAATGGGTATTTATAACCTCCTGTTTCATTACTAAGTCATTCACCTGCAGTGTATAGGAACACCTCCTTGGCACTTTAACCAGAGGACAGCAACAGCAGCACTGCTCTCTTTATGAGAGCCCTGACACCCACACCCTGCGCTGGCTCCTTGGGACCACAGACACAGCTCTTGCTTCTGCATCTCTCTTCTATGCCACCACAAAATTCCTCTGAAGCACGTAACAAAAATCCTCTTTATTTTTGGGTATAGCCTGTACTTTCCATAGCAATAGAATCTACAGAAAGACTCTGCTGAAGAAAGCCCAGGAGCATTTCCAGTCCCTTACAGCACAGTTTCCCAGCTACCACTGACAGATGTTTGTCTTCTCTGTTCTGAATCATTCTCTTCACAAAAATTACTCCATATTCTTTCTTAAAGCCATGTATTATTATAAAGTTTCTTCTAAAATCTAACCAACATATTATTTTTACAAATTAAGATTTCCCAGTAGAAAATTTTGTTACAAAAAGTTTGTTCATAATTAAGACACTTAAATTTTTTTTTCTCTTCAGTTTTCTCTTTTTTTCAAGTAAACAAATAACAGGTTTTCAAATTTCTTTCATGTTTCTCAACTCTTCTGAATTCATCTGGACTCCTTCCAGTTTTCTTAACTTCCCTCCAAGCATTAGGCCCAGCATTCAATTTCAGACTACTCTGGTACTATATAGAACTGAATAATTACTTCCCAAAACTTAAACACAACCATCAATATACCCTGGAATGAACACTACCATTTCTGCAATTGCACACATTTTGGATCTAAATTTAACTTGTCAGCAACTATCTATAAAAGCCACAAACTCCCTTTCCTGCAGGGAGCTGCTTAGCCAGTTATTCCCCATTTTGTCCTGGTGTCAAATAACTTTCCTTCCTGACTACAATACTCAGCATTTGCTTTTCTTGACTTTTATCTTATTGATTTCACACTGTCACTCACATTTATCATGATCATCTGAAATTCTATGCCTGTCCTCTTTGAGAGTGCTTGCAATTACCAATTTTGCAAACTTTAATTGTGCTCCTTATTCCATTATCCAAAAGGCTTACAGAAAAAATACGCAGGTATAGTGCACACTCTCTCCTGCTCATACTAGAATATCAGCCTTTGAAAAACGACTGCAAGCATGTGGAAATCTATAGAAAGATATAATCATTGTATTAAAAGAAAAACACCAAAAAAACCATTCCTCAGTTCATAATTTCACCAATTCAAAGCCACTTTTCCCCAGTACCTGCTTCCAGGAGTTCTTGTAAAAGAAACAGCTGAATGCAATCCTTTGCAGGGGTCCTACAGTGCTGACACACAACCCCAAGGGAAACTGACAATTAAACAGGGCACTTGTAAAATCATAAATTCCAGGTAGACACTAAGTTCAAATCTTTTTCTACTTGGCAGCCAAACACCTGCATCAATGCAGAGGAAAACAAGTTACCCAGCACAAACAAATTGCCCACACAGACTGAGCTATAAGGTTATGTCTAATTACTTAAATCTGCTTAAAGAAGGGGTAGCCTGTTATTGATGTGCTTACTTCATTATTTAACACAGGAATACAATTCTTCACTCTTCTCACCGGTGCTATCCATTAAGAAAAATTGCCAAGCTCAATGTACACTTACTTGCCAAATTGGTTTAGAAACAGTGGGGTTTCACTTCAAAGAAAAGTTGGGAAGCATGACATGACTTTGCAAAACATTAATCATCCACTTCCAAATATTATCATCAGAGGAATATCCTGAATTTCTTCAAATTCCCTGAGCAGGCTCAAATTCTTCTACAACTTCTCTAATCTGAGACACGGATCTCCCCATAACGTTCAAAATACCATTTCAGGCATAAAGTGAACATAGTCTACCCATTTAGGGCCCTCTAATGTCTACAATCCCATAGCCTCTGGCAGACTCATGCAGTATTTTTCCTCACCACTTCCCCAGGAGGTAGGGAATGCTATTATCCCCCTGTAACAGTGAAGGGCTGGAAGCCTTCAAGATGAATTCCTGCCCATCCACGCAGTAGATCTCAGGATAATGAGGCCCTAAGTTGGTACATCCTGAGTCTGCCCATGAATCCACTGAGAAATATATTTTGGGTGAACCATCACTCAAACTCCTGCTGTGGCAACCAGGCTTTGCACCACCATAGCAGCCACCAGCAGAATCGGATCCACAGCTCCCACTGGCTGCAAATTTATCCTGCACTCGCAGGTTTACCTGTCAATATAGTGCATGTATGGTGTGTTCTCAGATATTATCTGGGGTAGGGTCACTGGAAAAGTGTGGCAGGTTCTGAAGCTGCTAATGCTGCAGATGTTTTCAGGAGTTACTCAAAGAGCAGCAAAACTCAGCCACATCCCCTGTGTGACCAAAAAGAATAGCTCATTTCAAAATATGACCATCAGTTAAAAAGCCAATTCAAACAATTAGCTTTTATTTAACATTATTTTCTACCCTGAACATCTCAGTTTGTACAGTCACATTTTAGGAAACCCAGCTCAATGTTAATGTACAACTCTTCAAACACTTCAAACACCATCCGTCTGGCGGAATGAAGTGTAACAGGCAACTTCTGCAGCTGTCATTTTTCCCAATGAAGAAAACACTCCCCAAATCAGGTTTGGCCTAAAGAACCTGCAACAATAGGATGTCACCTGCTGCTCTGCATCCTTTTGGTCAAACCCCATGGCATTAACCAGCTTCACATTTCCACCCTACGCAGTGATTGCTATAAGTAATTTTGTCTGAAGGTAGCACTCCCACAGAAATACCTGTCTAGGGCAGGGCTGAAGCAACAAGAGGGTTGGCAGAGGTGTAAATAAGCTAAAGAGTAACCCACTCACAGAAAAACTACCAACCAACCAACCAAAAACTAAAAAAACAAAAGTAATCACAAAGGGAGGTAACATTCCACGTCAATATAAGGCAGACGGGGCAAATCCAGTCCTGATGTAATCTGTGCTGCAACAGTGCCCTGAGTTATCTGTGTCCAACACATCGTGAAATGGAAAAATCAGAGAAGCAATAATGGTGCCAATAGACCCATCTGAGAACAGGTCAGTGAAACGCTCATCATACCCAGGCTTCCACAGGAAACCTCTAATTTGGTCCTCTCCTTCCCTGCTCCCACAAGACTTCAGAACTTCTCTGCTCAGCACCATTCCTGCTGAATTCCCTCCTCCCTGGGACACAGAGGTCTGCTTCCAGCAACACCCACCCGCATGAGCAAAACACAAATCTTTCTAGTCACATAAGAAACTTTTTAGCTTTCTCCTGATGGACACCAGGACATCTTCCTCCACAATTCCAGACTGCTCTCAGCTGCACCTGAGGTGTCTCTGAGAGATCCTATCATCCCTGCTCCCTCGCAGGTAGCAGGAGTTTTTAAGCTGTTTGGAACCTGGGTCTGTTGGGTTTAAATATTGCCAGGCACCAGAGCACACTCAGGGCACGGTGTGCCCACCCCAGCCCACCTACCTGTTTCACTGGAGCTGCCTCCTCTACAAAGAAGTCTTCCATGGCTGCAGCTGCTCACGGCTGTGCAAGGAACCGGGGCGAGGGGCGGGGATGGGGGTGGAGGGGAATCCTGGAAACTGGCACAACCTAGATACACACACTGGCAGAGCAACCAATGTTTAAAAAAAATCTTAATTAATTACACAGAACCCAGCAAAATTCTGAACAACTGAGCTGACTCTGGGGTTGGTGTGGTTTTTTTAAGCGCTCATTACTCCGATGAGGCAGAAGGTACTTTCAAAGGCTCTTTGCTCTCTGCAGAAGTAAGCAAGGATGGCAGCCATTCTTTGAAGAAGACACACCACCAGCAGCCAGCAGCGTGCCTTGGCATGAAGCTGAAACAAGACCAGAAGTTGCTTTTTATCAGCAGTGTTACCTATAAAAGGGCAGTTGTTTAACCATTCCAGGGCTACAGTGAGGTTTATGAGATATTGGGAGTACAAATGTCCCTCTGGAGCAATGGCAGGTGGGAAAAGCACGACAGAGGCATCCTGCAAGGGCACCTTGAAGGTGGGCAGGCTTTGGAAAGGCTGGTCTTGGGTCACCAGTTATGGCTTCCCATGGGTGAATGGCATTGAGTGACTCCAAAGGGAAGAAATTCCTACCAGGACAGCAGCTCAGGCACTGCCTCTTCTCCTGCAAAAACACTACAGGCTGTACCCCTGTGGCTGGGATAAATTTCCATGGCATTACTGGCAAAATTCCCTACTGATTCCCAGGGGTCAGGACCAGGCCTGCAGGAACAGGAAAAAAACAACTCAGATGAATGCCAGGTCTCACCATAGTAGCTACAGGTTTTCATAATTCACAAGGAAAATGTTTAAAATAATCCGAACAGTTGTAGAAAGCAGCAGAGGATTCCTGAAGTAATAAAAATCTGTTCCCCAAAGAGCATGGATTTGGAAAAAAAACATTATTAATTGAAAAGTAAGTGATGTAGGAGGGAGAGTCATACAACTGATTAAGGGAAAATGCACTTCAGATCTTCACAGAAACAGAATGAGTTGGAATCTCTCCATTTTTCACATCATAGCATTTTCCTAGCAATCTTTTTTTTTTTTCTAATGTAAGTGGAGAAAATAGACTTTGAAAGTTCAAGAAACTCCAAGAAACTCTGTAGAAAAAAAAAGTACTCAGAAACTTGTTTTTAAAACTACTACAGCATAATCAGACACCAAAAGCTAACACTATTGGGTTCATTGCTAATGAAATGACCTTAAAAATCTACATTTCATTAAATGTGGTACGCAATAAAATGCCACAGGGGAAACATTATTTTATTTAGTAATATCAAAAACTGTCATTTTCTGCAACAACCTGGGGCTACAGAAAAGCATATTCCCATGAATAATTAGCATTTGGCACTAAGAGACCTGCCATAGCTCTAAGTAGCCCAAGTAGAAATGTTGGAGAGTATTAATGAAATGTTAAGGTTATTGTTGTTTTTATCTATTAAGTTGCCTTTGTAGCGTTAAAATCAGAACCTTTTCATTATAGTAAAATTTTTTTTTTATATTAGTGAAACTAAAGCCATATGAAAAATTCTGTACAAGAAAGCAAAAAGATGGAAAATATCATCAAGAATAACAATTATTTGCACCATTCTGACTTGAAAATTGCACTTTTCCACACTAATAAATAGCCCAGTTCAGTAAATCGCATAAGGAAATTCTTAATTTTAAGGATACAAGCTTTTTGGAACCATACTTGATGCCTCAAAATCTAATCTGCTCTCTATATTTTAAAGGACAGACTTCACCACATCTTACTATATATAAGAACTTTTGCTTTAAAAGCAAAATTTCGTGATCTTTATGGCCTTTTTCACCTGTTTGCAATTAATAGTTCCTTTCTACTGCTGAGAGCTAGGGCCAGAAAAAAGAACACAGTTAATGGCACATTACCTGCTGGCATTTCTAAAGGACTTAGCAGAGGAAATGACTAGATATCAGTTTCTCTGCAATAACTATGTGCAATTTCACTTTTATGACCTGGCACTCAGAGGTAAATGTAAGGTAAGCTGAGTTAATCAAGCCTGGGCTGACTGAGTGATACCTGGAGCAAAAGGGGAACAAGCTGCCTCACAGAGCTGATGGTGGAGCAAGACAGGTTCACATCAACAACCCTGAATCAGCTGCCCTGAGGCAAATCCTGCAGTGCAGTATCAGGTTCACACAGCAAAGCTTTCACAAATCAGAAAGGTTAATACATTCATCAACTGTGAAGAATGTTGATTTATCCAGAGTGATTAAAGTGATTTATCCAGAAATGGATGGTTGCAGGTCCTCTCTGAATTCAAATTCTGTTTGAATTAGACAATTGGTTAGTCTTGACTAAAAGAATATCCCAAGCTGGAGATCATTACAGATAATTCTTGGCAATTTTTTCAACTAGCAGGCTACACCTACCTGCCTCGTTTGGAAATCTTTTCCTACCTTCAGTTTTCTTTACTTTGCTCTATTTACCAGTTTTTCAAGCAGATCAGGGACACGATACAATAGAGCCCTGAACTTTCACTTCAACAAACAAATATTTCAAACTCACTCAACTCAGAGAGACATGTTCTTCCTTTCTCTCATGCAACATCAGAAAATCTCTTGATCCTCTTCATTCTGCTCAACACTTTTTGAAATGTGGGCACTTGTCACCTGTGATTTTTAATTAAAAATCCCATCAGGGTCAGTCAAAATCTGTTGTAATTTCCTTCTTACTGAAGGGTCAAAGACATGTGAACATTTTTGGACATACTTGGAGCTTGTCCTTCACTTGATATTCCTCGACACCAAGTGTTTTTTTCACAGACACTACTTTCCCTCACCTTTCAAATATGACCTGTATTTTTTGTTGTCATATCTGACTGACTTGAAATGGATGCGGTTTGTGTTCTTTCAACAGATCCCAGCTGACATGCATCTGTCACATTACCTTTAGTACTGACTAATACAAAGGTCAGTGTAACATAATCAGAAAACTTAAGTCTGCCATTGCTTCTTTCATTCTTATGGATGAGTTATACAATCTTTGAGAGGGTGGATCAAGAAGCAGCTCATGCAGGACAGAGCAGCACATTTACTCTGTGATGTTTCTCCATGTACAATTACACTGTTATACAGCTATTGGCCAGATTTCAGCCTAACACGTCTACACATGTTGAAAATGTTGATATCTTTGGGATGTCATCATCTTTGTCTCTTCTCACTCTACAAACTCAATCTTCTAATTTATTATACTGATTACTACTAATGATTTTTTCTTTGCTTGTATCCTTAGTGTTTTTATATTTACAATCCCTTCTCTATTTGCATTTAAAAATCTCCTTGCACCTTTTCTCAAGAAGATAGGTTGGAAAAGAAAAACAGCATTTTTTCTTTCTAGACTGAGTACTCAGGTCACTTAGAGGGCTATTCCTGAGCAGAACACAGAGATCCTCTCGTCAAAGTTAGTGTATCTGAAACTTTCCTAAACTTTAGTTTCCTGAAATTCATGGCCTTCAGCAATTGTTGGGAATTCTGGACCCAAACTGACACGAAAAAACCACAGCAAACCTCTGTCAAAGTTGGCAGCTGTTGGTTGGCCCTCCTCCTTTGAGATCATGTCATTTCTACTTGATTTCTCCATGAAACTATTAAGGAGCCCATCCTTGCTTGAAGAAATCTGAACCCTTAAGTCAACCTTCAGAGGAACCTAACCTGAATTTTGAGAACTTTGAGCCAGCAGAGTTTGACTTTCGCTGGGCTTTTCTCACGACTATTCTGCACAAGTCAAATGATGAGCAACATGAGTGTAACACATATCACACACCTTTCCTGCATGAAAGAAATAACAGCAGCAGCCTCCCAATCAAACCAAACTCACCCAGGGATGTGGGGCCATGACAAGATGCTGATAACTTGAAATGCTCTTGGCTTTGTTCAGTCTACAGTACAGACCAGAAAGAACCATAATATTTCCCAGTTCTCTTTTCAGCAATATTTATCACTTCACTTCCTTTTACCAAGTATTTGGATGAAAGTTATAACAATTACAATCTCTGAAAAAAAAAGACCTCTGATTTACTGATCTTTATATTGTAAACAGAGAGTTCAGGACATAGGGATATTTTTAAAAATCCAAATAGCACAGCTCAGTTTTATTCCTTCTTTGATACTGTTCTTTTTTATGTTGCTACGGTATGTCTGCTCCATGTGAAAGTGAGGTTGCTATGGAAACTACTCATTATTTTTCAATAGTAGGCTAGCTACTTAATAAAAATCCTACATCTTTTTAATCCCTAGAGAGTCCTAATTTATCCCATACACAGACTTTCCTTCTTGACAGTTCCTTTAATATTCACTGCACTGCAGTGCACATTAATCTGAACATGTCCAACAAATCCACAACTTACTTCTGAAATCAACTTTCCAAAAAAGTTCAGGTTTAAAAAAAATCTTTTTTCTTAGCTTGTCTTTTACCTGCTTATATTTCTGTGAGAGATTGTAGGCATGAACAGCAAAGCCAAGAGATGGCCTGTGTAAGAGTCAGACACAGAAATAAAACAAAAAAACCCTCCTTTATCTGTAATAAATGATAAAAGCTGCAGGAAGGGAGGATGGACCATGGTCAGAAGTGTTAGCCTAGAACTGGAGTTAATTCCTTAGAGTGTGTTGAGGTTTGACCCTGGCCAAATGCCAGGGACCTATGACGTCTGCTCTCTATGCTCTCTCCTGCTGCATTTACACAGAGGAGAGGAATCAAACTAACACAAACACACTGGACTCATGAGTTGAGATGAGGCAGTGATGGGGAGGGGATGCACGAAAAACATGAGCAAACAGGTGAGAAACTTAAGTTGCAAAGTGATTTATTAACCTAACAGAGTCGGAGGATAAATGAGAGGTAAAAATAATCTCTTAAAACACCATTTCTTCACTCACCCCCCTTCCCTCTTAAGACACCATTTCTCAGCTCACCCCCCTCCCTCTTTCACTCAACCAGCAGCTCCGGGGTGGGGCAGGGTATGGGGGTTTCCCTTTG
>VZTX01021513.1:476485-588174 GCA_013400915.1 Pardalotus punctatus | reverse complement strand
GTTTGGCCAGCAGCATATCCCTCATCTTCAGAGCCATCAGCCACCAGCTCTGCTGGACAGGGTGAAAAACTTCCAGCACAGGACACACAGGAGCCATCTTTGTGCCACTTCCTACCCACTTGCAAAAACCGTGCCAAGTGAAAACCACCACACAGTGCCACAGTCTTCCCTGGCCATCACACACAACATTCTTGGTCTCTTCTTTCCTCAGTTCACCACCTGTAAAATAGGTGGTGCCTATTTGGCAAATTAGAGCAAATTTCCAATTGGAAATTTCCTACTTGGAAATTGGAGCCCTCTCTATTTGACAGACTAAATTCACCAGTAATTATCTCAAGCACATCAGGGCAGCCAGAGGGTGGGAGCTGTGGGGGCTCCACACTTGTCACCATGTGTTACAACTTTCCACTTCTCTGCTTAGACATCAGACTGTCCCTCCTTTTATTTACTTTTTTTTCAAAGCAGCAAATTAAGTAAGTATTAATGATTAATCAATTAACTCTTTCCTACACAAATCCTTTTATATTGGGTTCAGTATTCTACAATGGGTTAAGTGAATGTTGTTGGTTAAAGGTCCTAATTTCAGAACCTCTGCTAGCAATTAAAAGGGGGTCCTCTCTTAGACCAAATATTAATTCCTCCCTGAGGATGTGACTATTCTGAAAGATTCATTCCCCTCCCTTCAAGGACCTGACTATTCACATTTCTTACTATTTATTTGAGGCAGATCTGTGCCATTTTAGTGGAGCAGCTCTCATCAGAACAAGAAAGAAAACTAAAAAGTTGTGCAGTAGCTAATTCATCTCTCCTGCATTAGGCATGTCTGAGGCACTTCCTCATTACTACAGAGTTTAACAGCTTCACCAAACGACAAAACTCATCCAATAATACACACTGAAAAAGCAACAGGAACTCCAGAATTTAATGAAAGCAGAATTAGGCTAACACAAAACTAAACCATCTGAAGTATTTCAGAGATCACAAACAACAGTTTCATGGTTGTTGTGGTGACTCTTCTTTTTTCCTCTACATTTTCCTCCAAACAACCTTGCATGCATTTCATATGGGCAATCACAAGAAAACCTGATTAAAATTCAGCCACAGGCGAGAGCAGCTAAAGGGAAACTTTTAAAGCTAACAGGTCTAGATTTAAGTCTTCCTACATATAATCAGATTTTCCTTATGGAATTTCTAAGAGGAATCACCTTTCTTATTCACTGCCTATGAGTCCTTACAGTGTGCCATTTAATCTAATTTTTAACAAAGAAAGGAATACATTCGGGCTTTTATGTAGTTCAAGAAACTTCCCTACTAGCAGGCTGCTTACAGGTATTGCCTATCAACATCAGAAAACATAAATTGATCAATAATTTGCCACACTCAGTCTGAAAGGTTTAAAAGCCTCAAATGTCTTTATCACCAATTCAGGTAAAAGACTGCCAACATACTTAATATTCTCCCCAGCCCTTTTGTCAGCTACATTTTACCATCCTAGGACAAGAAACTACAGAATTTATTCTTGTTCACTGTAATTCAAACTCCTTCCTGCAAGAGTTTTTGGCTTTTTCCTGACCTCAGCTCAGAAAAAAAATCCCCAATACTCTTTCTGTATTACAATTTTACTTTGTTGAACTCTGTCACTTTTTTCACATTTCCCAAAAGACAGAATACGACCCACAATGACTGTCGAAGTTATATAGTCTCCGACCCTACAAAGCTCACAAATATATCCTAAACAGATTAACTGAACCAAACAGTTAGTGGTACAATATAGGTGGACACAGAAAGAAATATAAATTTTATTCAAGGAGCTTTAAATAACAAAGCTGAAACTGAGAACGGACGAATTAAACTGGCGGGAAGGCAACAGAGTGGTGGAAGGGCATTAAAGCAGTGAGAGAGGGGCTCTGGAGCTCCTTCCTGAGCCTTATTTCTCCTAGCAGAAGGAATTTCTGCTCAGCAAACCCTGCCCTCTGGTGACTAAATGCCATTAGTGCCATGCATATATAAACATTGGGGGGCTGCCTCTTTGCTCATACATTGCCATGAAAAATGCCAGCAAACATCCATTCAGCGACATGATTTGGGTTTTATTTACTCCTTCTTCAGATATGAATGAAAAATATTGATATTTTTCTTTTATTTCAGAGAAATGTTCACGCTACCTATCTGTACATTATGTAAATAGACATTTCATATTGTATTCACCCCTCTCCTCTGGAAACAACCAGACTGATCTCACAGTGCCACAGATTTATTGTCCTGCCTCATCCTTCTGCCACTGCAAGAGCAGAGGCCTCAGCCAGTCTGGCGCTGCACAGGGGAACATCCTCGAGCCCATCTCTGGCCCCACACCTGCAGAGCTCAGGTTCATTTCACACACTGGGTATTGCTCCTTAGAGATCACCATGACACCAGGCAATTCCGGTAAAAGAAAATTATGGACACCATAAATGATTGGCATAATCAGGGTCCTAAACTTATCATATTTGTACAATCAGAAATCAAAGCCTTCCACAGACAATAAGAAAATTGTGAAAAGGAGATACGTACATGATCTTGGCAAAAGTATATTTTCAGACTTTCTATTCAACAGTTTTATTTAAAGTTATTTGCTAAACTATTTTCCCGAACAGGTATCAGCTCAGCACACAACTATGCTTCTTTGTGAGCCACACAAACAGTGTATGCCCTCCTCCCATCATGCAAAACTTGTGTGATTGTAGCAAAGACACATTTACAATTGCTATAAATCAAAATCCAAGCAGTCATCAAAACCAAAATAGCAGTTGAGGGGCAAGAGATCAGCAGGTCACTGGATTTTTAGAGCAGTTGCCAGAGTTTATATATTCACTGGCAACTCTGCTGAGAGCTGCCAGGTGCGCACAATGTGTTTCTTTCAAAACTGAGTTACCAGAATTTTCAGTGGATTTTTTTCCCTCCAGATTGTTAAGCAGTATTAAGGGCCTGGCACAAAACTTGTCATGCTGAGACACACCTGGCCAGGCAGGTAGACATGTAGGGGAGATACCCATAAATCACAACTTCTTCCCTGTCCAATGGCTCCACACCACAAAATACTGGGGTTTTTGCCGGTTCCAGGCTGGGAGCTGCACTGTGGAGGAAGAGCTGGGTGCCAAGTTGCACAGAAGTCTTGAGAACAGGCTCCAAGTGACCCACAGAGCACTTAGCTGGGACTGGAGCAGAGCTGAAAGATGAAACAGCTGGGAAACCTGGTTAACTGAGAGCATTGCTATTGCTCTCACTATAGCAGGACCCATTTGCTCCATGGTGTCAAACACTACAGCTCCTACAAAGATGGCTTGAGAAGGTTTTAAGCTGATACCACCGACAGAAAACTTCCTGCCTTCTTCAACCTCTGCCAGGAAAACAAATGTCTGTGGGGCCACATGGTGACACACAGTGGGGAACCCAGACAAAGCCCCAGCAGAGGGAGAGGAGATAAGTTTTACCCTGCCCCAAAACTCACCCTTGGCTCCCAGCACTGCAGCTGGCAGTTAATTAATTTCAGTTCCCCATCATTGCTGTGAGAGACCCAAAAGTTGCACTTTGTCAGCGATGGAAGATGCCTGCTCATTTCCCAGGCCTATCCTGCAGGTCAGCAAGGCTGCTCCCCTGCCCTCAGGTGATTTGCTGGGTAAGCAAGAAACCTGCAGAGACCAAACTCTGCAAGATCAGTGTGAGTCCTGCTGCTACTCCGGGGAAGTGCCCTCCTGCACAGCCTAAGGCAAGGAGAGTGCCACAGGCAAGAGCAAAGCCACCAGATGGCCTGGAGTGGCACCAGGGGAGGTTTAGATTGGATACTAGGAAAAATTTCTTCCCTGAAAGGGTGTTCAAGCATTGCAACAGGCTGCCCAGGGAAGTGGTGGAATCACCATCTCTGGAAGGGTTATAAAAGTGGGTGGATATGGCACCTGGGGACATGGTTTTGTGGTGAACATGGTTAATAATTGGATTCAATGATCTTGGAGGTCTTTTCCAACCTTAACGGTTCTTGGATTCTATGATTCTTGCTAATGCACAAGGCACAGGCAAAGCAGGCATGAAAAATCAAATAAAGCAGTAAGAACAACAGAGCTCAAAGCGCAATCAAGAGAACAATTATCAGCCTAAGAGGAGAGACATTTTATGCCTTGCTACTTTCTCTCAGTCACAGCGCTGCTGCTAATTAGAACAGATACAATTTTCAGGCGGAGTGGGATTTTCAAGTTAATAGTGCCCGTAAAATTTTTTTCTGGCTTTCGTTGCTATTCATGACACAGGAGTTTACTGTCACTTACCTTGACTCAGCAAAGGTCTTACATGTGCACATGTGTAAGCACATGCTCAAAGCAGTGTGCAGTGAGAACATGGATCTTCTGCTGAGCCAAGAGCCCCATGAGGAGTGCCTGGAGCTCCTGATCTCAAGCTGGGGAAGCAACGTGCAAACTGACCTCGGGAGCTGAAATGGAGCACACAGGGGTCAGGTGTGGCTCTGGGGTCAGGGCACAACTGACTCATGCTTAAGGGACATTGGGCACAGACTCAAAATAAGTCAATGAGACTCTAAAGAGGTTCAGCTCTGCTGTGGAGCTCGAGAGGTGTCATGAGCTCACAGGTGCACAGAACTTGCAAATGTGGGACACAACCAGCACTTGGAGCAGTGGGAGAAGCCAGAGCACCCTGCTGTCACACTGGCCATTACTACAAGCTTAGGTAATTGAATTCAACACAGTTTTCAACAGAAAGACTCCATAACAGGAGGATAAGCCATCTCACTAGCCAGGGAGATGGGCTGTGCCACAATCAGGTGCCTTGAGGCTGATGGAACATCACAAGGCAACTCAAAAAACAGGGATCTTCCAAAAGCTTTTATGTGAGGCACCAGTACCCCAACAAGTAGAACTGAAATTGCACAGTGAAGGGGCCTGTGGCTCAGCCCTGGATTTGCAGTCCCACACAGTGTGGCTCTACCAGTTCACATCATCCCCACAGCAGAGCCAGTGCAAAGGAGGGTTTCTGTTGTTGCAATGATTGTCGAATTCCTGATTTACTGAAGACATGCTGAATGGCTTGGGGACAGAGAACATTTCTTTACTGCTGACAATGCTGAGCCTGTTCTTAGTACTAAAGTGCTGGAAAAGGAGGGAGAGAAGAGGCAATTTACTTGTAATTGTCTTGTCTCCAGTTCTGTCACTTGCTTTATATTCTTGTTTTTGTCTCCTCATCTGCTCCTGCCATAAATTTCTGGCTGTGCTTGTAAAGCCTTTTACCTGCACCTCGGAGCCCAAGGGATACAAGCCATACACTGAGCTCACCTTCTGTCACAGGGCCTCCGGAGGGCACAGCCAGAGGGTCTGAGGGAACACTGTGATCTTCATTTCAGTGACACATCCTGTTCATGCTATTTTAATTGTGGTTTAGTGGCTTACAGCCAAGGCAAGGAGTGAATTCCAGGGCAGAAGGCAGACAGCTTTCTACCTTCACTCCCATCTCTGATACCAGACATGGCTTCAAACCACCCTATAACTTGAAAAGTGCATTATAATGCATGAGCGTGCCAGCCTGGTGGCAAAGCCACTCAGATTAAAAGCAATGACACACATTTCTTCTTTCCTCCTTTTTGTGTCCATTGTCCCTTACTCTCTTTCTCAGTTTTCCTTCCCTTCCTTTTATCTTCACCTCTTTTCCTGGAAATTTGGGAAACTTCTACAGCAGTTTGAAACTAGTGAGTTTTATGCAATTCTCACCTGGATGCTGAAAATTAAAGTGAAGTCTGAGTCACACTGCTTAGGAGACACTGGTGTCTTCTCTCTCCACTCCAGCACAAACTCACAGGATGAGGCCAAAAGCACAGAAAGGCTGGGTTCCCACATATTTTCTTGGGAAGCATCATATTAACTTCACAGGAATCTCACCTGCCCTCCACATCTCTCCTCCCCACACTATGTATTCCAAACATACTGCTAATGCAATCCAGAGATCTCCAGAATATCCAGATTTTCACTGGTCACCCTCACTTGGGGAAACTGAGTATGTTTTTCACCTCACCGGTAAATAATAATACCTTTCTTGCTTAAAGTAGTTTGGAAAATTTATTGCATTGCACCCAGGGGTTGGTCTGACTAGACACAAGGGCAGCCTCTGTGCCAGTTTCTCTGTTTTCTAGGCAGTAATTTAGACTGCAGAGGGGAGCCCTGGTCCTTGATATACTGAGTCCTAACATGAGGGAAACTATGCCACTGTGTCCCCACAAAAAAAGGATTACCTTACTGATTCTCAGAAAGGGAATAGGGTCTGGCCAGGTCCTGTGTGGAAACACAGAACTGATGGCTTCACTGTAGGGGCAGAGCAAAAAGTGAAGGGGCACATCAGGGCTCAGGTGTGCAGGAACAGCAATACTTCTTTTACTTAATCCTCTTCTTACAAAAGATCTTTTTCATTCCTTCCCTTTCCAAGAGCAGAGAGTTAATCTTTGAAGCTCATTGCCCCAGGATTCTGTGTACGCCAGAAGTTTATATGTTTGTATGAAAAATCCAGTGACATGGCCTTGGGCACAGAAACGTCCTCAGCCACAGGCGGCAGCGAGGGCATGCAAGGGCAGCTGTACAGTCTGTTTATACTTGTCTAATATTCTTTCTCCAAGCAATTGCTATTGACAATTGTCAAGGAGATGAAAAAAGAAACTATTTTGACCTTTGGAGTGATCCAGTATGCACTCAGCTGTTTTAGTACTGGAATTAACTTGGTGACTTCAGCTTTCTTTTAGAAGCTCAACACCTGAAATTATAGAAGCAAATCATAAAAGGACTTAAGGGACTTAGAATTGTTTAATCTCCTGATTAACTTAATCAAATTTTAAATTGGGGAGGCTTGAGTTTACAGATGCTGGGAATTGGCAAAATTAATGTTACAAACTTTTCATTACAATGTTTGTCTTCTCTCTTTCTCCATGACAGTGCACTGATCTTTTCTCCTGCTGTCCTGCACCAGGATAACGCTGGGAGGCAACAGGAATAGAGGAGAGAGGCTGTACCTTGCTCTGAATGTTCCTCCCAGGCTCTGTGATAGTAATATGGATAACAAAAAGGCACATGCATGTCCTGTGACACACAAGACACACAGGCAGCACACCTGGTCCTGTAATGGAACAGGGGTCATGACGTGAACCCTTTGAGAGCCTCCATATCCTCTGCACCTTCCCAGAAGCAACAAGGGAGCAGAAAAATACGATGTTCCCTCCCAGGAGGGATAGGAATCTGTTCAGACTGCTCCAGATGGCAAAACAAACACGCCCAGCTGAAGCTGGAAAACAAGCCCTGCTGACTTGCTGCCACCAACTGACCAATGTGGAATCCAATGCTTCCTTGGGGATTTCCATTGACTTTGCTTGTGAAAAGTAAGGAGTTCACCACTCTCTGCATCGACCTGGAAACCGGCAGTTGAGAGGAATGGCAGAGTCAGGGTAATGCCAAATCCCAGGCCATGTGTCATCCCATTAATGGTGTCCCCATAGAGCAGCTGTAACCCAGGCTCCACTGAAACTCAGGGCCCTCATGGCCCTCACAGGATGGCACTTCCCAATGCCTACAGAGAGATTCATGCACACACGGTCAGCTGGTTTGCTTTAAGCTGAGATCCACAGCTTGGATCACAGGGTCATTGTCAAGCCCTGAGGCTGGCCATGAACAATTTATATTCCATGGCCCATATCCCATCCCAAATCAGCACATGCAGCCCTCCAGAGGCATGCAGAGGGGTTTGTTCTGTGAACTGAGGGGCTCATTGAGATGCTAGTTACGAAACAGGTTACTTCAGGGATGCCCACAGTTTGAATAATTTAAAGTCAAACTGGACAAACACAAGAATATATTATGCAAAAAAGCCCATTCTGGAAGAATAGGAGATAACCTTCTTGGTCTCATCTCTCTCCTCATCACTTCAACTTTGTTAGGAACTTCAGCTGGAAAATTTTTTTCCCAGTGGAGTAACATTAGGGCCATTCTGTGAAGCGCCTGTTTAAAAACCAGACCTAAGCACACCAGGAAAACCAACGTCAGCTGCAGTGCTGAGGACTTGGAAATGTATCTGGTGAATCATCAGATCTCTGCAAATCAGCTTCTCCAGCAACTTCAATTTCAATTTCAAAATACCCAAAGCTATCCAGGTCAGTTTACCATCTACCCTCTTACCCCCTCAACAGGAAAGAGAAATTAATCCCTCTCTCTGCATCAGTAGTGGCTTCTGTCAGAATGTTTTTCTGCACATATTCCCAGACTATTCTCTTGGTCCTTTTGCGACAATTATTGTATTTTTTATTTCAGGTTTTTGTCTCAGTAGGCTGTTGTGTTTCATCATACACCTACAGTACATTTCTTGCAAGAGGACTGACTGTTCCTTATTCATTTTTCTCCTCCATTGTCTTTCTTTTATCCTTGCACTTCATTCAGAGTTGCATACAGAAGCCACAAATCCATCATTTATATGGCCAAGGTTCAATATTCTAGGCTAGTTCCACAGAGATACTTAAATGCCAAAGCCTAGCAGAACTCAGGTCTTTCCCATAACCAGACTCAAAAGTTCAAGCTAATTATTCTTACTATTTGTAATATGTTTTATCATTAAAGAGCAGTACATTCTAAATCTTCATTTTCTGTTAAAAATACAACAGGCAGACACTACTAGAAGCGAGCTTGTTCACTCAAAATTCAGCAATATCACTCCACAGAATTTCCATTCTGATCAGTCCTGTAGACAATAAACAGGAAATTTTCAAACTCCTAAGTGGCAAGAATTAATTTGAGTTTCACGACAAGAGATAGGGATCAGGAAGAAATAAATTAAAAAACAGAGTATATCTTCATACCCCGTGACAGGAGACTGCAGCCCACACTGGCTTTGTTTCAGCAGGTTCAGGTCCCCAGAGCAGTTAAGTCCCAGCAGCAAGTTCAGCAAGGTTGGCCATGCAAACACAAACTTCCTGTCTCTGGCAGCCATGAGGAGCCCACAGTGAGATTTGTGCTGCCAGGACTAAATTCCTAATGGCACCCAGTCAAAATAACCTTTCAGAAGACATGGCTACACCTACAGAAGTTGCAGCTCTACCTCCACAGTTGCAGTAATTCCTTTCCAAACATCTTCAGAAGCAAAATAAGGTTTTTTTTTGTTTTGGGTTTTTTTTTTTTTTTTAAATGACATTAAATGTCACATGCAGGAAAAGAAGTTTAAAAAAAGTGACATTAGCAAAGGCCCACATTTATAAAGCACTAGTTTCTTCCCCTAAAAATATATATTGCATGATAGAAAGGTTTTCAGCCTCCCAGCAGAGATCAATGCTTGAAATTCGAAGCCTGACAAATTCAGACAAATCCAGGTGAAAAATGAGGCACATAGTTGAGAGCTAAGTCATTAATGACTGCATGACTTAAACACCCTGATGGATTGTCTGTCACTGGGGCATGGTCAGATCATGATTCCACTCAAAAAGTTCCTCAGCTCAAAGCTGGCATAGCTCCTGGAAGCTCATGACCTGCAGAAGGAAGGTGTCAGTCCAACAGCTTCAGAACCATTCAATCTCATGGAGCACTTTGCAGTTTTGAAGAAGCCTTCCAGCCACACTCAACATTCCCTGCATTGCTGGACTGTGCCTGGATGGGATGAGGTACAACTCTGGCTCCATCAGCATCTGCCATACCACCCTGGCAGCAGCAGCTCCTGTTATTCCACAGACAAAAGAAGAGCAACATTTCCTGAGCAAGCACCTTCTTAATCCTATTCACTAAAGCTAAAAGTGATGGATGGATGGATGGATGGATGGATGGATGGATGGATGGATGGATGGATGGATGGAACTGTTCCATGGATCATATCTGACCTGTGAGCTACCAGAATGACCACAAGAGATTAGATGATTACAATTAGTTTTACCACCTAGTAACTACACATCTGTATTAAGTGAACCATTTCTTAACTTATTACAGTCCAATCTAGTCCGATATGAAGAACTGCTATGCCAGGAACATATTCTTACGAATTCTGGGTAAAGGAGAAATATTGCAGATATAATCATCACATGGATGTACAGACATTTGTTCTGGGAAGGCATGGAAAGAGCATGAGCTGTCTATCTGCAGAGATGAGAGCCTACTACCAGTCTTAGGGAAGAAGAGAAATATACATATTATGAAATGTTAAAGCAACAGGTCATCATTAGTCAGGAAATACAGAACAAGATGACTAGGATAGGGACAGGGATACTGAAGTTTTATGCACTAAAAATTCAAGTGAAGATCACGAGTTTAGTCTGAGATTCAAGGCAGCACAGAAAATTTTTCTCACCCACACTGACCAGTCCATCACTGTGCTGTCATAGTGCCACTCACAGACGAGGGCTCCACTGGGAGAGGCACAAGGAGGCTAAAAGACAGATTGTTCCTTGGGGCTCGGGATCTCTAAAGGATGGACTGCTCCTTGGGGCTCAGGTGCAAGCAGACAAGATGCAGCAAGCAACAAAACTCCCACCTGGTCGCTGATGTGCAATAACTTTCTTTACACATACTGTTAGCCCATGGAAATGTGAGGTAATTTCGATTAGTTTAGCCTTTACAGGGCACTTACTGACTGAGAGCTGCCACTTAACAGCTCATGTGCCTAAAGCCCGCAATTTCTGCTTTACCAAGTAGGTGCAAGCTCATTGCAAACATCAGGTGTGCAAGCTGCCCTCACTTGCAATAAATATGCCAGCACTTCTCCAGCAATGCAGCAAACTCCTGTTCTTTCCAACAGAGGAGCTTAGGGTGACTGGGGAATATTGAATATTGCTGGTGCTCTCAGAACTACAAATTCTTTACTGGTTTATTACCTGAATCTGAAACCACAGTTCTAATCCAGAAGATTTTTGTGACCAGGGGATCAGATGAGCTGAACATAATTATGGAAAACAGTGATCTGTGATATCCCTCCAAGTAGGTCAGAACTACTCCTTTTGGAATAGGACATAGCACTAAATACTGCCCTGCTTGATCTTAAATCCATAATTTATTGTTCCTTATTGCAAATCACTAAATATTTACAGGCCGCAAACTGAAATTGAACTTTCTTTACAGAAAGAATTCTTAACAGCCTTGTGAATCTCACCCTTACTAACCTTACTCCCAAAGAGACCACCCTTTAAGCTTGTTATCCTCTTTGTGACCAATTCCATGCAAATCTTCTTCCCAAAATACATTTATGTCCTCAGAGCACACACATGAATAATTCCTTCTGCATTCATTCATGAACCTGTTTCTTTTAATTTTCATCCTCAAATTTAGTCCTTTGAGACACTCAAGACAAGGAAAATTCCTATTTTCCAGGTACCTGAACTTTCTCCAGCCTCAGAATTTGGAAGCAGATCTTTTGTAATATAAAGCAATACAATAAAAAATCCTGTGGTGTTGCATTTTGCTCTTAGCAGGAGGACTCCTGTTTTTCATTAAGCAATGATGAACATTTCTTCCTATTGACTCCTCTGGGAACTCTTCTAAAACCCTAAGGATGCTCTGTCTTATTAAAAGTAGGAAAATCCTCTAAGTATGTTACATCAGCTGTGAAGTTCTGCCTAAACTCAACACAGATACAGTATCACACAGTGCAGAAAGATTAATGGGAGACACGATTTCAATTATTCTTTCTCAGGAATTAAAACACTGAAGATACAAAAAGATAAACATCTTTTGAATCGCTTCAGTAGAGGAAAACTCTGTGAAATAAGAACCAGAATAATACAAAATTCCAGAACAGTATCCATGAGAACAAGTAGGAACATGAAAACAATAGCTGTTCTCTATGTTTTTGTGGATAATTTTTCTTTTAGTTTAGTTTCTTTTTGTTCTACTGCTGGATCTCCTGGAATTCCATCCTTGTATATCCCAGGCTAAAGACGTTGGAAATATGCTTGGAGGGGATACTGTCATTCTTTTCCATGTGAGCAGATCCACTTTGCATGGATCAGCTTAAATGATTATGTAGGTCAGAGAATTCTCAGCCATGGAGGTCTAGAACACCCTTGGAAAGTTGGATACCCTGGTTTAAAACTTTGCTCCTAGGACTGTTTAATTATCCATACAAAGTGGTAGGACTTCCATAAGGCAGACCCATAAAATCATGTGTATTTGTGATTAGGAAACTTTCTGAAAGATGGTTTTACCCATCTGAACAGATTGCTACAACTCTCTTCTTCTATTTTAATTTAGTCTAAATTAAACTGTCATTGCCAAAACTATCCCTAAAGTCAGGACAACCTTGTCAGTTTAATGTAAACTGAAAGTAGAGAATTTAGAAAGAAATCAGTTTATTTGGAAAACAGCTCAACTAAGTTTACCTAATTACCCCATCACAAACCACATCCCCTCTGTGCTAGAACTGTATGAATACCAACAGAAAGGTAAGTTCTACCAAAATAATTTATTGTTAATGCATGTTGCAGAAGATGGTCAGATGCATACAAAAGGGGAACAGACAGTGGAAAGGTGTCAAAGCTGTTGATCTCATTTCCTAATGAGTCAGGTAGAAATTACTAAAATACACCATTTGCTATCAGAAAAGAATTCAGCATTCCCAGTTCATTACATATTTCCTGCATTCTGACAGCTATGACATCAGAGAGAAAAGGGAGCTATTTCTCCATTCTTAGAGATGATGAGAACAAAATTATTTTCAGTTACTCCATTAACTCAAAGGTCTGTGGTCACTCTCCTGCATTTAATCTACTAATGAACCACTGGGGACTCCATTTGCTGACACGTAATGCCACCTCTTGTTTTCCTGCTCATTTTTGTTAGATGGGCTGTTTCTGCAGACTCAGTGGTCTGAGGACCCAAAAGAGATGTAGATTTAGGAGGAAGTCAGCTCATGTAAGAGGAATCTGAAGGGCTTGTGAACTTGGAAGTTTTTCTACCCACAAGACCAGTTACCCTAATAAAAGATATTATTTCTCCCTGCAAGTCTTGCTTTAACACCAAGCACAGCACAATTTTGGGGGTCTCTATAGAACTGATACAGTCCAGTGCCACCTCAACTTAGCCCCGTCCTCAAGCATGCAGGGATTTCTAACGCAAAGGCCTCCTGAGGGAATTAGCGGGGCCCATGGTGACATGCATGACTGGAAAGCAGCAGCACGCAGCAAATGAAGTAGTGAGATGGAAGGATGGAGGAGGGACAATTTCATGACTAAGCAAGACATGCTGAAGACACAGATGATTTCCCTGTCTCTTACACAGCCAGATTCTGTGACACTGGGCAAAACATTTAAGCTGAATTTTGCTAAGTGAGCACTTACTCACTTCACAAATGTTCACCTCTAGGACTTCTGATACTATTTGAGAAATGCTGAGGGTCAGCATGGCCATTGAGGCCACAGATCCATGTTTTAGACTCTCATGAAAATAATCTTTACATCTTAGTGTTCAGGATACATTAAGAATTGTTCCTCAGCTCAGGGGAATAAACCCCTCCTCATGTTCAGCAGCTGTCTCATGAAAACAAATATATTAGGTTTTGAGAAGCATTCAAATACTGTGGAAGTAAATGCTAGAAAAGAGCCCTAGAGAAAATTAAACAGCATCTGAAGAGAGTGAAGACTAAGGCTTAGGGCCATACATTAAACAGTCGGCAGAAAATGAAACATTGAAGACCTTTTCATTAAATGACTGTGAGCATAGGAAGAGGGGTCCTTCGCAAAAAAAAAACAAACACACCCACAGTGACACTCAAGCACTTAATTAAAGACACACAAAGCACACAAAGAAATTAGAGTAATGAATACAAGAAAAAATGAACGAAGGGATTCACCAGCAATGATAAGTCCAGCACTGTTGATATTTTTGAGTGCCTGACATGGTGATGATTTCTCTGATGTATATTGTAATACCATGCAGAGGTTTGTAAAGGAGCCCTGAAAAACCTCTATCAGCAACTGAAGGCTTCCAGCAGGGTGAGTAATCAGCAGATAAATTAGTTCTGACTAATATGAATGATCAGCAGCTGAAAGCTTGCACTGCATCAGCGCAACAAAGTGTTTGTGGTACCCTGAGCTCTCCCACAAGAGCATTGCACCGAGCCCTGCACATGCAGCTCTGACACAAGGGACCCTCATCCCTTGGGCAGACACAGCCCTGGGGAGGCACTGACTTACATCGACTCTGTGTTTGGTGGCATGTGAAATTCCAGCTCAAATAACCATAAAAATCCTGAGTCTTCAACACATATTAGCACTTTCAAGCAGTATAAGCTCTACTGCTTGATCTTTGCTGTCTCGAGGAGTAGGAAAAAAAGGGAAGAGTTTTAGTGCTTCACAGTTTGGACATTTTGTTGGGTGAATAATTTCTATCACAATGCCTTTTAGCCCGGGGCTTAGAAAAACCATCAAGAACAGAAAGCTCAAGTAAGATTACAGGATATAACAAGAACACTTCATCTTAACAGCAGTGTAGAAACAATATCAGATGGCTTTTATTGCATAACCAAAATCTTCTGGAAAATCTGCCCAATACAACCCAGGGATTTAAATGTTCCTGAAAAATTAAATGCCACATGGGAAGAGAAACCAGCTTTCTAACTCCCCATGACATGCCACCGCCAGGGTTTGGCTGACTTACCGCTCACATGCAGCTTGCCTTCCCTCTGCTGCTGGGACGAGATACCTGGAGATTACTTTGGCAATTTCCACCCCATCAACACTGCTGCTGTCCTGTGCACCCAATCCACTCCTCTGCACCTGTGCAAAGCTGTCACCTGCATCCTCTGCCTCTAACCATGCTGAGAGAGCACCCCCATCACGGCTTTCCCTCAGCACCTACCAGAAAGCACCACTTCTGCTGTTTCCCTCCTGCACTGTTGAAAAAGGGAGAGGATCCTTCTCCTCTCCCAGTGCTGGAATTATTGGCAAGGAATTTGCTGCCCCAGAGCAGTCTTGCTCCATTAAATATCTTCACACATGTGCGTGTCATCACTTGATTTGAGGAAGTGGCTGCGTTAAACCAGTCTGTGCCGTGGGTCAAGTTCTCACGAGTGCTCAGGGCCAGCTGCTCACAAGTAATTCTTACACTGGCAACATTTGGAGCCCACTGTGAGCTTGAAAAATCAGCACTAGGGATACTGAGAGGGAGAAGATAACAGGAACTGCCTGGCATTGCCTGTGGTACCCCTTCTTGGGTCATTTTTACACTCACCATCTGCTGAGGAGCACAGCCCTACATCCCACCTCCACCACTCAGCCATATTCACTTTTCCTAGGTTTTCTTTTGAACTGTCCCACATTTCCTGTGTTCAGAAAGGACAAGAGAGAGGAGACAACAACGACCAAGAGCTCATCCTGGGAGATGGGGTTTGGAACAAGGCTGAGAACCAATCCCGGACTTCTCACTAGACAAATGCCACACAGTAATCAGCAGTTCTGCTCCTACAGGTGGGGTCTCTAAATTTGTGTTTTGTTATTCAAACCTCCCATGGCATGTTGAACTCACTCTGAACCCACACGGTGCAATGAGCCCTTATAGGGCACGGGTGTGTCCCTACATGAAGTGAACTCTTGCTCTGCCTGCTTTGTGAGTCACAGAGAGACTTCATGAACTTGGGTGCTTACAGCTGGGTGATTCTGTCACATAAGCAGCTCTGCTCCTGTGGCCTGCGGGTGATTTGTATTAAAAAAAGAAAGTGCTAAGTAAGGCTGTTCAAACTCAGCTCAGTGTTCTTGACCATTTGAATATATTGAGCTACTAAATTCTCTTCAGATACCAAAATCTGCAACTTACATAGTCTGGAGTTAATGTTCATACACTATAGTGGTCCTATAACAAAAAACAAACCGTCTGATATTCTTCCAAGAGTTTCTCATCCCTAAGCTTTCCTTTGCAAACTGTCTTTGTTATGGAGATAGGCAAAGCTGCCGTCTATAAAGGACTCTGGGACTCTGTGTGGAAACACTACAGCAAAGCATAAAAAGAACATACAATTCCACAACAATAAGAGAAAAAGAACTGCTCTGAATTAGATTTTCACACACAGAACATTTGCAGCATAAATGTCTGTAGATGCTGCTGCCCTCCTAGTGACAGACCTCTTGACATCTTGCCTCTTGAAATGGAAGTGTTTGGCCTACAGGGGAGGTAGCTAGAAATGCTTAGAGAAATATCATATACATCTGACACAACTTGTTTGAAATGCAGCAATCAAGGGACCTCAAATAAACCTGACTGAACTATCTTAAAAATACATGCAAAGGATGGATTCAGCCCTGAATAACTCATTTTACTATGATGATGGTTTGTTTTTTTTTTTTACAAACACTGATTCTAACAACCTCTACCTCTTCAGGAGATTCTTTGAATAGATGTTTAACCTGCATAATCAAAAGTGAGTTCCTGTTACCTAGCTGAAAGCAGAGACTTCTCCACTGGATCATGCAAAATTTCAATAGATTATTTTCAAAAGCAGACCCTATGTTTTCTCTGCTTCCAAGAGCAAGCAGGTATATAATCCCATAAAAGTAGGGTTTCTGAGATCTAGCCTAAAGCTAGATATAACTTCTATCTTCACCCAGTCTTTCTGGTAGACGATTTCAATATTTCAATGGTCAAGATCTTAAAAATCTTGTTATTTCCTGCCTAAAACAATTTATGAGCAGATTGGAGCCATCAATTTTTATTCCAACAATATCCTTCATTTTAAAAAAAGCTTTACTGTCTCCAGAGAAGGGCCCATTGACCTGAATAAATGAGAATCAGAGATTATTGAAGCTGACCATGAAAAATGCTGGAAATGCCTCGGTCTGACAATGAAACTTTCTGCTAGATAAATATCCCGAGGATGGACAGATTCTCCATTTCAGCCATTATCGGCAAAAGGGAGAGACCAAGTTATGGAAAATTCTAATCTTCTGCTTTGATAAGAGATAAGACCTATTAAGTATAAAAACCCTCTTTGCCTTTTAGTAAGCACACAAAATTTACATTTGGAAACTCTGAAGGTTGTCACTGTGATGTAAAAAACATATTTTGGTGCTGTATGTTGCTGGAGTGCTCAAGAGGATGAAAAGAGAAGTAAGCACTAACTATGACATAATATTCTAACTTTTCATCAAAAAGTTCATCAGAAAGTTCATCAATGTCAATAGACAAACTCTCAAATAATCTGATTATAAGCAGCCACCAGATTTCTTCACCCCATCTTAGAAATGTGGGGTCTCTAAACTGATGTTAAGAGGCTCAGTTTCCAAATATCTGGTTGCCCATTTACCCCTTAACTAGCCTCTGCTTGGCATTCATGAAAACAGATGGAATAGAAAAATGAAACAGTCACATTTTGTTGCTTGTTTGGAAAGTCACAGCCAGCCTGTATGAAAGGGGGAAGAGGGAGAGAGGAAAGGCAGTCCCTAATGCCCAACATGTATTTTACAATCAGACAATAAATCATCCTTCTTCTGTTTGTAGAAATGCCTTCAGCAGAACAGAACAGTCCTGAAATGGTTCATTACTTACAAACATTTGATGAAAGTGGATTCAGTTTTTGGTTTATGATCCAACATGTTGCAGGAAGATGAGTTTTCTAGACGAGATACAGGCAGTACACACAAAACCAAAGTGCTTCTTTCTGCTTTTCAGCGCTCTCCAAGGTGCTGGGTTAAAGGAAAACATAGGAATGGGCTGCTGCCAAAATGAGCCCCACAGTTACCACTTATCCCTGCTAGAGACATTGGTCCGTGTACAATTCATCATCACAGCACTGTGGCAAACAGGAAGAAACCTCTGTCACACACATCCACTATCATTTTTTCTTTAAGTTACTTTAAGTCTTGCAGTTTATTTTTCTTTCCCTCAATTATTACCTACCTCAGCAATCTGCCATTCAAGCAATGCTCACCAAGAGTTCCACAAAGGCCCCTGAAGCCTGATGATTGAGTTGTCTCACAGAAGCCTTGCTAATAGTATACATTCGGAGTGCTTTTAATCATTTTATGAAGTTAGGAAATTCTCATCTATTAAACTCCAGCGGACCACAGAGAAATTTTATGGCTTGTCACCAATCGAGATCAGGTGAAAGGAGTGCAGAACGGTGCTTTCAAATTAAATTACAGTTTTTCAGGTTGGACTGGCACAATCTGTCTTCAGCAAAAGAGAAGCCTTTTGTGGAACTTTTAGAGCAAATTCAATCCTCCGATTCACACTGCTGCTCCCTACATTTTACACTCAGCTGCACTGTTAAAAAGCTGACTGTGGCATTCTCACATCCTTCCAGCCCAATGGCCACGTGCTATCTGCCAAAAGCCCCTTTCCAGAAGAGCTCCAGCTTAGCACAGACAGGGAGAGACAGAGAAGGAACACGCTTATAATTTGAGGGATTTCACATGCAGATTTACAGAGTGTGATTAAACTGGCTTTAACCTTGCTCTTAACCTTCACCTTCTCTTCCCAGTGCAAGTCCTTCTAGCTTATCCAAAAGGGAGAGAGCCACTACAGAGGTGTGCAGTTATGAGCACCCTCGTGTCTGTGGGAGAAAGGAAGTATTCCCTCATGCCCCAACGTGAGAGAAGACTATGGATTTCCTCTCTTTTCTCTCTCCTCTAAGATGAAGTTTGCCCAACGCCTGGAGAAGAACAACTTACTGAGGAGCATTTAACTTGCTATTGACCAAATAGTAAAAATAAAACAGAACAAAACAACCACAATGAAAGTAACCATTTTGGTCATGTTTGTGCGTGGTCTGAATTTGCATCCTGTGAATGTGCTAAGTTACATTCTCTGAACATCCATGGGAAGGGAATTTCAAACACTGCCCGCCCCGATTTTAAATGCTCACAGAGAGTGAAGGTGTCCCTGCCCATGGGAAAGATGATCTTTAAGGTCCCTCCCACCTCAAAACACTTTGAAATTCTATGATTCTCCTAGAGACCTCTCCAAACACATGCTTCTCTACAACTGTATAAAACAAACTCAGTTAATCTAGGCGAAAGTACACTAAAAAAAGGATATATTCTGGTGTAAACTGAAATTTAAAGGGACAATGATTTCTGATCAAATATACCTTGAATTTTCTATGCACAATCCAAACATTTCATAAGAATAACAATATTTTTTCCTAAGAGCACAGGTGCAACAGTACATAGCTAGTCACAAGTTAAGTATTCACAGAACATCTTCTTAAAGACATTACAGAAGAGGAGAGGATGAGAACGATACAGATTTTCTGTCAGGTATTTTAGAAAGATATTAAATACTTTGTGAATTCTAAACAGAAAAAAAAAATGGTAAAAGTTATCATAAAACCAAAATACAGGAAAAATGGCTTCCAGTCTCTTCCCTCTGGGTACATCAGAACATTTCATGAGAGGTGAGGTAAGAATAGATGAGACATTTCAGGAAAAAACATGAGACAAAAATGCCTGTTCTTCCAGATTAAAAGAACCTGCCCTCCTGTCAAGAACTAGCTCCTAGATTAGGCTAAGTAGGAGGAAAATGAGAATATGGAATATTCTGTCTCAACCACAAGAAAGATTCTGCCCTATAGCAAAAAAAATTTTAGAATAAAAATTCCTTCTCTTCTAGCAGAGCTGGCATCCAGTTCTGTGCCTCATGGCTTTCTTCTTTCTTTTTTCTTCTTTCCCTTCATTGTCCCTTGTCTGTTTCTCATCCTCTTGTTTCTAATCTTGCTTCCAGAGTCTGCCTTATTCTTTTCCCCAGAGGCAAATTAAACTGAGGACACTGATTGAAAATTCACACCCAACCACTTAATGAGAGCATCATGGCTGTATCTCCTTTTGGGCAAAGAAGTTGTCTCAGAAAGGTTTTAGCACACTAAAGCTGTCAGAACAGCCCAGACACCACATACACAAGGCAGAGAGTCTTTGAAATAAGGAAAAAAAGAAACCTTAGAGATAGAAACCACAAATTACTCCATTCTGCCCATCTTCCTTTCCATATTTGCTTCCCTTTTTTACCTCAGTGGCCTTTCCCCCCTCCCAAGTAGATGACTTTTAACCCAGACAACCCCTCCATCTATCAAAAGCCCAACATCCATGTTTATACTCCCCCAGGACCAAACTTGTCACTTTACCATATTAGCTCACGTTTCCATTTCTGACAACTCTTGGCATGTTTTCCCTCAGCCAACCACCACTTCCTTTTATACGACACATAGCACTTTAGCAGCCAAAGCACAACAGTCGGATAACTGCTCATCCAGTACCACGTATCTTCTTATTATCTGCTACATTATCCTTATCTAATTGCATGCACTTTGGCTCAATCTGACATTTTCAAAACTACAGATGCTTATTAGCTTTCTTAGCTAAAATAAAAAATGTGCATTATAGTGATTATCAGTTCCTGGCACTGCCTGTGAAACATTGTAATGAGAGAGACCTTTAGCCCACCATAAACAAGCACAATCAGGGTCTGTTTTTGTTATTACCAATGCTCCCACAAATGTTGCCACTGTCAGAATTAATGACTGCCCCACTAATTATTAATAATCTCATGTTTCTATCTATGGGTTGTTTTTAGCCCAAAGCTTTAGGCCAAAAGCAGAAATTATTTAATTCTGCACCACCAGAGTGAAGCCAGAAATGAAGTCACGGCCTTGATTCCTTTATGGTGCCCAAGAGATGCAGGTCCTGCCTCACAGGCATAAATAACTGGCTGGAGGTCATGCAGCAGGTCAGTGGGAGACCTCCAAGACTTCCATAATAGTCATTCCAATGCTTTATCACTGATCCATGCCCCTCAAACAGAAGGTATAGAAACGTGCCCAGAAACCAGTGAGAATTACCTGCTCCTTCAAGAAGCCTCTTCCAATCACAGTGCCCTCAAAAACAAAGAATATAAACAAGGCAAGTACAATAGATGGGGTTACTGTGATCCTAAACCTTGGCTGTGTCAGTTTTAATTAATTACTCTTGTTTGCAATGACTCATTGTATGTGTTCTGACAAGCGTTTGTGCTGCAGTTCATAACAGAACAAAGACGCTGCTTCAATAGCACCTACTTTACCATAGACACCATTGTGAAGCACTATAATACCTTTAGTGTTTTCTCCATGTGCCTCCTCTTCTATCTGGGATTACACCCAAATAAAAAAAAAAAATTAAAAAAGGAAAAAGAAAAGAGAAAAATGAAAAAGAAGTTAATATAGAGCAGGCAGAGGCACTGTATCAATAAAGTGCTTAGATTCAATATGCCTAGCAGTAAGAGTAGCAAAAGTGGAAATCTTTGGTTCACTATAAAGCATTTATGTGTCTATGGCAACATGGTTGTTGATTTCTACAGCTTCCCTAAGAACAAAGTAATAGAAGTTCGTTCTTTTAAATATTGCTTTTCTTTTCTGGCACCTAAAGGAAATTGAAAAACAAAACCAAAACCAAATCATATTTAATACAGGTTATACAGAAACATGAGGAAAGATTTAGCAATAAATTGCAAACAAATAAAGATAGGATTCTACAGTCACATGAAACATAATCCCACAAGCAATCTGTGCAAATCTCAGGGCTGTGTATGCAATAAACTTATCTTGGGACAATCAGTCTCTTATGCAAGAGGTCAAACACTATTTAAAGCAGATCCAAACATCCTCTTTCCTCTCTGCTCAAGTCTCCTTGTGCTCCCCTGAAACACAAGATAGCCCAACCTGCCTGTCCTGAGAGGAGGGCAGGGGACACAGGCAGAATTTGAACTCTGCAGTGCCAGAGGGCACATCACTGGGAAGTGGCTGGAGTGGAGCCATCTGGGGTTTTGCTGGGATATCCATCCCTGGGCACCAGGGCACAGAGAGATAAGGTTACCAGCAGCCACCTGTTAGATAGGGAAGAAGAACTGACTCATGACTTCCCAGCAGTGCAAAGAACCACGGAATTCTTCTCCTGTGAGGTAGGGCTGAGGGATGGGAGAGAGGAAGAGAGGAGCTGTGCTTGCTGCCCCTATGGCTTATAAGGGATTCAGAAGTCTTGGGAGCAAATGGGAAGAGCCATCTACCCCAGAGCCACCCCCAATACCACCCTACCAGACAGCAGCAGCAGCTGCCACCAGATTGATTTTCTGTGACCCTGGTACAAGCATAAATGTCTGTTTTGCTACTGTTACCAACTCATATTTTTCATTTTGCCAAGGGCTGGCCTTATAAATAAAAGCCTTTTTTAGTCCCCCTTAGCCAGAGGCACTGCAGGACACCTGAATTCATCTTCACAGACACAAACTGTGCAGACTGGGCTCTGCAACCCACAGCTTATACTCTTGAGAAGGGACAACAGGCAGTAACAAGCTTCCTGTTGCTGCCCACATGCTGGACTTCTCCCTCTGCCTCAGCCAGAACAGGAGGAAAGCAGTAGGCACAGGGATCCTGTGTAAACCCCCTGCGGGTTCTGCTCACCGACGGTCTTCAGATCTAGGGCTTGGAGTCTGCAGCAACATCCGTAATTGCTCAGTCTGTGTGGGTTTCATTTCTCCTCTGACCAAAATACCACAGCTGCATTCTTTTACAGAGAGTTTGAGCTTATTTTAATGGAAAATAAGGAACACGTACATAGTTTTGTCATAAACACTTTAAAATTAATGACTGTGGTATAACTGGAGCTGAGGTTACCAGTCATTTCCCACTGCTGCATTTCCATTTCATGTAGCTCTGTACATCCGAGAGAGAAAGCCTGGGGAGAAATTTGCATTTGCTTTTGAGGTCTGCCTAGACTGAAATCTGCTTGAAATGCTGGAGCAGATGCTATTGACAAATACAGAAAAGAAATATAAAAAGGCCCAAACCACCCCCTCCCTGAAATATTATAATGAAAGCTTTAAGATACTCCTATCCTTCCTTTTGGATGCTTTAAATCTCCTTTTGCTCAAAGCAAACTCCAAAGCCTTGAAGAGCTAGAGGGAAACATCAGCCATTTGAAATGTCACATGAAAACTGTCAGAAATGAGTGTTAGATACAGCAAAGACTTAAATGTGCCAGACTTCACAATTAGTTTTACACCTGTAGGAATATCTGTGGTGATAACTGGAACAATTTTTAGTCTTAAAGCCCCTGGGGCCCAGAACCAGAAATGGCAATAGCTCATAAGACTGAGCCACAGCAAACCATCACTGCCATAGAGCTGAGATGAACTGTCCATGTATCACCTCAGCCTCCAATTCTCCATCTGCAAAGTGAAGATAATAATAAGTGCAGTTGTAAAAGGCACAGACACTACAGCTCATGGAAATATCTATGTAATAGCTGAACTCTACTAACAAGCCCCCAGTTCAGAGTAAAATAATTTACACTATGTAAGTGATAAACAGTTAAAAACCATGTTCAGTTTTCATCAGCAGAAGGTCACAATACTGGCCTTTTTCAAATTACCTCAAAACTTCAGTACCTTTGTGTAAACTTAAATGCTTGCAGAGTGAACTGGTACCAGACCCCTCTCTACTTCTCCCCCTGGCTCCACACTGCAAGTTCCCTGAGGTTTAAAAATTGCATTAATCATCGCTGCAATCTTTGGGAAGACTTTCAAGTGTTATTTTAACAAAATAAACTACGAAAGATCTCTGAATTAAAGTGCTTAAAAAATTAAGATGCAATTAAAACTCTGGTTGCATGTGGGAAATTAAGGTTCCCAAACACCTTACAGATGGAAATGTGAAGGACTTGTCTTTCCCCTACAGAGAAACCACTGCCCATTCACCCTTCAGAATGCTTTACTGGATTGTACCACTACATTCTCCCTCTGTTCCCTCCTGCACTGCTCTGTGCCGCAAAACCTCCACAGCCTAATGCTCTTTTAATAGTTATATTTTGGCAGTAAAGATTATAGCACAATGATCTATTCCTATAGATGAATGCACACACTCAAAATATGTTTTAACTCAGTTAACTCACCCACTCTGAATCTCACCAGTACCAAACACCCACAATTTAATGAATACACATAACATTTTCAAAGGTGCACATATGTGCAAAAAAATTGATCCAAAATAAGTATTTGGGTATCTAACTGGGAAATATATTCCAGTATGTAATTTTGTATTTGACTACAAACCTTTTAAAACACCTTGAAACTACAAAACTAAATCATCTCTCTGTGTACTTTGCAAAAGATACACTGTATCACAACCCACTATGAGTGAAAGAGGCTTTAGGGAAAACACTGGCTTTTTTTGCTTTCCTTTGGAAGAAAAGGGAAAAACTTTCCCTTAAAAGAAAGATTTGCTCCTTCCCTCCTTCCGCCATGTCTAAATAAGGGGCCACTTAAAACTATTAAAGTTGAACCATTTTGTAATGAACTTTGAAAACAAGTATTTCTCCCTGAAAGTGAAAAAGAGAGTCACAAAACTGTCATCAGCTCCATCAGACCTGGAGAAAGCAGCAAGGAATTGAAGAACCCCCACGTGTAGGTGTGAGTGTGTAAACAAGTGGGTGGTTGGTGCTTTCCCACAAAAGCAGGGAAAAGCCACGTGCTCCATAGGAACAGTGTGATCACAACACGCTGCCACCCCTTGGTCATGGGATGGAAACGTTCCTGCCTTGCAGCAATGTGCTGGGAATCATCCAACACACCCGGCAAAAATCCCGGAAAAATCTTCCTGCAGCTAATGAACTACGATGGGAGATTTTCCCACACCAACACAAACATAAATATATTAGCCCAATGTAATGTAAAAGTTTTTATTTCAAGAGACAAAAATCTTCTGACTCCCAAAGAGCATTTTCCAAGCTGTGATACACACCCTAAGAACTGTCTTCAGCCTAGCCTTTCCTGAAATAAAAATACACAAAGGGGTGGGGAGCAGCACATACTCACAGTTTTTTCCCCACCTCCTATGTTTTTAAAAGCCCCTCAGAAACCAACTTGAGTTGCAGCAACCCTGGGCTATCTCTTCTTTTTTGCACTCGAGCTCCCAGCTCAGAAAGAGAAATAACATGAGTACGCTACGTGAGGTATCCCAACCCATGGCACAGTTCACTACTATCAGAGAGATGATTCAGCCTCTTCACACAGTTATTCCTGAATAGTTAAAAATACATTTTCTCTGGTAGATATTTTAGTGTGTGCATCATCACCATAGCTAGTGAAGATTGCAGAAACAGAGGCTGATTTTAAACCAGCAGCAAATATCATACATTGGTTTAATTATAAATATAGCTATAAAGCAAAGTATAAAAAGCATGTCACCTGCAGATCAGAGTGTGCAGTATCAAGTAATCACAAAATATGAGCTTCTGTGCAAATACAACCTATGATTTTTATAAGGTTTATAACTATTTGTTTTGAAGGAAGTAAGCTGCAGTTTTTATTTGTTTCAAAAGATGAGTTACAGAATGTCAGCAGGGCCTAACTCTTTCCGCTGAAAGAACCATTCCAGGTCTCTGCATCTTAGTGGCTGTAAGATAACTGAGCTCAACATCCAAGAACTCACCAAAAAGCGGCAGAACAGGATATTCTTACAGACTGAAACAGTAGTTTTTGCTCATACACGCAGGAGTACAGATCTATAGACAGACTTCTGGTTACAATTCAAATTATTATATCTTACAACAAGGTTAGGATTTCTGCAGTTGTACCCACTCCTCTATACAATCAATTCACTCCTCTCTTTAGGAAAAAAACACCCCATTTTTTAAATGCCTGTTGCCTGCTGCTCAGGCCTCAACCTTTCTGAAACTCTGTCCTTGACACACATTTCTAGGAGGCAATATCCCTTCCTATTAGACAAATAATGAACTGAAAATTAACACTTTCAATTACATGCAACAGCAAGTCTGACACAAAAAATTCCTTCTTTTTTACGCTGATGGCTTTGATTCTCACTTTCTCAGACTCACTCTGTTAACAAAAGATATTTGATTTACTAAATCCTTAAGTTATCCAAGCACAAAACACAGTTTTACTGAGGCATCTCAAAATTATCTCTATTTATATCTGAGTGAAAAACTTTCCAAGAGCTAAATCAGCCTCAATAATCAATTGCAGAACTAGTTAAGTATAATATATGGCCAAATGTAGTTTTAAGCAAATGCAGAAGAGAAAGAAATATTCAGAATTCAGTTTTTGAAAGAATATTCATAGGACTGAAAGCTTTTGTACTTGGGACTGTCTTTTTTTATATGATTAAGTCTCCTATTAAAGCCAAGAAGAGTTTTGGCTAAGTAATGAACCTGTAAGAATGCAGCATGTGACTTTTTATATAAAAAGATATTATGATGTTGCAGTGCAGGATTCAATATTTTTAACAGATAACTTATCATACAAATTTCAATTTAAAAAGGACTTCTGTAATCATTGTTTTACAGTCAGTGCCTTATAAAATAGATCAATATTCCATGTTAGAGAAAAGTGTTGAATTTTTTATGCACCTGATTAATGCATTGTTATCATCCCAGTAATTAAAAGGAGCGGCGTTACACACAATCAGCATGATACATCTTACTCAGCACCTCCTGGCAGTTGCCTGCAAAAATTAAACTCATTAATCACAGTGATGCTGAAGAAGAAGCCTGGAAAAGATGCAGAGGCTCCATTTTATTGGAAAAAAGTTCTCAAGTCAACACGTAGAAGAAAATCCCTTCCACTGTAAAATATGCAAAGCATTTATCTCATCAGTCTAAAAAGTAAACCAACCAAAATTGCCATCTAAAAGGTAATATCATCAATCTAAAAAAGAGAATTATGTCACCAAAGCTCTTCATAATTTGCTATACCACCACACTAAGTCGAACAAAGAGTTCTCACAGATGTTTCTTCATCTAAATAAATGTAGTGAAAAGCTAATCTTATAACAAGGTAAATATGTCATCAGAATTTTGTTTAGAGCTGTTCCAATAATTAACTTTAATATGAGTAATGCCACAGAATCAACCAGGAAGTGCTTTTCTGGGGTCATTTATACTGGACTTAGTTTCCTTATTACTTCTCCCATAAATAATGTAATTGTCTCATCAGACTAACAACATAAAAAATTTGCAAGATTTAATCCAGGTTTTGTTCGGAAGTTAGGTCTACTATATGTGTATTTTCTCATATATCTGCTACGAGTTGAAACACAGTAAAAGCTATTTAAAAGTCAAAACAACGTTGTGACCTCTACTTTATTATGCTTTCATGTTACAAAAATAGTGTTCCCAAGTATGTCTCAGTGCTGCCTGTAAGTCAGCAGTTGTCATATAAAATCATTATTGGTTTTGGTTTGAATTTTATTAGGGAGTTACTACCTCCTCTTTAACTCTGTATAGGTTTCACATAGTATTTTTCCACCAGTAGTACTTCCAGTGGACAGAATGCTTACTTACAATACTGTGACCTTCAAAGGCAAGATCCTGTCTTTCCCTGTGTTTTGTACTGCATTGAGGTCTGTGCTGGTGCTTAAAAATACAGTGCTGAATGCAGCACACATAGTTCAACAGGAAAAGTCATCATCAGTAACCCATAAAACACACTCAGTTCTCTTCCTATTAATAATCACATGACAGACTTAGGAACAGAACAGTCTCATTCTCAGCTTTGTTTTGATACTTCCAAGTGTGGGCAGGGAAAAAAAAATCTTTGTTTCTATATGTTTAAGTTTTGGGTTTTCCTTCTACATTGATGACAAAAGATGAAGGGCAGTGTGAATGTCCCACTTGTGCAAAGCAGAAATCAGAAGTCTAATCTTAGAAAAGTGTTTCCAATGCTGTCTCCTTAAGTCCTTCCCCATGATGAGCAATAGCACATTCTCCTGGCACCCAGCACAAACAGACGACTCTCCTTGTATTTCTTCCATAGTTTTTGCCTGCTCTCCGCCTCACTTTTCCCTTTTCCTTGGGGGTCACATGCCCAGGGCTGCATTTGCTTGTCCTGAGTGAGCCTTACTGCCGCCACCAGGGATGGGATAGGAGCCCTCTGTCTCTGCCCATCTCACCACGGACAAAGGCGAGAGGTCACTGCCAGCTCGCCTCGACACCGGTCCTGGGAGGGTTTGGCAGAGCAAACAGCTCCTTCCCCGCGCGTCAGGACGGGTTCGGCACCGCGGACAGCTCTTTCTGACCCGGGACAGGACAGGATCGGCACCGCGGACAGCTCTTTCTGACCCGGGACAGGACAGGATCGGCACCGCGGACAGCTCCCTCTGACCCGGGACAGCATGGGCTCGGCACCACGGACAGCTCCCTCTGACCCGAGACAGGACAGGATCAGCACCGCGGACAGCTCTTTCTGACCCGGGACAGCATGGGCTCGGCACCACGGACAGCTCCCCCGACCCGGGACAGGACAGGTTCAGCACCGCGGACAGCTCTTTCTGACCCGGGACAGCATGGGCTCGGCACCACGGACAGCTCCCCCAACCCGGGATAGGAGAGGTTCGGCACCGTGGACAACTCCTCCTGACTCGGGACAGGAGAGGTTCCGCACCGAGCTCCCCCTGCTCCGCTCCGGTTCAGCACCGCGGACACCTCCAGGTCCTGCCTCTCCTGCCGGCGCCTGGCCCCGCGGGCGGGCGGGGACCCCGCTCCCTGAGACACACGATTTAAAGACCATTTCCACTGGTTCGTCATGACTTCATCCTCCCGACCTGAACGACCCTCTGCCAGCTGGACGGGAGCACCTGGAACCTGCCGACCCAGTCCAGGGGACTTTCTCAGACACGTTGCCCCCTTTAAAAACAACTCTAAAGTGCCCGCGTGCGTTTAGAAGTCATCCCAAATCCCTGTTTCTGGCCACACATTTTGCACTTCATTGCGGAAGACATCTAGGTAGGCACAGACAGCAGTGTCCCTCAACAGACAGCAGTGCCCAGCAGTACTCTTCACCCACACAACTCTGAGGGGGGGAAAGGGGGGGAAAAAAACAAGAAAAAAAGGAAAGAAAAAAGAAAAGGAAAGGAAAAAAACCTCTCCTTTTAGAAGTTAAAGAATATTCTTATTAATACTATTTTGAAGCCTGTCAGCAGAAATCACTCGCACATGCTAAACTGCAGGCTTCCCTGTGCTTCCGGACTCAGCGCTTCTGGTGACCAGAGAAGCGGCTCCAGACATCTGCTGTCTCCAAAGGCAGGAAAGCGAAATTAAAACAATGAGAAAAATGTGCCTGAGCCCAGCCCTGGAGGTGGCACTCCGCTGGCTCGCAGCGACACCTAGAGCCCAACACACCGCCGGGAAGGGCCCGTGTCCCCAGCCACACCGGGGGAGAGTCACGAGTGGGTGTGGGCGACCGGGAAAGGGGCACAGTCCCTTCCCGCACTGGCCAGGGCCAAGGAGAAGCAGTGTCGTGATCGTTGCCACTGCGCGGGTCACAGGGAAGAGTCAATTCAGGTCCCTGTCACTGCTGTCCCCCGGGGCTGTCAGCATTCAGTCACCCCGGGGAGAGGTTTAGGTCGATTGGCCCCGTTGCTGACAGAAGTGCACTTGCTGTATGGACCACAAAAATCTTTACAAAGGGATGGAAAAATAGACAGGGACTTAAAAGACGATCCGAGGACATTTCCCTGCATACACAACTCTCTCCTCTGAGTGAAGCAGCCCTGCTGTTGTGGCTTGAAGCTGTGCCTTGCTTGGGAAGGCTCCCAGAGCCAAAAGCTAAACCCTGCTGCAAAGCTAACGCGTCCCACTCGGGCAAGAAGTATTTTTAACAGACACAAACATTATTCCCAACTGCAGCCATTTGCTTCCCCTTGTGTGTGCTTCCACAGAGGCAAAACACACTCAAATCCCTCTGCAAACCTAAACACCAGCCAGCGATGGGGAGCCACATGTTTTGATCTAAAACTGGCCCTTCTCTTAGTCTTCCTGCTTTCCAAATCCTCTACCCCCCTCCTCGCCACCCCGAAAGAACTAGGGGCGATCGACCCAGACTAGTTTAACTCCATCGGACACAGCAGGCAGCCAGCGGCCTGGATTAGTCACTCGTTACTAAGGCGATATGCAGATGCACCCTTT
The DNA here is from genome assembly GCA_013400915.1 of Pardalotus punctatus. NCBI lineage: Eukaryota > Metazoa > Chordata > Aves > Passeriformes > Pardalotidae > Pardalotus > Pardalotus punctatus. Next base: position 558,257 of record VZTX01021513.1, on the reverse strand, counting down.
GAAGTCGCTTCTCTCGGAAGCAGCGCGGGAGCGGAAGGTGCGCGGCCGAAGTTTGTGCCTTCCCCGCGGGGACTCGCCCGGGGGCAGCGGGGAGCGGGGACAGAGAGGCCCAGAAACGGCTGCCCAGGGGTTAAAAAGTTTCCCTGCTGCCAGGTTAGGGGGAGGCTGACTGAAAAGCGAGGAAGGAGGGACGAGGTGAAGACTTCTACCCCGGGAGAGTGTTAAAGGGTAAAATGCCGAATAATAATAAAATAAAAAAATTTAAAAAAATTAAAGGGGGGACGGGGGAGCCTTGCCATGCAGACTGGGGGCAGACGGACGGAGCTTGCACTTGGCGTTTCCTAACGTGCTGACCCCGCGCCCCCCAGCCCCGTTCCACCGGAGCGGAGAGCCGCGCAAGGAGCCCGGTAACGGGGAGAGCTGCGGGGACAGCGTGGGGGCGGGCGAGTCCTGGCTCGGCTCGACTCCCAGCGGGCTCCGTCCCGTACTATTCCCGGTACTTCAGGGGAAGATGAGGAGCGCAAAGACCCGCCTGGAAGAGCGGACAAACCGCAAGAAATCGCTGCCAGCCTAGAGGGGCACACAGCCATCCCGCAGGACAGGGGGCGGGGAGGGGGGGGCACCCAAAACCCAACCCAACCCCACGCGAACGACACCGGCGCTTACATCCTCCTCCTCGCAGTCACTTCGCGACTGGTACTGGAAGCGGGGCCGGCTGCTTTCCTGTTGCAATGGACGCGGGGTCTTGCCGGCAGCGCCGTCCTCCTCGCTGCTCTGGGCGCCCAGGGGTGTCCTCGTTTCGGGGGGAATGGGGAACGAGCGGGAGGTGTTGATCTTCCCGCTGAACCGCTGGTACAGCGAAGCCATGAAGTCAATCCGCGGGAAACGAGGGAGAGGGAGGGAAAGAGAGCCGCTTCTTTTTTTCTTCCCCTCCTCTCTTCTTTTTTGGCTACAGCATGCTACACGCGGGTGAGGATCAGTCCCACATCAGTGGCAGGGAGAGCGAGGGATCCTGCTCCCTGGTCCTCTGCACCGGCGCCCGGAGAGAAGCAGGGGGGATCAAGAGAGCAGAGATAGGGGAGTGATGAAAGGAAGAAGAGAGAAGATAGATAAATAAATAATAAAACGCAATCGAGCCGTAACATCACAGGCCCCGGGAATGCTGCACCATCCAGTGTTGGGAAGGAAAAAAAAATAGAAGAGAAAAAAAAGAACCAAAACACTCCACGAAGACGTACCCCCGATAATGGCGCCTGAGTGGATCAGCATTAAATGTGCTTTGGGGGTGTGCGTGTGTGTTTGCAAAAGCAGGAAAGAAAAAAAAAAAAAAAGGAAGGGGGGCTGGCTCAATCGCTGGCTGTCAGCGGCTCCCTAGGCAGAGGTGGCGGAGCAGTCGCCTCCGAGGTCGCATACCAACAGTGTGCACAAGCGAGAAGCAGAGTGACAGAGTGTGTGAGACGGAGTGGAAGAGGCTGGGAAGCCTCATTCAAAGCACGTTGCTCTTCTTGGGAAGGAGGGCTCTTCTACAATCATCCCCTTTTCGGTACCTTCTGGGGTTTTTTCCTGCCTATTTTTTTTTTCCCGGGGAAAAAACTAAAAAAAAAAAACCCAAAAAAAAAAAAAAAAAAGGCAACAGACACCTGATCGCCAGCCGAGAGAGAGAAAAAGAGGTGGGGAGGGGAAAGGCGAGGCAGGGAGGCGGGACCGGCAACCGGAGGGGCCCTGGGAGGCCGCTGTGCGCGGAGTGGCTCGGCCCCGAGGAGGGGGAGAGGGGAGGGAGGGCGAAGCCTCCCCGCTACCCTGCCCTGCCCTGCCCTGCCCCAGCGGCCGCGGGCACGGCTCAGCCCGGCCAGCGGCCACTGACCGGTCCCCGTNGTCTCTTACTATTTTTGTATTAATTCATTTTTGCTGCATTAAAACGTGCTTCAGCGCCCCTCAGTGGAAATCCGTCCAAAGCGGCTCCCGGCGGCGCCGGCCGAAGATAAACAACAGCGGTCCCAGCGCCTGAGACGGATCCGGGGCCGGGCTGGGATGGGATGGGCTGGGCCGGGGCCGTGGCCGGGGCCGGGGTCGGGGTGGGTTCTGGGGCCGGGACCGCGCCGGGACCCCCCCGCCACGGGCTTTTCTCGGGGCCACCGGGCCCCGCTCCCTCGGCCCGGGAACCGCGGCCGCCGATCCGCGCTCCGGGCGGGACCCGGGCACTGCTCGGGCAGACGCCGCGGAGCTGCCGGCGGGGTCCAGCCCCGCCAGCCCAGAACGGCTGCGTCGGGCCAGGGGTGACAATTCCTGTTGCTCCAGCATCAGGAACCGGGGTTTCCATAGCAACAGATGCTTAGGTTTAAAGGGAAGTGACAGAGTTGCCGTCCCCTCTTCTGTTCTCCAAAATCCTCCCCTTTGACCTCTAAATTTACTAGAGATAGTGGGATTACAACACACACAGCATAAAATGGAGTTTGCCCATTCCCACTGAGAGACTTGCTGCTGAAGAGATCACAAACTTCACTATAATTTAACTAGTGGATTTTATGGGCTGAAATGTTTCTAAACACTGTTCATGCTTAAAGTTTTAGCTGTTAAGATACTATCTCTGAGACATGTCATTTCATCAGTTAAAAAAAAAACAACACTTCAATAGATCATGTATACAATATTCTAAAATGCAACTATCCCCCCTCCATGATTTCAACAACTGCCTGATCAAAAATCTCTTTACGTCTGAATGGTTTCATCCACTCCTTTTTATTTGTGTCTTCAAAGACAGGGATGAAAAGTCTTAGCATTTAGATGAAAAGGGAACCTTATCTCATCAAGAAAGAAAACAAAAACAAACACTCTATTGCCTTCCTGATGGAACTTGAAAGAAGGAATCATTTTGATCTTCACAACTGAGATCCTGACATTTAATTAAAAAACAAGACAAGCACACAATGCTCTGAAGCAAAGGTCTGGCTTCTAAGTCATAGTGACATAAATCATAACAGAGGTAACTTTCCAGAAGCCACTTGGACCCCTTATAACTTCTGTTTCACACACAAATTGACTACCAAAAATCTGGACACATTGCTCAGCTAAATTGCACCTGGAACTGCATTGAGAGTGACACTATGATATACAGAATTGGTGACAAGTAGCACTGGAAAAAAAGGAACAAGAGAATGAAATTAAAAGAAATAATAAATTTTTAACTTCTAAGGAAAAACTAGGACACAAAGGAATAATCAAAGAAAGCCACAAAAAGGCAAGACGAAACCACTAGGCAGGAAAAAACACCAATGATTAAATATCTGAATTTAAAAGTTTCAAAGAAAATACAGAAAAAAGAAGACATTCAGCATCACAGCCCAGTTCAAAATTGAAAGAGCCTCTAAAGACCAATTCTAAGATCCAAATACATTGTTTGTGATTTTAATTCTTAAGAACCGAGATTTCACATAATTGAGTTTGCTTAGTCATGCACGCAAAAATTGTGCATGTATGTGTGTACACAATTCATGGAAAAATGATATTAAGGGAACACAAAATTGCAATGTCAAATACTTTAAAAGCTCAGTGAAAACAAACAGCCAAATGGTCCTCATCCACCAAAATATCCTGATCTTGCAGCTTTGGGCTGTGATTCATTTGCCTGAAAATAAATAATTACAGCTATTTAAAGGCATTTCTAATTCCAGCTCTCCACTCCATGACAGACCACGGACAGCACAGACAATTTAATGTCATGTTCTAGGTATCACAGTGGTTGAAGGAAGACAATTTGCACCAGTTGTGAACTGCAAGACACGTTTCTGTCACCATGCTACAGCGAGACTGACCTTGTGTGAAAGAGCTGGGCAGGCAGCTGGAGGCAGAAATATCTTGAATAACCCCCTGCAATAAGATTCACCAGGACTGGTCTGTCGATGCCTTTGCTGAAAGCAGGAGGATTTTTCTGAGTCATAGGGGACCCAGATGATTTCATTAAGCACTCTGGAGAGCACTCCAGCCTGCTTGTGCACAAGTTATCTCAGGATGTAGCTTGTCCCCTACAAACACGTGTTATGGCAGCCCTGCCTGCCTGCTAGGGAGGGACACAGCCCAGTGCTCCTGAGTCATTGCTCAGAGCTGGAAGCGCCTCTACCCTCCACTTGCAAGCCTGTGGTTAATTTGCTGTTCATCTGAGCATGCCTTGGAGCCCAGAGTCCTCTACAATGTCCTGGTTATGGGACCAGTACTGTCATAAAACCTGCACACCAACAGGGTATGGAAAACATGGAGCCAAAGAGAAGAAATACAGGAAACATCGAGACATGGCAGCAAAATGGCACTAAACAAACACCACATCAGCAACCGGGGTTACATTGCAGTGAAAGACCTTTCCAGCCTATGGCAAGATTTGAGGAGAAGCGAGCGGTTTGCATTATGGAACACGTGTAAAGAGGCAAAATATTTCAAAAGAACAAACGTAAGATTTTTGTCTTTAAACACACATCTTATATGTAAGAAAAATCCTTTCCCTAAATCCTGCAACGAGATCCCAAGATAAAAATCAAGGCACTTCAAAACAAACGGTGTCCTCAAGCATCTCTCAGTTGTATATATAATTCAGTATCCAAAGTTTTGATTCCTAACTAGTGACATTTCCATCAAAATAAAGTGTGTTAGTAAAGACATTTTCCCTGCAGCATCAAAGTATGTTTTACTGACATTTTTAAAGCATTCAGATAAAAATGACACCTTTTTCCCCCCATCTTGTATAAATAAAGAGTGTCCCCATATTTCAGCTCTATTAATGTAACACAGTCAAAAGCAGGTCAAAACCAAGCCCTACTGCCTTTAAAACTTTACATAAAATATTTGTTTTCAGACAAGTCAGCTCAGAAAAACACCAGCAAAGGAACAATTCAACAATATTACTCTTGGATACTTTTTATTTAGATATTACTTCTATCTGTCAGGGAATTCAAGCATTGTTATTCACATTCCATTCTTCTGTTCTGACAAAGCAATTTATGAGCTTGCCATCTAAATAATATAGAGTTTGTTGCAGACAGAGCTGAACTTAGTTCTAGTTTTCAGGTGGTGATATTTATTAAGCAGCTGATTAGTGGGTTTTTTTACCAAAAAAATAATTTTTCAATAGTTCAAGTACACTTTTTAAACTATTATATTTTCATTTTCCAATGAACTTTTAAAGGAATTTTAGAATTTTCTGGTTATTTTTTTTATATCACTCCTGAAAAGGCCAAATTAGTATTTTCTCTTAAAACTACTGTATTTATTAATATAAAACCTCTTTTTTTTTTTTTAATAATAGCAACAATCTAGGCACTAGAAAGACAAAGATACAATATTTTAATTCCCATTACCATGGTCAGCCAAGATAAAAACATCCAGCTCATGAATCTCTACTGGCCCCAGGCTCATACCTTCTATACATCTGCTGCCTGGTGTCAACTGAAAACCCAACCCAACCAAACCAGAAGAGAGCATCCCTTTCCTGTGCCAAAAGCACCGATTCAGCAGTCCCTGAGGATACACTTGACCATTCATTTTGACCTAACGGGTGTACTGGGGGGAGCACTGCACTGTGTCAAGACACGTGACAGCAGGGTTGTGGAGGGGCAATATATATTGTGGAATTAGTATGCTGAGCTGTTCACTTTCTTAGCTCATTACTTGTGCTAGCAGCATCTCAGAGCAGGCGATGTAGAAATGCAGCATTGGACAGTGAGTGAGCTTAGGACATAGAAAAGCATATTTCTCTCTGGAATCACACAGTATTCAGAAAAATAATCTTGCTGGCCTTATAATGATTTAAAAAATAATAAACCAAACACAAGTCCCTAAACAAACAAGATCACTTTCCAGGCTGGACTAAGAGAAATGTCGGCAAAATTAGTTTTCTGGGCACCACAAGAATAACTCAATCTTCCACGAGTGCTTGAATGAAGGCTTTTGTGGGGGGAAAAAAAACACTGATATTCAAGTATTGGGAACAACAGACAATGGTAGCTTTACAGGCTACAAGATCTTGTGGAAAAAAGAAAGTAGGCTGGAAGAAAAGGCTCTTCAGGAGAAGAGATGGGCCCAGAGGGAGCCATGAAGAAAAAATCAAAAGCATATAGAAGAAGCAGGGACACAGTGAAGCACCAGGAGGGCTGAGAGAGAAAGGAGATGAAGACAAGTGAGGTCAAAGAGGCAGAGAAGAAATGGACCAAAACTGTCAGAGATGGAAAGCACCAACACGTCTGGGGAGCGGGGAGACAGGCTGGAGTGGTACAGGGTTAATTGGAGCCACACAATGCAAGGGTTTTCAAAATGAGGGAGATCAGCTGCTCCAGAGGGTATTTCCAGCACCTGGTGGATAAATGTTCTCTCAGTGGTCAGCAGACAGGTAATTTTAACCACTGAGAGTCTTGATACACACCTAGGCCTAATTAAATGAAAGCAAGAGCATGTAGCTGAATATCAGCAGGTTCTTCCCAGTAGTGTGAGCAGGACTGTTTCCAAAGCAAATAGCTGGAAGTTCTAATGCTGAGGGCATTTATAAATAGCCTGTGTGAGGCATTAGAAAATGTGCTGTAAGGCATAATCCTGCCAATTGGCAAAATGATAGATCACATGACCTAGTAGGTCTTTCCCATATGGTTTTTTATGATTTTGCAGTTGGTGCAGAGGTGATGAAAGGCAGGGGAAAAAAAACCCAAAAAATCCCACAAAACCAACAACAGAAGAGAGGAGGCAGGAACAATGTCTGTGCAAGTCTGGTGCTAGAAAAGGTAATGCAAAGCCTTAGGAAAAGAAAGCACTGATGTACACATGTTTGTACAGCTGTACAACACATCAGGGTCCTGGCCTACCCCAAACCTATTACTGCCATTCATACCAATAGAGATTTGTACTGCAGACTGTCTTTCTTGTCTTAATTAACATTCTGTCTTTGGAAGCGTTAACTGAGGGAAGCTAGGATGAGATCCTAGTTCCATGTCTTCAAGAGAAGCCAGGAAGTCAAGCATTACAGATAAATACATTTTTCTTTGGATGCCATGAGCTGTTGGCATCCACATGAGACTTGGCTAATGCTCCTGAACCTCTCCCCATGATGCACATTCCTCTCTGCTTTGTAACCTGCCAATGTTTGACACTCAAGTCAGATATGCCATGACAGTAACCAGGTTGTCTGATTAATCTGATCCCTCAATGGGGTTTCTGGTAAGAAAAGGGACCATATTTGTCTTCAGAAAGGCAAATTAGGGTGTTGCAGATCTATCAGAAAAGTAACTTTGTTGCAAAAGCATCCCTTGGCACCTTGGTCAGGGACTTCAGACAGACTCTGACTCAAGGCAAGAGATATGCTCAGGTCTATATGTGAAAGGGACACACAAGGTTCCTGCTTCATTTATGTGCATGAGCCACATCTGCACATCCTTAATTGCCCAAGTTGGGAGAAACTGATGCAATTCCTCTCTAATTCACCACTGTAAAACTGGCAGCACGCAGAAGCAAAATACCTTGGAGAAATTCTGAATTTCCACTTGCCAAAACGAACTTGTGCAGGCAGAATCTTGGAGAAACAGAAGGAATTTAATGAGTTAGCATTTCAAATGCATGCCACAGGATTCAAAGGGAGCGAACAAGACAAAATAATTTCATTTAAAGACTTTTTTTTTAATAATACAAAGATTTTCTTTAAACAGATCCGACTTCTCACACTAGCTGTCACTAAATTCACAGGTTTTTTTGTTGCTTGGAAGAGAACTCAAACCTAGATTTACTAAGAGACTCAGGGGATGTAATGACACAATTTTAGGTTTTGGAACCCCCCAGCTGAAAGAAAATCCTCGAGAGAAATATGAATATGCAGGGAAAAAAATACATTTAGACAAGTGGACATCTCAAAAAGGCTACCTTAGGCTAACCAAACATCCTCCCACTCCTTTGTTCTCCTTCTGGCCCTGCCAGGTATATGTTTCTTCCTCCAGTTTGGCACAGATTCAGCATATTCAAATATTCTCTTGCAGCCTTTCACAGAGAAAAGAGCAATGATGGAGGTTTGCAAAAGCCCTCCCTGTGAGGGAACATGTTGGATATTCCCTAGGAATAAATACTGGATCAGGCAATCTTGAAGGCTGTAGGTACAAGTTCAGCCCAGTTTCTGTCTCCCATCAGGATTACAGACAGGTGAGGACCTGTTGTGGGATGTCTTCATGGTCAGTTTTGACTGTACAGAACTGCCACTGTGGGTCCCCCAGAAAGTTTTCAGGCTGAACAGAAAAGCATCTGACGAGTTCCAGTCATCTGGAGCCAAGCGGGCTCTGAGCAGGGACTTCATGGAGCACAGCTATAGATGAGCTGTCTGAAGCCCCCTGAAATCACCTCAGACTAAATAATCCCTTTTTGGATTTGGGACTAATTTAAATTGGTAGATGTTTGTGCTTCTTCACTCTCAGTGCTGATGCATGTTCCTTCCTGCCTATTTGCCTTCATAGAATGATTAGGGAAAAAAGCTTACCAGCTTGCTCATCGTTTTCTAAGTGCAAATTACACCATTTGTCCAATTCAACTGTCTCAGTAACATAAAGTCTAGAGTGGCTGAGGCTCATGGAAGTGGTTTTAAATGTTTGTAAGTGTTTCTGGTCAACTGCCATTATCTAACAACAAATATACAGGATTATAAATGGCTGTCAAACATTCATTTTTTAAAAGGTGGGAGACAGGAGGACATGAATTGAATACTGATAGGAGATTAATAAATGATGTCTTTACCAATTTAACACAAGTTTATGATCACAGCTATTTAGGGTCAACCAACAAGCCAACCCAGGAGTGGTTTTTATTTTAAATACCCCTTAAGAAGTACCTGCATTAAATTCACCAACATATGTGCTTCTTTTTAACTTTACTGCACTCTTCCAATGTATGCCAGAAGCACTGAGCTTTGCAAGGGTACTTAGCAACATGAGGTACTGGAATACACACTAGAATTACCAAAATCAGACCAGTGATGGCATAATCAATATGAGATGCTGCTTTGGAAAATTCCAGGGGATATTCACGTGAATCTTGACGTATTCACTGTATGTACCTAAATTTAGGGACATTTTATTTCTAGTTGCTAGTTAAGCTGACAGAGATCTTATTGGCTTGCTAAGTAATATCTTAAAAAAAGAAACAAATAAACCCAATGTTTTGTGAAACAAGTCATGCACACATCTAGTCACTCCTGACTTAGAGATAGATCTGTATGTATATCTGTTTGCATATGCCAAGGAGTCATAAAAACATGTCAAGTGAACTGAAGAAAGTATGAAAACTAACTTTAGAGATGTTCAATAATTTCACCGCACGGATAAAAACAATTCAGTACTCTGCTAAGTGAAAAAATACAAGCAGCTTCATCATGATCTGAATGAGAGTGTGAAAAGGCAATCCTGGGAAATTCTGACTGTAACTGATAATTTCAGACCTCTGAAAAATATTTCTTTTCTAGAGAAAAATAATCTAATTCCCTCCATTTTATACAAGCACACAGCAGTATCCAGATCCCCTTGTTGCTCACCACAAAGCAGACACGCAGCAACTAGGCAGCTAAAAATGTCTCAACAGGGTCTAAAAACGAGCTGTTGAGTCCATCACAGTTTCTGCAACACAACCTCAGCAGCACAACCAGAGCTGCATTTTGTAAAAGCACCAACACTGAAAGCAATTGTTGAAAAATTAAGCCACCATGACTTAGGGAAGTAACTTCTGACGAAACATCTCTTGTTACACTGACTGATGCCTTCTCTCCAGGAATATAATCAGCAATGGGCAGATGGAACCAGCAGCAGCATTTATTTGGAATTTAAGATTCTTAAATCACTAAATTGTTTCTCAACACTATATCTTCAATGATTTCATATAAACAACCACACTATACCCTTCTTCATGAGGCCAAGTGAATTTTACCATTTTTCTGTGGGATTTTTTTATTCTAGCCATTATTCTCCAATTTATATATGCCTTTGCCTAGCCAGTAACTTGGTAAAACAGAATTTGCTACTGATTCTGGGAAGAATAATTTTCATGAAAATTTCCTTTACTGAGGAAAGAGTATGCCCATTCAAAGATCTATTGGTGTATATCCTTGTATTGGTGTTGCTTGGTATTTTTGGAAGTGGATGACGCCTCAAAACCAATTAGCATGGCCTAGTTGTGTCACCCAGAAACATCCGGGTCCTTGAAGATGAAGCACACGTGCTACCGACATTTGCAGCACATTATGACAAATGCAGGCAACAACTTGTCAGAGGTGAAAACATTTGCTGAATAACAGACATGACATAACCAGGAAGTAGGACAGTCACCCCCAAAATGGGGCAAAACTGTGTTTTGGCTAGACTAGGATATGCAGGAATTTAAATTACCTGGGATTTTCCTACAAAAAAAAGCTGCCTCATAGTGAAACACACAGAGCTTTCTTTGGATTAAAGAATCTGCAAGAAAGTATTGGAATATGGTTTTTATCAGAGCTCACATCTTACAAGAAGTGTTCAGCCTGGAGGAAAGGAGGCTCAGGGGAGACCTTATTTCTTTCTACAGCTCCCTGGGAGGAGGTTGTAGCCAGTTGGAGATTGGCCTGTTTTCCAAGTGACAGGATGACAGAAAAAAGCCTCAAGTTGACCAGGGGAGATTTACACTGGATATCATGAAAAATTTCTTCATGGAAAGGGATGTCTAGCACTGGACCAGGCTGTCCAGGGCAGCGGTGGAGTCATTCCCTGGAGGTATTTAAAAGATGTGTAAATGTGGCACCTGGGACATGGTGAAGTGGTGGGTTGGTATCGATGATCTTTCCCAAGCTAAGAGGTACCATGACTACATGATCCTATGAAAAAGGAAAGAAAACACTTGAAAGGGACTCAGATCTTTGGAATTTCCCAGTCTCTTAAGCCCAAAATAGTGCTACTTTCAGAACACTCAAGGAGGCCTATTTCTAAATAAGCACACTGGCAATGATTTCATCTCTGGCCTTATTTTTCCAGGGGGCTATAGAGGAGCACTGCTTTATCTGTGATGTACCTGTGCACTGAGCTCATGATCCAGGGCTCAGGGGCTCCCTGCTCTCATGACTGAACCTTGACTGGGATCCTCATGCTGAGCTTAGCTCCCCTCTCCACCACAGACAATTCTCTAGCCAGAACACCGAGTTTAAGAGACAGCAGAAGCCACATGCCCTGCCACCCTGCAAGCCCCACACGTGCCCCAAAATGTCTCAAAGTAGGTTTGTGGGTCAGCTGCAGTGTGGGCTGCCAGCATATCCCAGCTTAGTACTGCAGCCATGGTGGGAGAGGCCTTGATTGCACCTTTCTGCTTATTTTAGGAGCAGCCTAAGGCAAGTTTACAAAGTAATCTCTCTCTCTTTTATTGCTACCAGTAGTGATTTTCTATAGAAAAAGTAAAATAAAAAAGATCACACTGATTTCTAAGCCGACAGCAGGCCTTTAAGATCACAGTACAGACATTAAATTAAATATGCTCCATCACACACAGTTTCTGTCTGTTATGTAGTTTATATTAGAAAATAGTTGTCATTTCTTTATCAGATCCCTTTGGAAACTCACTACTGTTGGACCCTGCCCTCTACTGACATGCTTCTCTTCTGAACACAATGCAGTCTCTTATATAGATGGGAACCTAGATGGCACACTTAAAATGAGTCTTTTTTGAAAAGAGAGGTAAAAAAAAAAAGACAAGAGGACAAAGCCTACAATAATAGTGATTTCTATTTTCTATTTCAAATAGCTGAGAGAGGGCAAAAAGAAAAAATAAATCAAAATTAATTATTAATAATAACCTGAAGAAAATTCATTTGGATTGATACAATTTTATAAATAAGAGTCTGGATCACCTTCTACCCTCCAGAAATAAAATTGGGTTTTTTTTACAGGGCTTGTCAAGCCTGTTCTCTGAGTCTGATACAGAAGATATGTCAGCCTTGGTAGAAGTTGCAGTAGTAAACAAGCAGCTGTGCCATTCTTCCAACCCACAGCAGCAGCACACAGGACACAAAGCAGCTCTGGAGGTGAGGGAGCACTTCCACTCCCACCACTCTGTGCACTCTGTCCAGCACACACTGTTTTAAGGGACAAGAGAGTAAGCATCTTGATATCTGCTTTCACTTAAGACCCTTAGAGACAACACCCATTAAGACTTACAGTAAATTTCTGAGATGAAATTTCTCGTCAATGTTTTAGGGATGAGACCAGCAGTGCTGAGTGATTTGCTCATGTAGGTCTGTACTGGGGGCAGGAGGCTGCACAGGCTTTATCCTATGACCTTTTTTTTTTTACAGAGTAATGACTCTTGTTACTGGGAAGGCTCAGCAGAATTAGAAGGAGATGAAACACCAGGAGAGGTGCCACTCGTTAATTTTGGAAGCAACAAGGCCCCAAACCAGGGGCTGTTCATCTGATCCAGCACACAGCTGCTTGTTTAAAATAGGCAGCTAGTGGAAAAAGAACTACACCAAAAATATTGTAAAAATTCCTTAAGAAATAGCATTCATTCTTCCTAAGTCATTGCTACAGATGTCACTGGGGTTGGTGTGTGTGCTCAAGGAATTGTGTTACTTAAGCCACAGTTGCTCCATGTTTGCAAGTGCAGTCCGGAGGAAAACCCCAACGTGCTGGTTTCTCTTTCTATAGAGTTCTCACATTATCTATTCCAGCCCAACTGACAGAAAAGCCAGAGTTACTGCTGGCACAGAGAATGCTTTATGCCCTCCATAAAATCATCTGACAGTCCAAGGAAAGTTTCCCCAAGACCGTTCAGTTTCCAGTGGGATTAATTGCATTTAGTGGACACTTTACCTGAGTAAGGACTGCAGAGACTGACAATACCTGAGCAGGTCAGCCCAAAACACTGAAACTATTCATAAGCCTAGAAATAAACGTTTGGGAAAAAAACCAGCTGTAAATACAGATCAGCATCACCACTTGAGGGTGCTGCAGTAGTTCTTAAATATTAACTCAAAGATGTGCTGCCAGGCAGGTACTGTACACGGAGCTACGCGGCAATAATTCACCTAATTACTTCCACGGAGACACTCAGAACATTTGGAGCTAAATTAGCACAAAATACTGCTGAACAGGAGAGCTTCCTCTGAAATAGAGGTTTAAAATCCTAAAAACCTTCCTAACTAACTGCAGTGATAAAACGGGAATCTCCTTAAAAAGAGCCGGGAAAAGGAAAAATTAAGTCAAACATAAGAGGGCCCTCAATTACACAAGCACATGCATTTCCAACTTCAAGAAATTCATTACAAGTATAAATTCTCAGCTCTGCACACACATTTCCTTTGACAGTAATGTAAGCGAATATTTTTCAAGGCATATCAAATTGATTTTGCTGTAAACTATTACAGGATTATAGCCTCTTTGAATAGTCTTCACTAAAGGAAACACACAGAACTGGTCTCTGTGGGAAATATATTGAATAGTCAGTAAAACACAAAGCAATACCAAAATACAATAGAAAATGTTTCAAAAAAGCTGCAGCAATCTAAATGAAGAGTCTGAGTCAAACATAATCTAGGATTCCCCTATTATGTAAAAACTCCTTTTTATAATAATTAAAAAGTTATTTGCTCATGAGGGTATAAAAACATGAAAAAATGATAAATTATGATAATGATGTTTCTTTTGAAATTTAATAAATCACGCTGTATGTGAAAGCATAGTGACTGAAATGAGTTCTCATTTGTAAAGATCGTCCAGTTCCAGTTCTTTAACCTGACTCTTATAAGATGTTCAAGAGAGGTGGTCAGGAACTATTTCATGATACTCTTGGAAAATGCTGACCCATCCAAGATAAAACTGCTGGTGGTAAAAGAGCTATTTTAAAAGAAAATTCCCTGTTCAAAGACATTAGTGGAGCAGGATTTATTGCTTAAGGTTAGAAGATATAAATCAGCCACTTTCAGCCTGAATATAACACAAATTTACATCCCAAAATAAAGTGATTTTGAAATTTGGATGAAGAATGGGGGAAAAACAGTCTGAAATGAAAATAAATCATTTAAGTTGAACCAAACTAATTTTATTCCTTGGCTTGCCACAGAGAAGACATTTCCACTACTGAATACCCAGCCCAGCTCAGAGCAACAAAGTTTTTCAAGCCTTGAAAGCTTAGTTGTTGTCAGCTCTGACCTCCCTGCTGGCTGCCCACTAGAACATAGTAGGTTCTAAGGCTCTCTGAAAATATTGGAAAATATGATGATTACCTGGACCTTGGCCTTGAAGTCAAAGAACTGCACTCTGCTAGAAGAGTAAAACTGCCCTGGTACAGGGCAGAATACAATCTGTAAGCAGGTAAATACTAGGAACAGTCCTTTGAAAGGAGAGGTAAAGGGTCTCACCCTCTTTCCCCATCCTCTCCCTCAAGGCACAGTTCAACAGCTGCTGCTGGTGCTGCTGCCACCCACGATCCACAGCACACATTGCCCAGGGCTGTGCTCTCAGAAATAAGGAACTGGTCCAATTTTTAAAGAAGATCGATTTAACCCCGATGAACATCTCTCTGCAGTATATATTCACTGCCCAATAAATGCCTGAGCCTCTCCTTCCCAGCTAAAGAAGACAATGGGAGAGCAGTGAGATGAGGGTGACTGTGTGAAGGTGTGAAGAGCCAGAAATTCATTCTGCAAATTGTGCCTCTTCTCTGGCCTTAGCATTCCAATAGCCTAGAGCCATTTGGCCCCTATATTGTAATGCTCAGCAACAGAAAAAGAGAGCAAAAGTGTCTACTATAGTGTCTACCAAAGTGTCTAAAGTGTCTACTATAGACATTTTACAGAGACAGGAGTAATCTTTGAGCCTATGTAGCAACACATTGTTTTATTAAAGCATCTGAAGTTAGAGCCAATATGTTAATATTTCCTCGCTTTATAAAAAGTGTGCCAGAAATAGGCAGACAATCTTGACACTATGTGGGTTTTCCTACAGCCTATTCATTTCTACATTGCATTGTTCAACCAGTTATTTTTAAATTTTCATTACTTTGCAGACAGTGCCCTGATTATTCCATTGAGAATGGTATCCTTTTAAATACCTTTACAAATGCCTTTACACATGATTAACATTAGCCCAAGACCCATCTGCTTCCCTACGCCAAGGTCACAAATACCAGATGAACATTTCCAATGAGCAAAATAAAAGATATGTATAATTTTTACAAGTTAGAGGACTGCTGTGAGGACTTTTTTTGAAAGACAAAAATAGCAAAAGAAGGTAGAACACCATCTTGGCCTCATTTAAAATATAAGTCCATCTCACATAGGTGAGAACTCCAGTTTGGCCTACATGTACAAGAAGGGTCAGCAAACAGGCCAGAACCAAGTGATCTGGCTGCTGGATGCACAGACAGGAACTCCTGATTACTAAAATGCATATTTACTACATGGGAGATTATGCCTCCAATAAAGTGATGCATTTACCTCCTATTAACTTCAGTCAGACCAGGATTAAGTTTTGGGCAAGCTTCTCTGGTTCTGTTTCATTTCCCCAGGAATAAAATGTGTGCATAGCAACCTCCACCTACCCCAGAGTGGGTTGTGAAGATTAATGGTAGGAAAGCACCTGGATCCCAAGGACAGACATTTGTCCTAGTTATGTCCACATATGAAAAATTATCAGACTCCCTTGTCTCTCAGAAAATGGCCATGGTTACTCTAAAAGACATATTCAAGCTAAGAGTTATGAACTCACACACCAGAATAGTTGAAATTATTAACAAGTAACATGTAACACTGTAAATGTATTTCACTGGGTAAAGGTCAGCATTAGAGATAGGAGACAGCCTTTCACATTAGAATAACTCATATCACCTCTTCCTCAGTCATGTATTTCCATAACTCTGCTTTCTTTCAGTCATCTTATTTAACAAAAAGGATTTATGTTTTGTGGCAAAAAGTACTGTGGAAAAGGCATATTTATTAAGTCTTCCATTGCAAAATCTTTTCTATTAAATAAGTGTTAGCAGCCTTAGCTTATTCAATAAATTATTTTATTATTTATTGCACACTCCTACTTTATATTTTGTTCAGTTTAAAAACCGCAGTAACATGCTGGGTAACATTTCTAATTTTCCTCCTGTAAATAACTGGTATCACAGAGGACTCTTACGAGCACTCATTATAAACGAGGAACACTGACACATTAAAACATTTTGGTTTCCTACACATAAATGTTTTTAAAACATTGAGTTTTTGGGTTGAAATATTTCATTTAAAAGAACATGTGGCTATTTTGTGCCAATGCACACAGAAGAGAGAGACATCTGTACAAAAACTGATTTATGGCACACTGCAAAATTCCCCAGACTTCTCCACAGAAGCATTTCAAAACATCTGCTCTTCTACAAGAGGAGTTTGAACATTGCATTTTGTACTTAGCAGGCTCAAGATCTACCATGCTGTTACTCTACTTTTGTTCAGCATGCAGAGAAAGGGGACAACAAAGTCATTTCATTATTCCTGCTCCATATTCTTCCTTCATGGCTTCACTGATAAGCAGGAATACTGCTACTGTTGAGATAATTAGCATAGGCAGTTAATAAGAGATTGTTAATGTTTCACTGCAACACAAATAGCAAAAGATAAATAATTCCTCCCTTAAGATCTAAACCAGAAAGAATAATTAACAGCTGGAGGGGAGGGAAAGCAAGAACTAGAACACACTCCAGAACTGCAATCTGCTACCCAATTTGCAGGAAAACATGAGTGTTCGTGCATTTTATCATTGCTCAAACATCCATTCTGCATCAGCAAAGCACCTGCAGAGTTCCCCACTGAGTTCAGTGATAGCAGAATTGCACCTGAAGCTGAAAATGCTTATCCTTATAAACAGCAGATCCTAATAATGTGATCATATGGTTCTGTTCTATAAGAAATGTTCAGTCTGCATGGAAATCTCTGCAAGATCAGGGCTACAGCTTTACGGCAGGGTCACCTCATGAACAGCACCCTCACCTTACCCTGTGAAGAGTTACAATTCTATCACTCCTTGTTTCTCCAGCTCTATCATTCTCTTTCCTGTTAAAAAAAAAGCTTCTCTACTTCTCAATGCTTCATACCTTCTTTTGCTCCTTGGGGAGAGTGAGAAACATACAAAACAGAATTAAGACCTTAATTCAGGGCCCCTAGAAAAAACAGCTGAAACTAATTCATCCTGCCTTTCACACTACCCCAGGTAGTGCCCTACCTCATTTCTCTCCAGAAGACTTTCTTTTCTTGCCCCAGAGCAATTTTCCCCATAATCCTCATCCTAGGACACAGGCAGCTCTCCCCGGTCTTATCACTACACCACATTTTTTGCTTCCTAAGCCTTATTAAGAGTTGTGCTTCTTCATAGCACGAACATACCCTTCTCTTGAGCACAGCCCTGGCCAGACCCTCTGCCAGAAAGTCAGTTCCTAAGTCTGTGTCACTCTTGCTCCCTCTGAGCTGAAATACAGAGAGGGAAGGTCACCTACTGTACTGGGACAAACCACCATTAAACCTCTTTGCTCTTAAAAGAAGATGGTCTACACTAGAATATTCATTTTCAAAACCACTGCATTTCGAGGTTGAGCTTTCCAGGTGTTTTGAATATGAAGTTGCCTGACTCCCATTACATGCTGATGGTGCTGTATGCAAAAAACATACTGCCCATCACAGTCTGCCATTTATGGATCCCTTCCAGAGCTCTGCCAAGCTTCAGGGCATAGCAGAGGAGATACTTGTACTTCCCCCTTACAAAAATATTCTCATTTACCATGTATCTGTACAAGGGGAAAGATTTTCAAGCTTCCCCTTGCTTCTCTAGGGGACTCTGCTTCTTCAGGCAGATGAGCAGCAGGCTGACAGCAGGCAACAATCCTCTCTCAATTCCCTTGTACAAGAAGAACCGTAAGTTCTTTCCTCCAGACTTTCTGCACACAGGATGGCCAGAGGGCTCTGCAATGCAGGGCAGCACAGCAAAGGAAGGCAGGAGTATAGAAGCAGTGTTCTGCGCCCAGACACCTTCCTGTTTCTGGGATTTCTGGTAGGCTGAGAAAGTGTCTAACAAATCACATCCATTTCTTAAAATCATCAGACCAAATCACTGAGATGTTTTCTGTCAGCAGCACCGAGGAAAGGCAGTTCTGGAGGAAAAGGTAATTAAAAAAAAACAGAATGGGAATACCTCATGTGCTGTGACAACATGTTTTTTTATTTAGATTTAAAACAATTCACAGATTTGTCTCTCCATGGGTCTTGGTGCCCTCATATCATTAACTACTCAATAGAATTTCAGCAGCTTTAAAGTCATCAGTTTCACAGAAACCCAGGCAGCAAACCACTTTCGAGCTACCACTTGCTTCAGTGCAGGCAGAAGTCCACTGTGTCTTTTGCAGCATACTCCAATTCTTTAAATATGGGTTATTAGAGTCCTTTGAACAGAAACTCATTCCATAGTCCTGGCAAACATTCTTGTAATTGCCTTCGCTCTTAATGGGCACGCTGGTCAGGCACCCCTCTGATCTCAGCTTGGTAAGGCAAGCTTGATCCTTATGGTGGACAAGCTCCCAGCACAATAGATCATAGCTGGCAACTTGTGCACCATCCATGACCTCAAAATGACCAGTGGACATCCTGGGCTGGCCATGCCAAGTGAAAAGCTTTCCTCAGAAGGAGGAATCTTTCATCTAGAAATGTGCATTTCCATAGCAGGCCTGTGACAGTGCGACAATAATCAATAATCATTCCATGGGTAACCAGACATGGACAAGGCAGCTGGAAAAGAAGGTCAACAGGCATTGTCCAAAGGGGATCACATGCAATTCCTTCTTTCTAAGGCACATATAACACCTGCCCTCAAGTCCTCCATACTGCTGTAGAGGAAGTTCAGGTAGTTCATCTTAATCTACACCGAGACATGACTGGAGAGAGAAGCTGACTTCAAGCACTCCAGATGCACCTTGAAAATGCTCCCAAATACCGCAGTGCTTGTATAGGCATATGCTGGGACACACAAGCATACAGACACACTGGCAAGACAAAGTTTGGAGCCCCAGTCCAGACTGGAGACTGCAGGACTCCCCAACTCTCGACACTATAAAGCTGGAACACAAGGCCTGATGCAAAGTCCACTAAGAGTCTTTTCACAGGCTCCAGATGTCAGGCCTCTATGTACTGAAAGAAGAACTGAATTCTCCCAAGAGCAGCAAATTAAACCCAGACAGGTACTGGCTAGGGGAGTAGAACATTTATGAGATATTATGTTCATACCTGGGATTATTTATATCTAGAGAACCAGGCTTCTTGTTTATTTTTAAAGGAAGTACAGCCACAGCATGCTGTCTAAATGAGCAGTATTTTGATCTTTTAGTAAGCTTTTCTATTTATACAATGGGGCAATACTTCACTCTCTTCCTGCAGTCTGAATTTTACCTGTGATGCCCTTGTCTATACACATCTTTCATGACTCTGGCAGAAATGAATACCACGGACATTTCAAAGCATCACCAGTCATTTCACAAGTGTACTACTATGCAGTAAAATACACGGCATATTGGAACTACAAAATACATTTTAATCTTTCCAAAACCTGCTTCTGTTGATGACCCATAAAAGGGAGAAGTTCAAAATACTATTTCATTGCTTATCTTCCCCGCCTAAGCTCCGACATTACAAGCTGAGAAATGTTAAGAGTCTGAATGAACTGACCACCTGCAATAACCAAATTTCTTTCTACTATTTGAACAGCAAATACGCACAGGAAATACAATAACCTTCTATATATGTCAAAAGGGCAAAAGAATCCTTAAATTCAGTGGTTTGTTCATATAATTGCCAGAGGGCTCTGCAATAAAGGCCAGAAACTTAATACAAGTGGGAACTGTTTTTTCAAGCTGGAATTACACTGGTTTCCATTTAGAAAAGCAATGCAAAAAACTAACGAAGCACAAAAAGCATTGCATGAAAGCAATTTTTGCCAATACTCACTTTTCCAATTTCCCTACTGCAGATTTCCTTCCTATTTCTTACCGTCTCAAATCAGAACAGCAACCTTTGCTTTCTTAAATTATCACAATGACTTAATGCAGGCATTTTACATCCACCATCACCATGATTAATGGAAATAGATTTGTCCCTACTGCTTAATGTTAAACATCTGAGGTCAGGTTATATGCTAATTTAAACTTCAGATAATCCTCCTGGCATCAGTGAGGTCATGTATGGCACAAAACATTGCTCCAGTTGCATTTCTGTCTCCTGAAGCTTTCCACTGCATCTTAACACATATCTTTGCGTGGGGTTCTAATGGGTACAGAGCAATGAGAGTCATTCACAACAGATGGTATTTTGCACTGCTGCTTGCAGATGGCAGTACTGGGATTTGTCAGTCACAAAAAAAACCAACTGGCCTAAAAGCAGACCATAAAAGCAGGACATAAAAAAACCCCAACAGATATTTTTGAGGAGCAGAACTAGTGGAGCAAACTTTTCCAAACAGACAAAGGTAATGGTTAAGTCCTCTAGTGTCTAATGAAGTACAGCTCCAGCTGGAATTAGTCCTGCAGATGTGCATTTTATAACATTTCTTCTTTTAGAAGGCCTCTAGTGTTTGGTAAGACAAAAAACTACACAGCAGTCTCCGTTTAAAGGTTTATGAATTGTGTCTGTTCTTACCAAACTGCCTATTTTTAAAGAAAATTGAGCAATATAGACTTCTACCCTCACACCATTTTGCCAAAGATGGTTATAAAATTACTGAAATCGTCAAAATTAGACAGAAACATACGAACATGATGCTGGGTGCCTCAACTTCTTTGTAAATTAGGAGGAAAAGAAGCAAACAAGGGAGAGCATTAGAAAAGTATTACTATCTGCAGTTGGGATCTTCAGACAATGGAATTAAGCACATTTAAAACTTACAAGCTCTGAAATCACACTCTGGGAGGATATCCCCCTCTCCACTGGCTATAGAGATCCAGCTTCCTTTCTAAGATATCTCAACTGAGTTCTGAGAATCAATCTCCCTTAAGTCGTCAATTTTGAAGAGTAAAAACTCTGCGGATCTAGTGCATCCCCGAAAACATTCCCTGAACGAAGCCAGGGAGTTTCCTTTGTCAAGTTTTAATATCCCCTGGCTATGAGACAGGCTATGAGCAGTCCCATTATGAGCTAAAACTCATTCTTAAGGAATTCTAGAGAGAGAAGCAACTGCGTTGTTTATACTGAAACACAGCAGGCACAAAAACAAGGAGTGGCAAAATTACAACAATTCAGCGAATTTGTGAGACTGTTCTTGTATAGATATGGTACATCCTCTGGGGTATTTGTGAATATTAAGATATGTTGCCATGTGAGTACTGTTTCAGCAAGAGAAAGAAGCTGCATTTGGCCAAAAAACCTGCTTCACCTATCAGTTCAATGTGCACACAACAAACTGCAACACATTTACAGGAAAGTCTTCACCACTACTGCACCTGTCACTACTGAAAGGCCATCTGGGACCACTTCTACTTTATTTCTGGTAATGCTTCCTCCCAAGCTCAGCTGCAGCCACTGGGGTTCAGTTCTGATATCAGTAAGAAGCCTGGTAGGCAAAGACTGCGTGCACTTCCTGGAATGTCTCAGCAATCTCGTAAAATAACTGAGCACAACTAAGGAAGGATCAAAAGATGCAGAATTAGTATTAGTGAAAGAAAAAAGAGATTTATTATTTGTATTCAAGCAGCATATAGGAACCACAACTGGGATGTGAGTCTCAGTGACAAGCAACATATAAATATACGGTGGAAGCCAGTTCTGGCTCTGAAGAGCTTACAGTCTTTAGAAGCAAGAGATGTGGGAGGTGAGAAAAGAAACAGAAGAACTAACATACACACATCAACACTAGTCACAGCACTAAGAGTAAAATTGTCTCTTTCCAGGCTCCAAAGCCTCTCCTCTGTCCAGTCTGTCATGCTGCCTGCTAATCAGAGGTTTGACATCTTTAATATGTTCCCTTTCCACAAGATCTTTGCAAGGCAAGCTGTGGGGAGCCTCAAGCAGGTTGAATCACATCTCCAGAAAAGAAAATCATGTTTATTCTGCTATAACTCTTCATGAATCCACACTAGGTTATTGCTCCTTTGTCCTTTACTTCTCTTTTACTGTCTTTTTTTTTTCCCTAAGTAGGTCACCTCATCTCCTGAAGTATGAAGCCGTGAGACTACGAAAACATAAAGGAGATTTATTTCTCTTTGTGTGCATGATCTTCTCCACTGAAAGAAGTATGGGAATGACTACAAGGTTCATCATCGACTTCCTAGAATAGACAAATGTCTTTGTTAGGCTTCTGTGGCATATCTCAAACACAAGCAGGATGAAACCCTCAGTGAAGGCAGAAGAACTCTTGCCATTAAGTTGTTCACTAAAACACTTGAACATTGTCCAAGGGTGATAAAAGGTCAGAGAATAATTTCATTTGAGAATGTAAATTTGCTAGACTTAACATGAGGCCATTAATGTGGGGGTTTTTTACCTCCCTGTCTCAGACCTCTCTGCTCCTAGATACACATTTATATTAAATTAATGATTTACAAGCATCATGATATATTGCCCTTTGCTAGCCTCTTAGAGGGCTCTCAGTCACAATGATTCTTCATATATAATGCTTAAATACATTTTAATAAGTTGTTCTTGAGAAAATAAAATCCCCAATAACTTAAACCCTGGAGATGTCTAACATGCGAGGTTTTTTGTAGAATAAAATCAAGCACTTTTTTTTCCCCTCAGTATTCTTCCTTTGCATCTTTTTTAACTGATTTCTGTTAGTACTAATTCTAGAGGTCTCAGTTCACACCACCAAAAAATTATGTTATTAACAACAGATGCTTTCCTGGGAAATACCTCCACATGAAACAAGGCAAGGTTGAAGAAACTGATGGAGGGTGCTGGCATTCAGGCTGTCTGTAGTGAAGGAAAACCTTGTAGCTATTTTATTAAGAGGTGGATGCCAATGCTATAATTCCAGAGCTATTTATGAATGTACCAGACAGCACACACAAGCTCACATATGCAGATAAACACAGTGTTCAACAGCCATGAAGGATCTTGATTCAGCAGTGGCCATGTGAGCAAACAAACTGAAATGCTCACAATTCCAACCTTAGGGAAAAGCTGACATTCAAATCTTATAGAAAATGCTTCTGACAGTGGACTAATGATATACATAATTAAAAAATTAATTATATAATCCCATATTTCAAGATGCCCTGCAACAGGCGGACTCTGTTATGTAAGAAATAAAATTATGTGGAATAGCAAGATCTCCTTAGAAGATTAAAACAGAAAAGAGCACATTAAGAATCTGAATTTTTTAAGGTGTTCCTATCTCAAAATTTCACTTACATTTAAAGCCTACAAGCTTCCCTCAGGATGAACAACTGCTAAGATCCAATACCTTTCTTAGGAACTAACCACAAGTCCATGGACCCTTCCATCACCAGAAATGCCATCTACCTTCTACATCGACCCACACCCTTTGTGTGGATATATTTTTCATCTAAAAGCAGCCCTTCTTTCTGGGCATTTTTATCAATGATTCTTCCTTACTTTTGACAAAGCAGAGAACAAAACATTCAAAGCAAGAGAGCTTCTGTGTGTTAATAAATCAATGAAGTTCACAAGATGAATTAAGTATCTAGTGATGCTGATATCTGATTCCAATGGAATCAAAGGCAACTATACTAGTGTAGTGTCTGCTGACCTGGTGCTTTCAGCAGATCCACAGGAAAATTTAAACTCTTAAAAACACTTGTTAATAATGCCAGATGACACAGTTACGCAATTAACCAGTCCATTAATTTTGTGTTTTACAACCACTCGGAAGTAGTTTTCCCACACTCCAAAAACTTTGATGAAAAACAGTATTTACAATAGAGTAGCTGGTAACAGTGCTGATACCAGAAACTCTTCTCAAGTCCCTACTTCAGCTGCATCCAGGGCTGGAATAGAGATCTCTTCTGAGGATTAGGAGAAAAGTGTGTGTGAGAATGCCTAATCCCTCTGTTGACTGTTGGTTCAGGTTCTGCACGTGTGCAGAGTCTTTGAAGCCACGTTATTTGAAAACCCAGATTTTTCCACACAACTTAGTTGTTGCAACCTGCTCCAGGAATACTGTGAGTAGAATCACTAAGAAAGGAAACACCAAGCATCTACTAAATTCTGAGACTTCATTTGACCTGCAAGAGCAGTGAGCTTGATAGTGGTCCATCCATTAGTATTACTGGCCAAGGCTGCTCAATAAAGGCTTTACGATGAAAGCATAACAAGCACAGCAGGCATAATTCTTAGTGTTCCTGTGGACAATGGCTAAATCAATACTGAGCACCAGTCACAGAGTTTCCAGAGAGCAACATGGTAAGTCTTCCTTCTTCATATAACTTCACTAACAGCATGCAATAAACCATTCGGCAAGCACAAAAAAATCCTGCATTTCAACACAACAGCATAAATTTTCCCCTTCTAGATTGTCCCATGCTGTGCAAACAAGACAGATAGGCCAGTGTGGAGTGTGCTACCTGGACATACATTCACTTCTACAGATTTTCTCCTGCACAGTGAAACTCCTCCTTTGTGATATTTAGATGAACACAGCTATACAACTCCAATGCATTGCCCATTTTCAATCTGCATCCTCAATTATGTCTGCAAGGTCACTCAACTAAAACCCAACAGTGACAGAAAGGGATCTCAAACCAACACCGTGTCCAACTCTCCCTAGAAACAAAGCACGGAGTCCAAATTTATCTGAGCTGCTGGCTATGCTATACCCTCACTGTACCAGCTGAGCTTTATTTCACACCTTTAACCTCCTACAATTTAAATATTTATAACTAAGCTCATTACATAAGCTTCCTTTATAAGTAATAACCACTGTAGGTCAGGAGTCATTTGATCTATTTCAGCACCTATTTCACAGAGATGAGTTCTGTACAAGCCTCCTTAAGTGCACTCACTGGATCTCTAAAAATTTCAGTAGGAAATTGGGATGACCAGCTAAGATGCAATATGTCCACCCTGCATATGTCTATGTTCAATCAGAAATCCTGATTCAGACATGAATTAATCCTTCTCTGTGTCTATCACTCTCCTAAGTGGCCTGTAACACTGATCTCACATAAAATACTGTGAAGAAAAAGCCCTTAAAGGCTGTTCCATGTGGCTGCTGTGGCAATGTGGCCAGAAAAGGAGAAGGCAGAGCTGAGACTGAGTGGCCCTCAATAACCACGTATTCTGACACCTTCCTGGGGAGAATTTAGCTTAAGACACAGCAAAAGAAACACCACAGCTACTAAACAAGGGATATGCTTGGGGTCTGATCCAAATTGAATCTATCCAATATACTTTGTGAAACATTTCTATGTGTACTAAAAAACTTCAAAATATACCAAAACTAAGAAAAGAAAAAAAAGTACAGTTTCCTAATTGTGTATATAATCACTTCTGTAGTATATATGTAATTACCATAAATAAAGGCATTGATAACACGTAAGAATATGAACAAATATACACTTTAAATGTCTGCCACACCTCAGGCTACCTAGCATACCTGGCCTCAGTTCCTTATCTGACTTGAGAGCACAAATGCATTTGCATTTAAACCATTAACTCTTTTGTGACACTGGGATGTGCAGGCCAATTAACTTGAGGGTGGTGGAACTGCAAAAATCCCTAAAGAATAGTCTGAATTACATGTGAAGTCACTCATCAGTGAATGCAAAAGGAAAACCGAATAGAGCTGGCCTCAGCCCCAGAGGTGGATGGAGAGGACAGGGTAATGCAACAATCAACTTCTTTCACGGGAAGAGTACTGTTTTCTAGCTAAATCCTCTTTCACAGAGGATTAAGCTACTAGAAAAAAAAAAAAAAAAGAAAGAACGGTGTCTGCATAACAATTCCAAAACTGCACCATCTGTAGACAAGCATCAGAGTACTTAAACTCCCACTGGCAGACCACTGAAAAACCAGTTTGGCAATGTCTACTATACTCAGAATCAAGTGTAAGGAGAAGCCAAGATTAAATCTATAGAGATACTCAGATGTGGAGTCTCTCTTCTGTCAAATGCGGATATATCCCCATGCATCACAACCCAATGAAAGAGAAGAACCATGAAGGCAGGCTGCAGCTGGAGAGCACGCATCCTGTGGGGTCACAGCACGGGGAGAAACCACGTGTTTCAAATGCAAGATGCACAAGTCAAGGGACTCGAGAGTGTGAGGTGGAAGCCAAATGTGTGATCTTATACTTCATGCATGAGACTCGTCAGGGCTGCCTACAGCTTTACAAAAACACTCACAAACCAATTTCAGCCAGCTGGTTTGTATTTTCATTGTATTTCCTAGGGGCAAAAAACAGAGTGTGCCCACAAACTGCATTCATATTCTCCTCGTGTAAATTTTACTTTTCAGCACAGCTATGATGGGTCTAATTTCACCTTGATTTCTTTGGAGGGTAAAAGCATTACAGAAAAAATAAATTTCTTCTGCTTTGCCTTCAGCCAGAGAATGACAGCAACATTCTCCCTGTGAAGAAACTGGTAATGCTGCAGTGATTTTTATCACTAGCACTTGTATCTCCTGGATATTAATACATGTTTGGAAAATGCTATAGTATCCCATTATTTTATAAAATATAAAATATTCTGAAAAGTGACAAATTCTTCCGAGTCAGGAGCTGAGCAGATTGCTTGTTTTAACTCTGCAGTTTATGTTAATGGACCACTAAGCTTTGGCTTGGAAAGGTGATGATAAGATCCCAGATCAGGCAGACCTACATTATGAAATCAGCACCTACTGTCATGACAAGGGCACAACTGCACTCCCCCTACCTGCTGCAAAAAATATGGGTGCATCACCTGTAAATGTATCCAGCTCATTACAGTGAACAGGTATGTCTGATCTTAGAAAAAGCTGACCAACACATTATAGCACTAGTCAACATCAGAGCGTCAAAATTCAGACAGAATTTAAGCTGGGGAAATAAAACAAAAAGAATGCAATAAGGGCAAGAAACTACTTTTCAATGAGAATAATGAGGTACACAAATATGGGTTGGGAAATTCACAGATGGATGGATGTTCTGAGGGAAAGGACGTTGTATAAAACAACTCTTAAACTCGGTACAAGGCAATAACACTACACTTTTGGGAAGTGCAAATACTGTGCTGGAACCAGTGAAAAAGAGAAGAGCTTTAAATGCACTTACAGTAAGATTTCTGCTAAATTTAACATTTAGGGTTCTGTACCCATTTTGATACACAAAATGCTGATCAGTCTCGAGAGAGCACAGTGAAAACCAGTGAAAAGCAAAGCAGAAGGAAAAGTAACTGAGAGGGCTAAAAAAAAAACCAAGCAGTTTTGTAACAGTTGGTTAAAAAGGAAGAGGCAAAAATTGCTGTGTCTGTGGTGGACAGAACAGAGAGCACAAGAAGGTAAGAGAGGGAAAAGCTTTCTAAGGATGCTGTAGCATCTCCCAGGAAGAGTGTGAAACCTACCCCATCATAATTTTTGCAACATTAAACAGACACATTCCAAGAGTGACTAAGGCAGCAGGATCCTGGATTGCAGCTGAGCAATGAACTAATTAAAACCTCATATTACCCTTTAGCTCTGTATTTCCTTTTTTTGTTGTCAGTGTTGGTGAGCTTTGTTTCTTGCTTGTTTTGTTTTTCCTGTGGATGAGCAAGGCAGGATATCTACAGCCTGGCTTTCAGATCCTAACAGGAGATTGCAGGGTGTAAGCATACTGAAAAAAACCCTTCTATTCTGTGAAAACTATGAACATTTGAAATTACAAAATTCCACAAAAACTTTTCAGAGCTTTCAAACCATCATGTGTCAGAGTAGGTGTTTTAAAGATGATTTTCATTATATTACATATTTCTCACTTGATTATAATCTCATTCTATTCTCACATTAGCACTTTAATAGGCATCACTTTTGCTGACTTCAACAGCATTATTCCTCCTGTTTTCACACTCACTACACTAAATGAGGATAGACCCAGCCCTAAACCAGTGAAATGGATTCATCATTATACGATTTTAATGTTCTGGGTATTTTTTGCCATTTACTACTGTCCTCCAGGTTTCCTTTATATCTGTAAATTGTCTCTTTGATGGCAGTGGCAGGAATGTATTTGTGTAAGACAGTGTTTGCTTCCATAAGCACAGGAAGACAGATGAACCCCTGCAGAACCCCGCAGCTGGGGCGAGATTGATCTGTAACTCAATCCAGCAGTTCTTAAATACAGGTAACATGAAAAGCTCTCCAGCAAGCTGCTGAATGCAGCAGTCTGTTTTAAAAACAATACAAGAAGTGACTGAGTAGATTCATTTCATTGTGACAAAATTCTCACTGAATAAGACAAGCTTCCTCAAAAGGCTGGGTTTTCCACCCGGTTTCTGTGACTGCATCCTCTGGTAAACTGCACTTCTGAGCTCATGAATGCAGCAGCATGAGGTAAGGAATATTGAGAATCTGGTGCTCGTTTCAGATCTCAATGCACCTCTAGACAAAAGACCTAATAATGTTCAACATTTTAGACATCAGCTGGACCTGAGAAAATGCTCATAGAATTACCACAACAGTAAGTCTAACTACCTGCAAGTTGAACTAAACTGGAAATACTCTGAAACTCCATTCTACTAAGTGTTCTAAAACTACATTCAATATCAAAGCTCTGGCGATCTCCAGCAGCGCCACATCATTGCTCCAGTGGGTGTCTTCCACACATGAATTTTATTTTTTCAGACATAAAGTTTCTCCAGCTTCACAATGTTAAACTGAAACTTCTAAGATCTGAACAGAAAACGGATGAATGAGAACTTGCCTCTTTTTGTCTTGGAGTACTCCCTGAAGGAGTGTATACCCAAAATAGGGGCATACCTATTCAATATCAGGAATACTGGACTACCAAAGGTAGTTGGAGAGACTATCCTTCCTGGAGGCTGTCCAAGAGTAAATAGTTCCTACATGCAAGAAGATATTTAACCTCTAAAGGCTCTAGAAAAGTCACAGTAGGTAACGTCTAGTTTTTTGTTCTCAAAATGCAGCTGTCTTTTAAAGAATCAAAAGGCTAAAGTGTCCAATTCTCATTTAAGTAAAATCTAATTTAGGTCCCCTTCCAAAATCTGTTTTACCCAGAAAGATAACTGGCAAACTGTATGTTTTTAGGGATCCAGGAGACACAAAGTTATGTCATGACCCTTTTTTGTTTGCTAAACCCTTCCATGGAAGTTGAACCTGAGAAAATCCACAGAGGTGATAATCGTCAAAATTATCTTCCCTTGCAAGTAAAAAAAGATAAGGTAGACGAGTTTTTCGGGCAGAAATGGTTTCATTTTCACAGCAAAGAAATTCTGCCTACCTAACCACACTACTAACACCTTTCTCATAATAGAAGTCATTATGGTGACTTTTGCAAAGGAGAACTTCTGATTTCTGCATATGATATAAGCAGAAGATCCTAGAATCCTAGATAAGATGTAAAAAGAAAGTGCCTAAGATGGAGGTAAGCCCATAAACCCCAGCATTTGGGAACCAATCTCAAATCCAGAGCTGGGGTTAACTGAGGATGCCTTGAACACTGTGTGGATCATCAATCAAGACAAGCACTCGAAAGGAAATGCTTTGCCTCTGCTCCCTGTGAAAGAGCTCCCGCTGCTCCTCACGCAGAGCACCATTGCTGGGAAGACATTTCAGGAGAGAACTGTTCCCTTGATTGTGCAGACTGTCAACAGCTCAGAGCATCTCTAACAAGCCACTCACAGAAGAAATCCTGAGCATTGTCCTGTCTCAAGTCTATGGTAATTCTCCAGGTAAGGGGTCAAGTCCTTTGGCAATTAGCAGAATAAATTAGTCTGTTAATCATCTTGGAGGAACAAATACCTAATCAATAGGGGGGTGCTGTGATACATGACTAAGGCTGTTCACATAATCGCATAGCTAGAATGTCCTGGTTTTGAATGACATTTCCTACCCAAAATAGCCTGGAGGAAGAGAAGTGCTGTTGACAAATGGGAGCTGAATGAAGCTGTTTGGAAATGCAGGAACGGTGTGTTGCCCTAAGCAGTTTAAGTGAATCTGTGTGTATTGCAAAACTACATCTCTGAAACTATTTCAAAGTTAGAGCTGCAAGAAGCTGTTCGGGAATTAATGTGAAAAACAGGTCTGGTGGCATCAATCAGAAATTCATAACACTTCCACTGCATGGCAAATTGGGAAAAACTGCACAGAACTGAAACTGTGGAGAAATCAATTAACAAAATAAAACTGCCCCACTGGCTCTGTCTGGGAACTGGACTTCCCCTTAGTATCACTGCATGTTTTGCTTTGGTAGGTATTCACCAATTACTAGCACTAATGAAATTGTGTCCTGAGTGCAGGAATCAGGGTATGCTCAAAATTTTCCAAAGAGTAGACCTGGAGATTGCTCCTATTTTAAGATGAAAGATCACAATTCATCCAGACCTTGCTCTGACATGACTTTTAGTAACTCTGATGCTATCCAGAAGGACCTTGATAGGATTGAGGAGTAGGCCTGTGCTGACCTGAACTTTGCAAAGGGCAAATGCAAGGTCCTGCACAGAGACTGTGATTGGATTGACAATGACACAAAAAGTTGGACATGACCCTGATGTGATGTGTACTTACAGCCCAGAAATCCAACCACATCCTGGGCTGCATGACCAGAAGCAGAGTCAGAAGGCTGAAGGAAGGGATTCTCCCCCCTCTACTCCGCTCTGGTGAGACCCCAGTTGGAGCACTGTGGGGTCAGATCTGTTAAAGTCTAGGGTCAGACCTGTTGAAGCAGGTCCAGAGGAAAGGTCAGAGGGCTGAAACACCTCTCCTATGAAAATAGGCTGAAAGAATTGGGATTGTTCATCTTGAAGAGGAAGCTCCAGGGAGATTTAATGGAGTGTGTCAATACTTAAAGAGAGGGGGCTTATGAGAAAGGGAGACTTTTTACCAAAGTCTTTAGTGACAAAACAAGGGGCAACGGTTTCAAACTGAAAGAGGGTAGGTTTAGATTGGTCGTTAGGAAGAAATTTTTTACAGTGAGAGTGGTGAGACATTGGAACAGGGTGCCCAGAGAAGCTGCAGATGCCCCATCCCTGGAAGTATTCAAGGTCAGGTTGGATGGGACTTTAGGAAACCTGATCCTCTGAAACATGACCCTGCCCATGGAATGGGGTTTGGACTACATGATCTTTATAGGCTCCTGCCAACCCAAACCATTCCATGATGCTAAGAACTTTCTGTGCTTCCTAAGCAGGCTTTATTGCACTCAGTTCCAGGCACTTATTTTCCTTTGAGAGGCACAAAAAAAGACACAATGACTCTAGACAGCTTCTGTGAAGCAAATGCAAACTGCTAACGCAAGGAAACCATGGACTATCACACAAGATGGATTATATATACTCTCTCTTACAAAGAGCTTTTAAGAGAGCCCAATGTCTTCTTCCAAAGTGCCCCAATTACAAAACCCAAGGTTTCTATCTGGATTTTGTTCCCCCTCTCTATCAAGACTGTTCTCTCTACCATTTCCAAATTACTTATCGACGTTTCTTAAATAAGGAACCTCAGTCCAAACCCTAAGACCTTGTTTTATCCAATCATCTTTGATAAGATTTCAAGATCTTTATCTGTATTGTTTATCTGTCTTAGGCTTCTCTAGGATCATTGACTTGACTTCCTGTAGGAGGTCAAAATAACTCTCTGGCATAATGAACAAACAGGAGCAAGCTTGTGCAACAATAAAAGGAAAAAACCCTCCAGATTTCTCCTTTCTCATCAGATTATTTGAGCCACTATCATATGCTGGGGCCCAGCACAACCACAGAGCAGAAAAATGCTCAGGAAGCATTCCAGTCTTATGTAAGGTAAGAGGCAATACACTCTGCAAGTAAAATTTGCCAGCCAAACTAGCACAGAAGCTCCACCAGGTCCCCTGTGGACTTGTGTTGCATAGAAGCTCTGATTAGATTATCATAATGATCGGATTTAGGCCACAAAATCTATCATTCTGAAACAGCACATTATCAGAGATAATTTTGTAAACTGATGTCAACATTAGAGAAACTCAGATTACTATTCGATCAATACTTGAGACATTAAAATAAATTCCTTAGAGTCCTTATGTGTATCTAGTGCATCAGTAACAGACTGTAGTATTTGCAGAACTCAGGGCAAGTATCAAATCTATTTGCTTAGTCAAACAAGAGTCCTCTGAATGTCTGCTAAGTTTCTCTGTCCTAACTGACATTAGCTAACAGTTGCTCTTAAAAATCATACTGCTTTTAGTAAAGAATCCAAGGAAAAAACTCTAGGATATATTGACAGGACCAACCTTCCCTAACCTCCTCCTGTGCAGGAGTAGATTTTTCAATAGCTTTTCAAAGAACTAGAAAGTCTGCTTTGGAAACAAATCAGTAATCTTCACAGCTGGCAAGACACCAGCTTTCCCTGACGCATTCCTGTTATCAGCTAATTTAACGATGTAATTCAATCTTCCTCTGGGTTTTATTCTTAGAGATCCTAAACGTACACATTCATCTATAAGGACTCTTACCATGGATAAACAGCTTAGAAAATCTCTTTTGATTCACTCCATCGCATCAAGCTTGGAAGTGAAGTGAGGGTGAGGCACATCCTGCACAGCTCTGGCTTTTTGGCCACAGCATCCATCAATTAAACAGTCAGGAAAAAGAGCCACCTACTAAAAAGCAAACATACACCAGTGGAAAAGGACAAGCTAAAGCTCCTTCCCCTTCTTCTCATCACTACTCAAGAAGCAGTAAAAATTAGGCAATTAGTCACAGACTAGCAGCCTGCTCTCAGCACATTCACTGGCACAGCATCTGGATACCTCTCCCACCCCAGCATGAGCTGCAGACCCCAGCCCCAGCAGCTCCTCACTGCAAAAGGACAAAGGCCAACATGCACAGGGCAGCAAGCATTGCTTTAAAACAAGCTATTAAATCAACCTCGGTTTCCAAAATAGCCCATGTTGCTCTGGATACTTCTGGCTAACTGAATTATCTGGGGAAGAAAAAAAAAAAAAAATCCAGAAATTCTTCTGACTGTCTTGCACAAGAGTATACAGCCTGAAACATGTAAGATTAGTGCATAATGAGTTCTTAATTCTGAACTGGTATCTTTAGCTCCTCAACCACAGTGAGCACCAGAGCAGAAAACACTTCACAGTTAGGCTGCTGCTTCTCAGCAGACATGGTTAACTCTCTCACTGATGGATATATTGGAGAAAAATGCTCTGCAAATAAAAATTGCACTGTTTAAAATGGTTCAATATGCACTGATTTTCCAACCCGAAACACCAAAGAGGTGGTTTTTTTAAAATATATTTTACCATAGAAAAGAACAAGACAGTAAAATTGGATCTGTTCAGCTTGGAGAGGAGAAGGTTGTGTGGAGACTTCATCTCAACCTTCCAATATTTGAAGAGGGAATATTGTGCGATTGTATCCAGAGAGATAAAACTTCTTTTGACCCTAAGCAAAGAGACCAAAATTTATGGAGGTGTTCTTGAAAGAAATATATATTTAAGTTTCCTTTTTTTTTTTTTCACTGATTGGCCACAGAACAGAGGTTTATGAAGCAATCTGATGGAGGCATCAGTTTTAAGGTGACTTGTGAGCCAAACCAGGAATATCTCCTTAAAATGGCATATTTGTTGAGCAATAGCAATTGGTATGACAGATACAGCCAACAGAAGGCAACAGACACACAGCTGCTGCATTTAAAGTCAGGTATTGTGTCAGAAAATAGTCCAGTAGTTCCTAAAATAAATCTCAGAGCACACAGCATAGCACTAGACTCCTGCAATGGAAAGTCTGCCTAACTCCTTCAAACCTAACAAAGCATAAGTGAAAGGAAGTGCAGCATTGTTCAGTTTTGGTTTTCTAGCCGTACATACTCACTGAAAATCTAATTTTTATCTGTATAGATACATATACACAGGTATTCCTGAGAAAAGCCTGTGGTGAGCTACATATTACAAATTTTGAGATTACTGCATACTGCTAATAACGTCCCATAATATATTTCCTAAAGTAATATCAGCATCTTTTAAAAAGGCTGTGATATGGGGTAGACTGCTTAAAGCCTAAAGACAGGAATATAATCCAATCCAGATATGCCAGAAAAGTGCTAATTAAGGATCATTAGGAAGGACAGGGGAAAGATAATATTTAACACTGTCACAGTACCTGTGACTTCCCAGTGTCAAATCACAAGCAGCAAAGAAATGTGGTCTTGCAAAGGTCTGACTGATCGAGGCCAGATCATTCTATTTTCTGTCAAAAAGAAAGCAGGTTGCTTTTTAAAACTAAGAGGAAACGGAGAACTGTAGCTCTGAGAGGTCTCCAAAGCAAATCAGGTAGAAGTTATTTAGCTGACTTACTTGGAAGGGATAAGAAAAATCCCTACAGGTAAGCATGATGTTAGGGACATGTTTTGGTATTGTATCTCTTACTACTTTTTTCCTAGGAAACATTTTTTTTTTTAAATCATGAAAACACAAGCTAGATTTATTCATGTAAATCTGACATTTTCCTGACAGATTTTATTAGAACTTGTTTTATTAAAATTCTTGTTGCAATGGAAACTGCATATGTGTCTTTGCCCTCTATTTACAGCTAAGCAGTCAAGAAATTTTAAACCCTACATTTCTTCACTCAGACCATAGCTCAGTAATAAAGAAAACCTGTTTTTAAGGCTCACAGCATTAGATCAAAAATCTTCTAGCCACATGACACAGAAGATTGTCCAACAGAAGCTCATTCTGTTGGTCTAAACACATTACAGAAATATGGACAATTGAGGTTGTACCAGCAGACTTGTGGTGAGATCAGGTACAGTTTTGCCTTCCACAGCAGCCTTGGAAGCCAAGTGAGCTGACAGAAATGTGGGCATGTGCCAGACCCCAAATTAGATCCACCTCATCTTGCTGCATGGTCCAGTAGTCCATAGATGAGTACAAATGATTCTGAAGCCATAGCTTCTGTCTTCTCCAGAGAACACAGATAGGCCTGTCTATTCCCACAGATCTCTGCTGGCCTCAAACTTTAATTGAGTTTGAAAAGCTTAAACAACAATACAGGGCAAGAGGAAGTCTGGGCCACAGCACAGAATAGCAAAAATGGCTTCGTTTAGTGTTTCAGCAATTCTGGGCAGTTCAATTCTAACAGAAGCTCAGAAATACAAATCAAGAGAGGAATATTTGACATAATATCCACTTTGCTGTTTCAGAGGCTTTCGAGTGTCTGAACTATTGGTTAGTTTTCAAAGTTCCTGGGTGTCTAAAAAATGTTAGACTTCAGACAAAAAACAACTGTTTCAGGTGAGGATAATAACTGTGAAAAAGTCTCATTTTCCGCTGAGGCAAAAAACTGTTCTCTCTCTGCACATGCAAACTTTGTAAGAATGACAAGTTTTGCAATTGAAAATCATTGTTTCTTGACAGAACATACAAAAAATACTGGTGCAAGATAGGTATGGCTGCATGCAGTCTAAAAGCTGCAAGATGCTCTCAGAGTGCATGAAATAGAGAGGGTTTAAAAAAAATCACTGGGGTTCAATACAGACTGAAACTGAGCTCTCCATAGTCTGAAGCAGATCAGAATGTTCAAATATTTCTACCTCGTCAATGATGCATAGCATTAAATTTTGGTTGGCTGCACTCATTTTTTTAGAGGGGAAATAAAATATTTAAAACAAAAGCATAATAAAGTATTTAATAACTCAGTCATGAGCATAAGTCACACAGACAGACCCTATAAAACAGTCACATTTACATCATGGTGTTGTAATAGAAATGTCCTTCACCTGACATGATTGTTATCAGGATGGTGTTTGTTTCTTACAGTACTTTCACAAGCAGGAGACCAAGGAGCATTTGTAGCTCTTTACTCTGTTTTAAGGGTTTTAGGTATCTGAAATGACATTCTGCAGTATTTGAGCTTTGGCAGTTAATTAAAACAAAAATTGATCCCCAGCCCTGTATAAGAATTCACATCTCACTAACGCAAGCAGACAGCCAGGCACTCCACCCATTATGAAGTACTTTCAAAACCCTATTCCTTACAACAGTGGTAGCTTTTAAAATGAGTTGCAACTAAGAGTGTATTTTAAGAGGCTAAAACAAAATATGAATTGGCATCTGACAACCAGGGAGATGTGGGAGAAAAATAACACCTGTTAAGATGGTCCTGATGTACAAGTAGATCCCTCAGTATATTCAGCATCTCCATCAAAGATCATTCCTGGAAAAAATAACCTATTTCAGTGCATGGATTTTCCCATACATGAGGTTATCATAGCAGGGTAGGCCATCACTGTACATACTTTTATTCTAGAGTACCTGGATTAGAACTTTGTGCAGGTTTTGCATAGCACCAGACAAAGTCACAGCTCTGGTTTGTGAACTGGGATCATAGGTACTACCCAAACCTGAACTGGTATCTTTTTATGCTGGGTGAACATTTCCTTGTAAATATGGGAAAATGTAGATAAACTATCACTCTCTGTCTAAATGCACTTTTTAAAATTCTACTAGTGCTGTGCCATATGTCTAGTGCAGTATGTAATAACCTGAAATTAATGAGAAGATATTTGAGGATCTATTATCTTTCTGGTTGCACCTGCTGCAGTCAAGTTTCAGAACTCTACTGAAGATTTATTATGTTTTCACAAAGTGTGTTTTCATACGGGGATTTTTAGACTGAAGAAAAACTTAAAAATTAAATACTACTGTTTTCTTCAATCTGTGTGTGCATAGAATCATAGAACCATAGAATGTTAAGGGGTTGGAATGGACCTTAAAGATCCTCTAGTCTCAGCTCCCCCTGCCATGGGAAGGAACAACTCTCACTAGACCAGGTTGCTCAAGGCCTTATCCAACCTGGCCTTGAACACTACCAAGGATGGAGGGCATCCAAAACCTCCCCGGACAACCAGTTCCAGTGGCTCACCACCCTCACAGTACAGAATTCCTTCCTAGTATCTAACCTAAATTCCCTCTCTTTCAATTTGTGCCCATTACTTCTTCTCCTATTGTATAGGACATGCCTGTATAGTTCTATATTTTGTCCAGTTTATCAAGCCATTATTATTCATTACATTAATAAGACAAATATTTAAATAATTATCTTACAAATACAAGGTAATATTTTCAGATCTGATGTTTACAAACAGGGAAGGGCTCTTGGGAGAGCAGCTGGTCTATAGTAGTGACCACCAGGGCTCAGGATTTGGGCCAGTTCTGTTTAATATCTTTATCAATGATTTGAGTGAGGGGATCAAGTGCACCCTCAGTCAGTTTACAAGTGAAACTAAGTTGGTTGGGAGTATTTGTCTGCTGGAGGGCAGGAAGGCTCTGGACAAGGGATCTGCCAATGGCATCCTGGCTTATGTCAAAAATAGTGACCAGCAGGACCAGGGAAAGGGCCGTCCTTGTGTACTCAGGACTGGTCAGGTCATATCTTGAGTGTAATGTCCAGTTCTGGGCCTCTCACTACAAAAAGACATTGACCTCAGTCAAGGAGGAGCAAGTCCAGAGAAGGGCACAGAAGCTGGTGAAGGGCCTGGAGGGTAAGTTCTATGAGGAGCAGCTGAAGGAGCTGGGGTGGTTTAGCTTGGAGAAGAGGCTGTAGCAAGGTAGGGGTCAGTCTCCTCTCATGTGCAGCCAGTGACAGGACAAGAAGAAATGGCCCTAAGC
Source organism: Pardalotus punctatus (assembly GCA_013400915.1). NCBI lineage: Eukaryota > Metazoa > Chordata > Aves > Passeriformes > Pardalotidae > Pardalotus > Pardalotus punctatus. The sequence continues at coordinate 520,485 of VZTX01021513.1, read as the reverse complement.
TGCACTAGAGAAGGTTCACGTTGGATGTCAGGAAAAATTTCTTCACTGAAAGGGTTCTCAAGCTTTGGAATGGGCTGTCTAGGGAGATGGTAGAGTCATCATCCCTGGAAATATTCAAGAAATGATGGAACATAGCATTTGGTGCTTTCGTTTAGTTGATGTTGTGTTCAGTCAAAGGTTGGCATTGATCTTGGAGGTCTTTTCCTACCTTAAGGATTCTATGATTATAGTTCCAAGTAGTACCCAGAGGTGTCACTGAACTCATGATAAAACCATATACCAGAAAGTCAGGACTGCAAGTTTGGAGTTCATTACAGTGCTGAACTTCCTTAAATAATGCGAGAAGTATAAAAATCATGAGATCTAATAATTATTTACTCCTAGTGCTTTTATTTGCCATTTGCTTTTCAAATGACTGAGATTTCCATTTACAATTTCCTTCATAAGCATCATGGACAACAACCGCCTTTATAAATACTGTAATTGAATATTAGATTTTCCATTAAACACATGACTGCAAGGCTGTAAGATGAGAGAAAGTTCTATATATACTGACATACTCTGAAAGACATAAAAACTGATAATACAAAGGCTATTATTGCCTTAATGTGCATGAGATTATAATAGCCAAATATAACAAAGGTAGGAGCGGAACATAGTAACAAATAGTAATAAGACCATGGCATAAACAGAAAATGCATTTGCATTGAAATAAATGTTAATTACTTCTTAATCCAGAATGTGCACATCTAGGCATGAACCCCACCCCAGAACCAGTAACAACTAGTAATTGCAGCAGAGTGAAGTATCTCATTATGTTACTCCGTATCTCTCAACACTTTTTACAAAACATATTCTTTCTATTTTAGAAGTAGCAAGAGACACACAAAGTCCCCAGGATTAGCCCAAGGTCACTCAGGTCAGTGCCAGTGTAGTCAAATCAAAGCACCTCATTGGAGATTATTTGCTGTGTTCATACAATGCTGCATTTGTGACTTCTCTCCAATTTCTATTTGCTGCACACTCAAGTGACAAAGATCTGATTAAGGATTCTCAAATCAGGTGTGAAGAGAATTCTTTTTAAAGGCATGCTGCAGATAAAGGTTAAACAAAGGGGAATTTTAGAGAGCCACTGACAAGACTAAATTTCTTTTGCACACATTTCTCCTGTGCTTATTTTTCTCCTGTATAAAACTCCTCTTGAAACTGAGGTGCTGATTTTTCTAAGAGCTTTTATTACTGTAGAAATAGTAAGGTAAACTGAGAATTTCTCTGGCCTAAGGGATATCCACATTTATTTAATTTTTGATCTGACAGATACAGTTTATCACCTGGCTGTGTAGGACAGGTATGCTATTTAAAAATACAATAAAACAAGCAGTGTCAGTCTGAATTACAAGAACTGGCTAATTCAAAATACATAAACAAATTACAATAACTGCTAATTCAAAATACACAAGCAGGCCTAGGATCAAGAATAAGAACCCAAGACTCCCCCAGACAAAGATAAGTGGTTTAATCAGCTGGCCAGTGGGCCTTGCAGTATCCTGTGCCCCATGAATCTCAAAGTGCAATCAAGTTATAATTTTAAAGGTTTAAGGGAAAAGGTTCTTCAACATCCAGGAAGGGACAATGGGTTTGAGCCACTTACGCAGAGGAAGGATCTCAAGCTTTATATAGGTGAAAACTCTAACCATAAGGTTCCACAGGAAAAAAAAAATAAAATTAACTATCCCTCCTTTATACTCTTCTACTTGAAGAGGCAGCTGTGTGTTTTTTTCAGTAAGAGTTAAGGAATGCCTGCGAAGGGTAGCAGCACCTACTGGAACAGTCTTGCTGGGACCTGGACAATTTCTCCTGACCTGGCACAGGCAGAAGATTGTACCATTGTGAAAAAGAGACAAACCTCAGCATACAAAAACAGGCTGTGCAGGCACTTGGCAAACTAGGATTGAAAAGAAAGATATCAAACTCATGTATGTATCCTGAGTTTTAGGCTGTAGCTGATCCAAGAGTTCCAGGACTTTAATTCTTAATTTACATAAGTAAATTCTTGACAGCTTCAGCTTCAATCAGTTGAATCCTGTCTTTTTGATTATACACTCATTCCCTACAATAAACATGTCTGTAACATTAGTTTACCCCCACTCTATGCAAAAATAAAGACTGGTATAGACTGAAGAGAACCAGAGGCACAGACTACAAAATTATTACTCAAGTCACGTATGAAAAGAAAACATTAAAGGCATGAAAACTTGTGAGATGATCAACTGCAAAAGACTAGAAAAATGAGTACCCAGAAAACACAGACATGTAATGGTGGATAAGAATCTTAATTAATTAGTTTTCGCTCCAGAAATTGAACGAAGTTTTCTATTGTCTCATATATCACTGAATCATTTGTCTACTACATTGACCAAACACCATGATAGCAGAAGAGAATAAAGCAGATCTTGAAAAGAGTTTGGTGAAGATATAAGAAAATCAATACATTTTCACATGGCTTCCATATCACGTGTGATATTTTCACAAGCATTTTCCTGAGTAAAAAGTGAGTTCAGTTTTAAAAATGGAAATTCTTACAACCTAAAAACTGATACAAATAACACAGAAATGTAGGAAAGAACAGGACAGATCATCATATACTAAAAGCAGCCAGATGGAAATTCCAGTTGGCAACTGGAAGAATATGGTTTTCTACACAAAACCTTTGCACAAACTTGGAGACAATGAAAAGAAGAACAATTTGTATTAACAGCTGTAATGAATAATAACAAGAACTTTTACAATGTATTTGTGGAAAAAATGAAAGGCTTATGAGAGAGACTTGCCAGGAACAATGCCTCAAATCCAGTAACAGCTAATAAGAGGGTTTCATAAGTACCAGCATTCTAGGCAAAAATTTTAAAAAGCAAGGTTAAAAAAAAAAGAGAGAAATTTTTCTTTATAAAGCAAGAACCAAGAAATGGAACAGAGTGGTTGGTTATTGATGAGCAATGAAATGCTGAGGGGCCATGTATTGTACTAAGTGGGACTTTTCTGCAATCAACATGTAACTCTATAAGTATTAGAGACTCCTAGTCAGAGAAATGTTTGGGACATTTGATTTTATCATGTAGGAGTGAGGCTTGAATTGCACCTGACCTTAGAGAAATGGTTGCAAACAGCAAAGGTAAGAGACCTGGCAGGGAAAAAGTTAAAACTGAAACAGTCAGAACAAGTACTGAAGCCCAGAGTTAAAGGAGAACTCGAAACAGAACCAATACAGAACATTCGGGTTCAGGATACACAGAGGGAGTGGGGGTGGAGCAGGCTAAAGAAAGACAGGCATGTCACGTGCTGAAAATCACTATCTTCTAATTTTGAAAAACACAGCCATTTAGAGAAGAAAGAATGCAATGTATGCAGTTATTGAAGACACAGAGATTTCCAATTAAACAGAGCTACACAAAGTGACTTCAGCAAATCCAAGGACCATCAATGTGTAGACACTACAGGAAAGAACTGCCAACAATTCAATCACCACGTTGGCAGCTATGCTGTTAGGTCAATGACCAATTCTGTTCCAGCAGGATTGAACAGGCAGCTGCAATGTTATCCCCACAGCTCTGACAAGGCACTAACAGCAGACCATAATACTTCTGTGCAAGAGCTGCCCATAGACAATAAAGGCATGTTGAGGCCAATGGGCAAATGCAAGGTGTCAACAGGAGACTCATAAAAAAACCAAGAGCAAATACTGCATAAAGTTCACATCAGCTGACATGCAGGAGAACTGAACAGTGCTGGGAAGCACAAGCTATGGATTGAATCACAGTAAAACATTAGGAAAACATAATGTGATGCAGGAGAAAGAACTGTCACAACCGGGTTTAGGTTGCAGTGCACGAAAATTAAAAAAAATGTATTTTCAGGTAACAGACTAGAAACAACACATCATATACCCCAGGAGGAGAGCGAAATACAGAATTCATGGGAGTCATTGAAAATTAGAATGGAATTAAGACTGTCAGTGGCAAACAAGTAGCTTATAAAAATTGAGGACTTTGACTTAAATCCACTTGCTACAGCACTGCCTGGGGAAGTGTCTGCTCACAGGTTACTGCTCCAGTTTCTCTAAGCTAGGAGATCTGGAGATGTTCAAGCATGGACTGTTGACACAAGAGAAAAGTTCATGGTAAGTACCACATCTTTCGTGTTGAGTTCAGATATAAGAGAAAAGTAGACACAATCAGAATGTGGTGAAACATGGAAGTGTTGTGGTGCCAGTTCTTCCCATTTATCCATGGAGGAAGACAGAAGTCCCTAAGTGACCAAGACACTAAACAGTAAAGGCAAGAGGGAAAAAGATGGGTTCCCTACTCAAAAACACTGAAACACTGCAGTTATCTCCTTCCAGCAGACAGAAAATCAGGATTCTGCTTGGTCTCTTCAGAACAGGCAACTGCAGCCTAGGAGAAAAATTACCATTGAGCCAAGAAAGCAGCTAAAAGAAGCTCAGACCAGGGAGGCATCCCACTGAAGCAAAGAAGCCAAGCACACAAAGCCATTGCAAACAGAAATCCTGGGCTGCTTCCAGCTCTGAAACAGCCACACAAAGGAAACAGGCTAAACTGCAGAAGGACACATGGCATCCTGCACAGCTATGGGCTTGGGGAAGTCAGGTGGGGATGGAACAGTTGAGAAGGTAACTATGGAGTAAATACAAAAAAAGGATCAAAAGGGGTGATCAGGGCAAGCAAACAACCTTCTGCTTGTGTTACATTGAAGGGCAGAACTCAAGCTTAAGGATCACTACAGAGTCAGTCAGCCACAAAGTCCTCTACAACAGCAATAATAACATGAAATGACTGATCAGTGTTTACCCAAAGGGTTTGTTATTAACGAGCAATTCCAAAGATGTATTGTAAATTGGCAACCACAAAAACTACATAGGACACTGCCTGGGACTTGCATGGTGCTGCACAGGCAGCAGCAGGAAAACTTTAGAGGAGCAGCAGAAATTTTGTCTGTTCCTGGAATATACAGACTAAGTATCAGCCCAAATTATCACATCAGGTAAAGAAGGTCCCTTAACCTATGGCCATTTTACTTTCAGGACTCCCAAATTCTCTCAGGCTATTTCCCAGCAAGTGAAATTATTTCCACTCATGCAAAGGGAGAGTAAATCACAACAATTCCTGTGTGGCAGAGGGCCATTCCTCCTTGCCCAGGCTGTTAATGACTGCCTGAAGCACAAGGCATTAGAGAGGCAGGCTGGAAACGATAAGTCAAGAAATCAGCCAAACATGAACCAATTCCACTGAAATAGCATATTTTGATAAAGGTGTACATTAATAAATATTAATATATATTCTTACTATTTGAAATTCTATCACTTTGTTTCGTGTGCATTGATTTTTCACAAATCTGCAAATATCAGCAAGGTTCAGCTGGCAAGTCTCGTCTCAGGGCTTCTTAACTGTGTGCTCACCTCCTGGGCAAGAGCTGGCTTTTTTTTGCTATATTGCTAAAAGTTTTGTTTATTTATTTGTTTGTTTATTAATTTTATTTTATTTATTTTTAAATTCAACTTCAAGCACGATGTCACATTTAAAATGCATTTTTCTTGCCTAGAATGAAATGACTCACCATCTCTTTGTATCACCTGGACACTGCAAGTTTAAATGCCTTTTCCTCCACAGCTCTTGTGCCCTGAAACTGCTTTTTGCACTTTGCTGTATCCTTATTCTCCTACACACCACCCAAACTCCCTCAGGAGCTGTTACTGGACCTCTTGCACTCCTGGCTGCTGTCAAATGCCTGTAACCTCCACAGAGCTATACCGTACTTACACCTACTCTCCTAAAAACATAAATGGGCATGTTTCTGTTGCACTATCCCTTTCTCCATCTCTGGATTTCATCCACCTTTTGCCTCTTGTTGCCCATCAGGAACATCCTGCAGAACTTGTGTCTGCCACACCTGGCCCTTCTTCTGTGAGCAGACACAGGTGCTCCTGGAGTATAAATAAGCACATAATCCATCAATTCTCAAAACTCACCAGGACACATTACTCTGCACTTGCCTGCAGCTCCTAATACGCTTCTGTCTTTGCCATTACTTATGATTAAAAGTCCTGACTCTGTTATTTAACTCCATGAAGCATGCGGCTTATATGAGATGGCGCACAATGCAGGCTGGATCTTACAACTTGAAACACTTCATTATATTAAGAAGAAAAAAGAGGCTTATGATTAACTTTGATTTCAAGCCACAAAATGAAACAGTTTAAAGCCATTTTAAATATGTTTCTCGCAGTAGGAAATGGAATAAACCAACAAAATAAACTAAACATTATAATCAACCTAATTATTACCTTCTATTAGCCAAGTGCTTAAAGGATGAAAAACATCAGCATTTTAACCCAAGTGAAGCATTACAGAGACGTTATTCTGGGGAATGGTTTCCAGGCTACTTTCAGGTTAATCCTCAAGAATGATTTGCCTTTCCTTTAAAGGTATTCAGGTGACTGGTCTTATAGGTGTGTGGGTGATAAATTAAATCTTACGACTAACTTTAGGTTCCACTGTCTTCACATATTTCATGGAAAAGCATCAGCAAGAAATATGGGGGATGGCGAATAATGGTTTAATAATAAAACACCACTCACATGCACTAATTACAAAAATTACAAAATGTGGCAGCAGCATCAGAAGGATGAAGGGGAGTGGCAGCCACGAGAAGGATCCACGAAGCAAATAAATAACCAGCCGACCCCACATCATCCATGAGTGCTTGGCATTATGCACAGCTCCAAATCACTGCCTGGGAATAGAACTGACTCCCCCTCCTCCCTGGGATTTAGAGGAGCACACTGGACAAGATTTAAGCCTTTTTTTCTCTCAGTGAAAATTAATGGAGGTGCCTTTCTGGGCAGATGAGGGGCCCAGGAGGCCTCAGCTCAACCACTGCTTCCCGCCCTGCTGGGCCCCGCAGAGGCACCAGCCGTTCTTCCTCAGCATGGGGCACACAGGGAGGCGCTTCTGTACACCAGCAGGGACCTGCCCTCATCACTGGGGCTTTTCCTCCCTCTTCCCACACTTTCCTCACTGCTTTCCCAACTCCACTTTCCTGCCCGAGGGGAGCTGGGAGCTGGGGCATGGCAGACTACTGAGGAATACAACTGCTGTAGTAATTTGTAGGCAGTTGAAGAACGGAAACTTCATCATGGAGATGAGTTTATCATTCTGCTTTACAAGTCATGCTCTCGCCGCTGTATTTAAAAAGTCGACATAACTCAGCCTCTTCCAGCTCCCTGAGGCAGCTCCTCACAGCAAGAGGCCTCAGTGGGCCTGGCACTGAGACGGAGCTGGGGGGAAAAGCTGCTCCATGGGCAAAGTCCTGGAAGGTTTTCCTCATGGGAGGGCAGCAGGAGGCTGGGCCTGCCCAGCCCCAGGAGGGCTGCAGGGAGCAGCCAGGGAGGTTCATGGCTGGGCTGGGTGTGAGGACAGGGCATCTGCCAGCTCACTGCGAGCTGTGGAGGCCAGAGAGGAGGAGGAGGTGGTGGTGGTGGTGGTCACTCGCTGAGCTGAAATCATCACTGAGGTGAAATCCCTCTCCTCAGGGCAAGGCTCACCCTGCTCCGGGACTCCTCTACAGCTGAAGGTGCTGGTGGATCTTGTCCCTGCACCCTGGAGTCTCCTCATCAGTTTTCTCATCAGCCTCCCACTGCCCTCCTCAGGGCTCAAATCAATCACCGAAATGAAAACCATCATTATTCTTGGGGCTGTCCTGTGCAAGGCCAAGAGCTGGACTTTGATGATCCTTGTGGGCGCATTCCAACTCAGAATATTGTGTGATTATCCCTGTTCTAGGAAATCATCTTCCTTTCCCCAGCCGTGTGTGGCAGTGAGCAGGGCTGATCCAGGCCCAGCCATGTTAAGGCTGCCTCAAACCCTCATCCCAACCAGTGAAGCAACAATTCTTGGCTCTTATTTCTCCTCTCCATTCTTCAGGACACCCCTTCTTCCACAAGCCCAAAGTGGTTCCCTTTTTGGTTGTGACAATAAATTGATGATATTTATCTTGGTGCCAAGCCTGCCATAAACTACAGTAGTTCACTGGAAAATAGTTTCTTTGGCTCAGCCAAGTAAGCCATTTTATTTATGTCACACTTAAACAGCTGAATATTGAATGCTGTATTTAAATGGGACAAGAAATCAATACTCAATAGGGGTGTGTGTTAGGGGAGGGGAAACCCAAAATCGCTTTAGCTTTGCTCCCAAAACATAAATTTGGAGAAGCAGGAGGAAAAGATGCCCATGACACTGAGTAAAATTCATCTGAACACATTCACCATCTTATCCTGAATTGTTATCTCTGGAAAACAATTACTATTACAGATTCAATTAATTGTTGCAGTGTGTTAAAATTAATAAAGTAGAAGAGGAGAATGATGGTATAGATGATTTTTGAGCAAACTTGAATTTACTCGTCTGATTTAAGAATAAGAAGTTGATTTAAGCCTCTCCATTTTCAAAATCTAACATTATCTACTGGAATTTGCAGTAAATTGATATTTATTGATTGTCAAAGCTTTGGATTATGGGACTAGTTTCTACTCACTCAAGGGATAATATAGAAGAGTTTAAAGGAGACCTATGATGTATCAGATCAAATTGCACTCTTTCATTGAAGTAATGCACAAGTTGTTTCCCACTTTGCATACAATAATCATAGAATGGTTTGGGTTGGAATTGACGTTAAAGACCACCCAGCTCCAACCCCCCTGCCATGGGCAGGAACACCTTCCACTAGACCAGGCTGCTCAGAGCCCCTTCCAACCTAGCCTTGAGCACTTCCAGGGATGGGACATCCACAGCTTCTCTGGCAAACTTGTTCCAGTGCCTCACCGCCCTCACAGAAAAGTTCTTTCCAATATCCAATCTAATCCTGCCCTTTTCAGTTTGAAGCTATTACACCTTATCCAATCCATTCATACCCTTGTAAAAAGTCCCTCTCCAGCTCTCTTGCAGCCCCTTTAGGCACTGGAAGGGGCCCTAAGATCTCCCCAGAGCTTTCTCTTCTCCAGGCTGAACAACCCCAACTCTCTCAGCCTGTTTCCATAGCTGCTCCAGCCCTCTGAGCATCTTCGTGACCATCCTCTGGACTTCTCCAGCAGCTCCATGCCCTTCTTACGCTGGGGGCCCCAGAGCTGGATGCAGCACTGCAGGTGGGGTCTCACAAGAGTGGAAGAGAGAGGCAGAATCACCTCCCCTGACCTGCCCCCCAGGCTGCTCATGCTGCAGCCCAGGACACATGTGACTTTCTGGGCTGCCAGCACCCATTGCTGGGTCATGTCAAGCTTCTCCATAAACAACTCTCCCACCTAAAGCCCAGCATAACATGCAGCATGACTTGTGGTGTCGAAGTCCTTCAGACTTCATGCTCACCATGGGCCCATGGCAGCCTGTTGTGCACAGGATCACAGAGTTACAAGAACCTTTTGGAACAGATTTACAGAGGACATGGAAAGCATCAAGAATGTTCACCCTTACTGAACCTGGATTTCTTATCTCTGAAGAAGTACTGCTGATCAATAACAAAAGTTCACAACAGGACCAAGAGGACACTTCTATGGCTATGACTGAAGGTAGGTATTTACTGCCAAAATGTGATAAACATATTTTCACTGAGTAGATTTTTGTTTTGTACTAAGGCCACATATCAGCAAAGGAGCTCTCAGAATAAACATTTGATGCTGGCAGATTAATTCCCCATGAATAAATTAGCTCAGATTTATGGCCCTGGCATCACATGTGAGATTAGGCATCCACACACTGTTGACAGGCTCATCAGAATTGTCTTGACAGTTTAAGTAACATCTTTTGTCAAACTTTGCACCTTTGCTCCTAACCTGTTTCCCTGAAGTCAGCAGGAAATTTCTATCATGAATGCAAACATTTTGCTTTGCTAGGGATTTTTCTGTGACATTTTTCTTATTTCTATTTGCTTTCATTTATAATTGCTGATTTTGTTTTGCTTTTATAATACAATTTTTCTTCCTGGTATTAGTTTATCCTAGTTACAGAACAGTAGAAAGTTGGGTAATTCTTATATTGTTTCCCCATAATCAATATTTAATTATTTTTTGCCTCAGAAGTTTACTTTATGAAGACAGTCTAGAAATTAAGCCTGTAAAAACTCCATTAAATGTGTATTTTTCTTTTCTTTTCCCAAAATCGTCATAAATATGGGGCACCCACCCCCCCCAAAGTCCACACCAAAACCTCAGACTATCAAGGCATTGTGATCTCGTACCCTCTGGCATTTAATCCACACAGGGATGTCATTCCATTCCTACCTAGGAAAAGCTGAGTGGTACCCAGGGTTCAAGGAAGCAACCTCACAGCTTTTAAAGTCTGTTTCAAATTTTCTGACAGTTGTTTTGCTAGTATTTCAGTATACAGTATCAGAAATATTACATTCCTCCGAGAACAGTGGAAGCGTAAAGTCTGTCAGGGAGCTTCTCAGACCTCACTCAAAGGAATTCCTGGATATACTTTTAATAAGTTAAGCATATATATGATTTTAACAGATACAGTTTATTGAATTTCTTATTTGTTTTAGGAGGTCAGTTTTTTACCAAGCACATTATTTATGTCTTGTGTCATGACTCCATAAATTCTTTATGTAGACTCATAATTTAGGTACCAATGTGTGCTATCAACAACCATTTCTTGAACGTCCCTTGCTTTTTCTCTGCCACACTGGTTTGTTTTCCTTTCCCTTGGAGACGGAAGTGAAGAAGAGCAGCTTATTGCTCATGCTAGAGAGAGATTTCAGTCAAGAGATCTCAAAATGCCCAAGTATCAATTTATTTCTGCTGTCTTATTTGTTGGTCTTTGCAATTTACAAAAACTCTATTGTTTCACAGTCACAAGTGTAAATTCCTGTCAAGCTGCAGTCTCTTATCTTGTTAATCAATGCAACTCATGCTGACTCTTCACAGGAGTGTACCATTACTAGAAAGTGGATTATTATCCATCAACAAAGTTGCAGCTCTTGATTACTGACCTAATTACTTAATTCAGCACATGTAACTCTGAGGGACAGGATAATGTTGTGGAATTGTTGAATTCTAGGTGTTCAAACCATTTCTTGTAACACCACAGGAGTGCCAGACCAGGGTGTCTGTGTGCTAATAACCATGGCATTCTGTTAAGGGAACTTTGCACAATTTATCCTGATGATCTGCTTATATCAGGAAGGAGATAATTAGTATTTCTTAGTATTTCTTAATAAAAAGTCCTATTCTGGGAGTTTGTAGATAGTCCCTTTTGCCAACTTGTCTGAGAAATTTAATGGATTCAGGATTTTCCCTGATTTTTCATTGGCACAATTATTTTATACTTGTAGAGGTAAAACTAAGGCAATCATACTTTGGCCAATATGTAATGAAAAAAAAAAAAAAGGATGAAGAAGAATCACTCTCTGAGCATCCTCCTCAGCACAGCCTCTAAGCATGAGCAAAATATAGATGTAGAAGTAATTTAACATTAAGAAAACCAAACCCATATTCAGTTACAATCCCTTGAAATTACCCCCTTATGTTAATCCAAACCCCAAAGTCCATTAGTAACAATAAATTTAAATGTTCATTGTCCCTGAATTTGCCTAGAGAAATAAGATACTTTAGTTAGAGATTTTATGGTGGTGTTCTAAGTGTGTTAATCAAATATTTGCTTCTTTCTCAATTATACTCTTCTAAAAGATAACCTTCACAATAGACAAGAGGCTTATCACTGAGAGATCCAACCATTCAAAGACTGAATATGTGACCATGGCATTTTTTTTTCAGATATTCTTTCTCATATAGAAATGATGAAATCCAGCCCCAGACCAATGCCCTTTAGAAAGGCATCTGTAGAGAGTAACACTGAACATCTCTATCATATACTCCAGAAAATAAAAAAGTCTTGCGCTAGATGCCCGTCAGAAGCTGCTTTTAACAGCATGATGACCTGTAAGTAGTGGTATTATCTATGGGTTCCCTGGGTTGCAATAGGGAGGGAGAATTAAAGCTCATATCAGTTAAGGTTTGCCTCCCATTTTAAAGATTTAAAGTGATATTTGCAGTTTTCTTTATTGCTAAGGGATCTATTATTTGGAAATAGTATGTCCAAATGAGATGGATCTTTTGTGGTGACAGTCACTGGCATGGAACAAATTTGCACTTAAGATACCAAAGGAACCCTGCTCAATTAAGTACAGCCCTAATTGTTAACGTTTATAATTTTTACTACAGCCATACCTACGAGGTCTCACTAATGTAATGATTTCATTGGCATTTATAGAAAAGAATGAGGAACTGTCCCTTCTCCCACAATAGTTTTCTCATGCACAGCTGCACATGGGCCAATATCGATATACATTTTATTATCTGCATTGAAGTGGAGTCCTGAGGCAATAAATACCACTGCAATACATCTGCCTAAAAACCTCCACTTTTATTCCTCTGCCACTAAGTGGGAACAGAGATATTGAGGTTCATGATGATGTTTTGGTTTTTTTCCTGAAGTGATGATTGAATTTGGAGTGGACAAACCTATATTTTCTGGGCTGGTGACTGAATGCCACACCTAACACATCCTCCCTGGCAGTGAAAGTGTTTCTTATTTAGAGCTGCGAGCAATAAGTGCTGTGATCCACCCAGGGGTATAGGGCAGTGCGTGGCTGTTGGGAGTCACACGCTGTCCTAGAAGGAAGCAAATGGGGCAGGCCAGGAATTACCCTCCAGGTCACTGGGAATAGCTGTCAGAACTGGGACTCAGGCTTAGTATTTCTTGCTTTGCAATCTCACCCTAGAATCAGCTCTGATGCGGCTGCACGTTTTACGGCATGTGCAGCAGGCAGGAATGCAGAAGGTGTCATGACAATCTGAATTAAAACAGAATGCTGTCAGTTTTGATTGGGACACCTCAGTGATTGCCTTCATTTCACTTAACACCTACAGGTCTATTTTCCAACCTCCTTCTTTTGTCTGCTATCCCTGTGGAGAGGATGCTCCCCATGAAATTAGATGCAATTAGTATTGTCAACATCAGCAACATCTTTACATTCCATAAAATCCCTGCAACACACAATGAAAGCTAAAATAACAGAAATACTGCTGCAGTGAAAAAGGAGCAAACCCCTGTTTTACCAGCAAGTCAGTAGCAATTCTACTTGAGACTTTATTCATATTAGCAGATGGGGATGTGGATCAGAGAGAGATGGGGGAAGTAATGAGACATCCAATGAAGAGAGCTTCTCTCTCCTCTGATCTATAAACTGAGCAGAGAATAGTTTATGTGCTGTGCAGTCCTCCCAGTGTCTCCCCTCCAGCAAAGAACGCCAGGAAAGACTGCAGAGAGCCTTTCAGGCACCTCAGAAAACAGAAACAATTGTGGAAGCAAACAGATGAGGAGCCTTTGACGGTTCACAGAAACACTTGCAGTGCTGTCTGGATGTCCACCACGGTGTACTAATACACTGAATACTCCACCTCTGCCTCTCATCTTCTGCCCCCAGGCTTCACTTCACACCTGCTTCATTGCTCTGCTTTTAGCTGAGTCCTAGCTGAACAAGCAGAACCACTGTAAAATATCCCAGAAGCTCTTATGAAAGTGCAGTGCCCTGCTCTGTGCACAAAGACTGTCTTTGTGCTCGTATGAAGTCTGAAATGTGGACTCCTGACCTTTTCCCCACAAAGCTACCTCACACAGACCACACACTTTTAGGGTAAGGGCTGCTTATTCTCTGTGTCTGCAGTGCCTGAGATACCAGGGTGCTCTCCTTGGTTACTCGGCAATAAACGCAACTTTATTACTTGCTAACAAATGAAACAGATAATAATGAAGTTCTTCCCCGGAGATAAAATATCTGTTAAATGTACAAGAAAAAAAAATGAACAAGCTCATTTTAATATCTTTGTAAACAGAAAGACCTCCTTAATCAGCATGAAGTTTAAATGAGGTACTTGCTTAGCAGGAACACCTACACAGGAACTGATTTTCAGCAAATTGTCTGAGATGGCCCTCTACCCTGGATAATTTTCAAAGTGATTACTCCATCATGCTGGAGGCTGAGGAGTAGGACATCACAGGTACTACCAGGAACCCATGTCCTCTATATTACAAGCTGTGACATTCAGATCAATTTTCACAATGTATCACATCTCACTTACAGCTGCATTTGGGCTTCAAAGCCAACCCATTTCACTACTCAGCTGCAAGGGAAAATTAACTGTAGCTGCTGTGGCTACAAACTAAAAATGCACGGCTATGGATAAACTGATATTGTTCCGCCGCATGCACTCTAATCTTAAATAAAATCATTTTTATTCTGAAATAATATTTACTATGAAATTAAGACCTACGTAACAATGGAAGTAAAATTAATCTTTCATAGCTGTATTGCTTTTCATAGTAGAAAATGAAAATTCTTGCAGCATTGATTATTACCCTGCACTGCTAAAGTGATCGATTAACCATCGATGCGTGTGTCAGCATTCACCTTGGCTGGTTCCAAGGTGGCCATACTGCTCATTCATTTGGCAGCTTCTGCTTTTTACCACATTTTATTTTCAGCCTTCCTCCATATAAGATTTCAGTCTTAAGGGCCTTGGCTACATGGTCACTGTCCACAAAGTAAAACTAGGACACTGCAACAAATCAATGCAGAAAATGAGAAGTTTATTAAGGATGGAAATTATTTGATCAAATGTAGATACTTCTGAATATCTGACCTCTGAGCTGGCCATCCTCATCTTCTTTGATAGCCAACAGCCCTCATGTGAGGCCAGATTCCTCTCTTCCTAACGTAGATATTGAAAATAGGTCAGAGGAATTGTACCCTAAACAGGCTAATTTCTCTCCACTGACTATAAAGGAAGTCCAGTATGAGTAGCATAGATAGAGATGTTCACACATTCTTACTTGCTTGTGTGTGTCTTGCTTGTATCACCTCTTTGGTGGCTTTGTTTCACTGCTGTATAACTGGAGATTTATTTTCCTTTGAAAAGCATATTTTATCTCTGTGGACAAGAAATATCACAGAAGTTAAATGCTTTTAAGAAATTATCTTTTCTGTTTTGCTAAATGGGCTAAAATTAATTTTATCTAGTTAAAAGAAATTAATGTATTGAAATCTAAACTGAATTACTCACAGGAATGATTTAACTTATAAACATAAATTGTTAGTCTGATGACCCCTCACCCACAGACCAACAACACAGGCTGTTTCTCACATGTAATCACTACACTGTAAGAACTGAGTAACTCCTGTTAAAACAGAACAAAGTTCAAAACCATATCTGAATTGCTGAAATCTCAAATTGAAGTCTGATGACCTTATAGTCACTTTTGATATAAAAAGAAAATCCAGATTTATGTTTCTGCCCTAAACTCTGTAGCCTGTAATGAAAAAGAGTACCAGGTTTGAGAAGTCTAGTTCATAAAGAATAAAGAAGTAAGTTGTCATTCATCCTGCTGGGGACAGGCTTTTATTAGACAAAGACAGTGTCACACCCCCAGGAGACCTCTGCCAGAGAGCCTCAGGAATATTCCTTTAATTTATATTTGAGATGACAGGCTGGTATTTCTGCATCACACTGAGCAGATCCACCTGTTTCAACCACACTGGGATCAGTCACTGCCTCTCTGCGCTCCTCCATCTTCCAGCACTCTTAAGTCAACAAGAGTAACTGCATTTGACATCTCTAAGCTCTTCCAAGGAATATCTGAAAAGCCAGTTGATTAAAGTGGCTCTAGAACTTCAGTACAAAGCATCATTTAATCAGCCCCCCAAAAGGAAAAAAGCACATAGAGCTAAAGAGTACAGTAGTAAAAGAATCCTGTGTTTTACATTTATTCTCCTTGTTTAGTCTTTTATTTTTTAGTAAGTTACTCTAAGTTTAGATAAGTAATTTTAGTTTGAAACAGCACTGTCCTGCTTCCAACAGATCCTCTCTGCATCATTCTTATGAATTTGCTTGTCACTGTTCACTCAAATCTGTCCCAGCCTCCCCTAGGTCAAGAGAACCTCGACACCAATTCCTAAAATCCACAAAATTACAGTTCAATTATGGAACTTGTCTGGCCACACAGAGAATCACTACATAATATTGAGTACGGTTCATATCTACCCCTGTGAAAACTCTGCATAACTCCTCTTTGCAAACAAACTCTGTGTTTTCTTCTTCCCTGCCAGTTCTCAGCACTGCCTATGCAGCTGTGGCAGTCCAGGACTGGACCCAAGAAATCAGTCCTGAGCTTTGGAATTGGTTACTTTGTTCCAGGTGTCTCCTTTATTCCAGCATCCTTCACAAGTTACCCCACCTCAATTTATACTTTCAGGAAGTTATGAAACAAGAATAGTGACATTTCCCAGTTAGAAGAAACATATTCAAAGCCTGTTCTGGTTTGCTGGAATTTATTATGCTGGAACAGTCAGATCCTCACCCTTTTTACCCCTCCTTTTTTCTGGATAAGGCTGCAAGCATCTTTAGAGGACCTAGATTGCAGCACTGAATAAACCTAATACCTAAACCATAAACAAAGCCCTTGAGCCCGAAGAAAGAAAAACTAAACTTCTGATAGTCCTAAAAAACACAATGAGAGAACACCACTTAACCTTTAGTTTTGACTACACCTGGGAAATTCCATCACCTCTGGGCCATTACAGCTGTGCCGATTAGACCTGCTCTCAGCAGGGTTACTCAGGATGGAGGATTAAAACAGTAGTGTCAGCTGATAGTTCATCACTTGTAGATGAACAAGTGGGACACTTTTAGATTTCCCAGTGGAGGATAGGCCCTCAAGGCTGCTTTGTGCCTTATCAGGAAGGAAGGGGAAAGAAAAAAACCTAAAAGCACTTTGCTTTGACTTCTACCTTCAGTGATACAGCACTTTATTTCCCAGCAGGAGGCTCAATCTTGTAAAACAGATTGCACCATAAAAAAAAAATTTAACTGTCACTTGAAAATGCTGAAAATGAGACATTAATGCTGCGTTAAAGAAATTATGTATTTCTTTAGTATTGTATGTGCATCAAACTTAAGTTAATCTCATCAGTCAGTTGACTGAGAAATGAAAAGCTGGTTTTGAAATACTGAAATGGCTTCATTTAGAGATAGTTTTTAATGGACCAAAAAAAAAATCCATCTACACACAACCCTAGCAATCAGTATTTAAACTTTTCAGGAGAAAAGAAAGTAATTCTCAATATTTTCCATTTATGAAAGTAGATCTTGATACTAATACACCAAATGTAAGCAATTATTACTAATTTTGGTAATAAGCAGAATGACATGATTATTTTTTGAACTTGCAAGATTTTTTGACAAGTTTTGACTTGGAAAAAAACTTCAAAAAAGGAAAGAAAAAAAGTATTTTCAACAAATTAGGATCAGAAATGAGAAATACTTAATCAACCCCCATATTAATGAAACACATTTAAAAAAAAACAACTTACATTGGGATGACTACTTTCAGGCTTGTAAATTTCTTGTTAGACCCAAATTTTTTCAGTTCTTATCTACCTTCATATTGAAGATTTCCCATGTCCTTTTGAATTCTTTATCTGACACCACAGTCATTTTGGAGACTAATTTTTGCTAGCAATTGGATTGTAAATCTTAAATTATGGGGGATTTTGGGCCAATTACTGTAGTTTCATTCTGCTCTGAGCACCATGGGAGTCCATGTCCTCACAGGCATTAAAGTCAGACTCAGTCATTCATAATTAAAGGGTAATGATGCTATCATGTCTCAAATCTCACAATATCTTTGCTTTAGCTGTTCAGTCAGGCTCACCAGTTAAGAGAATTTGAGTGTACTCAAAACAAGAGCTCTCCCAGAAGATTCCAACAGACCGGGCAGCTCCTAAGATTCTGTAGCTCTGGCCCCTTGTGCTGTGTGGTGGAAAATATTTTTCACCATCATGCTGGAGAAAATGCCTCAAGAACAAGCAGTGGAAATGAGTAAGGACTTGTGGTCAAAGAATGGAACAAATCCCACAGTCAAAACACAGACGAGGCAAGCATGGAACAAGATGGACTCAAGACCTTTATCCGTAACACTGAGGACAGATTGGAGGAAATAGACCAAGGAATTCTTGTGGGTAATATAGATTCCTGGGGAACTGGATTTGGGGAGGATAAGAAATTACTTTGTAACATTCAGTCTCATTTTCCCAGAAAACAATCAGAACCAGGCTTGCTTTTGTCTTAACAAAAGCAGTATGTGGTTCTTGGGATAAGTCAGGCAAGGACAGATTAATTCCCCATGCCCAAAGAGCCCTTTCCCAATCTTCATCCTTAAACATTGTTGAGTGACTTTCCTTACTTCCACTCCTCTCTCCTGGAAAAGCCTTCAGTCAAAGAGAAACTGCTTTACTGTTCTGGATGTTCTACAAACCATCAGCAAACTCATAAACAACTTCCATCATGAACAAACACTTTGACATGTTAGGGATGCACTAGTCAAACAATGGAATATCACAGCACACACCTATTTTATCTCCTCATAGATGCAGATTATGGAAGCTTGGAAGAAAATAAACATCTTAGGTTGTCAGTGTAGATTTATGAAGGGATCACGCGGCACAGTGGTCTACCACGAGTTCAGATGGTTTCTTTGCTTAGAAGCAAATGAACCCATTGTTAATTTGGGGAGGACGGGGTGTTGTTTGTTTTTGTTTTTTTCTAAGTACACACAGCTAACAAAACCAGCTACCTCCTTCTTCCCCAAACCTCACACTCCACAGCACTCTGGCATTGCTTTCTTGTAAACTGGAGCTTGTGCTGGAAGTTAGAATCCACGTCCTATCATGGAAGTCAAATCAGTGCATCAGAGTGATAAGACTCAACACCAGTGAATAAAAGCTTCTGCAGTGATCTTATAAACCTGTCCTGCAGGCAAACTCTGCTCTACTTTCAGACGTCTATTGCAACAGTACAGAATGTGGGAATTTGGAAACAAACCACAAGACTTGTGCCCTTATTTGCATGTTAATCCCTTCAACGCTTTTCCATGTCACAGCTATTTCAAAGCTTGCAGATATTAGTGTCAATCCTGACTTCAAAGTGAAAGTTCAAGGCCTTTGCTTATGTGTGCACCAGACTCTAACACAGTAAATGACTGGTTCTTTCCCCACAGTTAAGTTCTTTGGCAATACACTTTGAAGTACAGTGCCAAAAAAAGGCACCGGTTGCAAATCTCTGACAGATCACACCAAATTCTGTCATGGTGAAGTAAAATAAATCAGAAGTATTTTTCTATGAACAGGACAAAAATAATGTTCAGAGCCCAAAAAATGCACATGAAATCCCATTTGTTATTAGCCTTCTGACTACAGGCAAAAAAACAGGAATGTTTTATTACATAACATAAGATGCCTTAACACTTTGCCTTTTCTTCCTTGAAGAACTTGAGTAAGCAGACAATAACTATGGGAGAAATACCACGGTGCTGTTCTTCTGCTCTTTCTCTGAGCTCTTATTTGCTCTAGGAAACCTGGCTTGGCTATCTCAAGGGCCCTGGCCTCTCACTCCCCGCAGCAGTTCCAGAACCTTAGGTGAGGTTGATGCTGTGCCTTAATAACCTCAGAGGGCAGCACTCTCCTGTTTTTCAAGTCCCCAGGGTTTCATTAGAGGATCTGCTAAATCAGGCTTGTATAGTCTGTCATTAACTGCAGAATTTAATTACGCTGATTTGCATTTAGGAGAGACTGAAGCTTGCTGAGTTGTTGCTGCTATCATGCTGTGTTTATCTTTTACTCTGTTTTCTGAGGGTTTTTTTACAGTGCATAAAGGTCAGGGGGGCAAATATTCTCAGTGCAAAGCCACTCCTCAAGATGCAGTGACACTGGGGACTTGGGGAAATGCTTACTGGTAAGGGAAGAGACTCAGCAGCAATACTGGAGTGTACCTACCCCACACATCAGAACAGCCTGGTATAATCAAAAGAAATTATGAGGAGAGCAAGATGATCCATTGAGTTTCTGAAATGCACCCAAGGGACATACATTTGCAAACTGCTTATTTAAAACACATGAGTTCCCCGTACCCATAATGTCATTGAGAAAATGCCTGCTGACTCCAACAAGAGCTCTGCTAAGCTTGACACTTTTGGTAATCGCATCTGTGTTGCTGAACTGCTGATCAAGCTTTTTTCTCTCTTTTAACTACATCACCCTGGATGAAGAATTGATAAAAAAACATCCCAGATTGCTCTCTCACTGTTGGAGTTTCACTGATCTTTCCTGCAGTATTAATATGGTTTATATTCTAAGTATTGACAAAAAGCAGCAATTTCCTTCAGAGTTCTTGCAGTGTCAGTGGAGAACAGGAATTGTGCTGCTGTAGCTGAAAGTCTCTTTTCCCATCTTGCAGGGTCTCTACCGCACCGAGCTCCTACTTCAGGTCTCTCTACAACACCACAGGTCTAAGAAGGCCTGTGAAAATCTCTTCCTATTCTCATTCTAAACACAGCCAAACACAATCACTCTGTGCCAAAAGAAAAAGACTGCAGCTGGTAAGGAAATTAAATTTAGTCCAGATCATCCAGTAATGCACTATAACATAAATGATGGAGAGATAACAATCAAGACATGCATAAATGTGTATGCACTTGAAAAGTTTAAGGCTTTATCTAAAAGAGCAAAAACCCATCTGATAACCATGTATTTTTTTCTTTCTGACTGGTGGATGGATTAATAAAGAGAACAATGTATTAACAGTGCTAATATGACATTTACTCTCTACTATTCATTTATCTCACAGCTCTTTTGAATCCCAGTAAATGCTACACCTTTTGCCAATTTTTAAAATGGAAGATTGTAATTCCAAAACCCAAGACATTCAAGACAGTTCATAAATTTTTCTCCAGTGCAGCCCACCCCTTACCAGGCCTTACTTCCCAAAAATGCAGAGATCCTTCACCAAGAATCTTTAATGTGTTTTCTCAAACACAGGAAAAATGGAAGTTTCCTACAGAAATCACTGCTGTAATTCTTGCTTTCACACCATCAGAGTCTAAAAGATTGTCTATTAGAACATAAAAAGAATTGTGCCTCATATTTTTTTAGCATTTGGATATATTTTTCATTAGAATTTCTCAACTGAACCTGCATCAAAAAGCTCAAACAAAAATCCAGAAAATCTAAATTACTTCACTATCTTTGCACCCAAACAGCTAAACTCAGGCTCAAAAACATTTCGATGTTTCCTATTAACAGGATATGAAGTCTACTGGAGAGACTGACAGGAATTTTAAAACATGAAGAATTTGTGGAAATTTTTTCACTCTCTTTGAAATTGCTTTCAAGCACCTGCAATGCATTGCTAAGCACTATACAGAAATTATCCTGTTTAAACTATTAGATTTCAATTTACATCAGAGAAAAAAGCATTTGTGAAGTATTTATATATACACAAAGAAGCATAACATTAACTGCACTGTGGAGATGTTATCACTTACAGCCACTGAGTGCCTCAACTACAAATTAGAGGGTAATTAATTTAAAATAGTCCTGTACTAAAACACAGAATAGAGTAGTTAAAAGAAAATGCTGTAATAGTTCCCATGGTAGAATTTTCTTTCTAGAAAGGACATGAATGTTACATCAATTTGCTTAACAATAAGTTTGGAACAAGTTGTAGGGTAGGGCTTACCTTACAAAATACAGGGCCTTAAGCAAGATTTAGAGGCAGAGCTTGACATTAATCCCAAATTTGTCTCAGCCCCACCTTGAGGTCCTGTTTCACCAGATCTCTGTTGCCTGGATTCACAACACAAAAAAGTGAACTCTCTAGCTTGTTTTTTACAGGGTTACAAGCAGTCAAAAACTATTTGATGCATGCTTTGGGACAAGCACTAGAAGACACATAATTGTGGAGGACCAAAATCCCTGAAGCTGCAAAAGGGCAGGGTTGGAGCAGTGCAGCTCCCAGCACTCGCTGCATCACCATTGTGTAAGAGCTGGCCTGCAAACACTCTCCCACAGGAGCATCCCTGCACATGACACTCTCCCCATGGAGCTCCAAGCACAAAACACGGATGCAAGTTGCTCATGCAGTTAAACATTTACAGGTTCAAAACCTTGACTTCCACCCAGGCATCAGATGAGGGGGAACTACATCAGATCAGGGACAAAATATTTTAACTGCGTATTTAACTTTCCAGCAAGCATGTTTTTTCTTATGGAATAAACCTTGGTTTTATATACATATAATGCATTTGTCCTTCCTAAATTTTTCTTTAGACATGTACGTAGAAACCCACAGTGAGTGAGTTACAATCAAGAGATAGCATTTTTCATGGAGAGAATTTCATTCTTCTCAAGCACTTAGGAAGACAAGTGTTTATGTGATGTCTTTTCCTCCCACCCCGTTTACTGAGATATTAACATAAGTTTATTGTAGGTCATTAACTTCAGGTTGTTTGGTGTTTTTCAGCGTATTCAAATGTGTCTGTAAGTTCAGTCCACACACTTGGAAAAATGAATGTATATAACAGTGGTGAATAATATATATGCATTAAACAAAGTTCTTCCTTCTTGAGGAATACTTCATGCTTCCTAAAGCCAAACTGGCAGAACCCTCATATCTCAGGTAATTGTGCTCTTTGCAGCTGCTTTACATTATTCTGCAGGAATTCTAGGGCAACAAACAATATTTTTTTCTGTGCTTCTTCAAAGACACTCAAGAGAAGCAGTCATTCATACTACACATTTTCAAATGCCTATGTAAATTCTTTCAGTTATTTAGCCATTTTTGATGTTCAAAACATTACTTTAAATGTAAAAAGTGTTATTTTTAATTTAAAAAATAATAGGATTAGTGGTGGAGGCTTTCTTTACAGTGGCAAAATCCTGTGAATTTCACGGCAATCATGAAGTACTGCATGATTTCCCACAGTCTTCCCCATTGATTCCTTTTGTTTCTTTTTCCCAAAGCAACCTGTGACTGCAATAAGGTAAATCAACAGCTATGCATTACTTCATTATAGTGTTGCTATTAATGTTTTACGCTTTCTAATGATGAAGAGAGACTTCCTGTAGTAAAAACTGTGCATAGATCACAGAATGGTTTGTTTTGGGAGGACCCTAAAGATCCCTGCCATGGACAGAACATCTTTCCCTAGACCAGGTTGCTGAAAGCCCCATCCAGCCTGGCCTTGAGCACTTTTAAGGATAGGGCATCCACAGATTCTCTGGAAAACCTGTTCCAGTGCCTCACCACCCTCACAGAAAAGAATCTCTTTCCAAAATCCAATCTAAATCTGCACTTTTCCAGTTTAAATCTATTACCCCTTTTCTCATCACTACATGCCTCTGTCAGAAGTCCCTCTCTGGGTGTCACACAGCCCTGGTACTGGAAGGACCTCTAAGGTCTCCCGAGAGCCTTATCTTCTCCAAGATGAACAACCCCAACTCTCTCAGCCTGTCTCCTCAGGAGTGGTGCTCCATCCCTCTGAGCACCTCAGTGGCTCCCTCTGAATTCACTCCAACAGCTGCACATCCCTCTTGTGCTGGGGTCCCAAGCTGAGAGCAGTACTCCAAGTACACCTCAAAATATACAGATTGCTGGAAAGCACGTGGCTGTTTTCCCAGGAAACTAAAAAATAGCTTAAAAATGGCCTTAATAAAAGACAAGCAATTTCAATGAATAAAAAAATAATTTAAAAAAAAAGGACTTTACAGACTGCTTCTTCTGCCTGTAATAAAGCTGCTATCTGTAAGCTGCATCCTGCAAACAAGTCCTTATAGAGCCAGGACTTGAATTTGCAGAATGATTGTATCACCTAGACATATTAATTCTGAAGAAAAGACGTGAGGTCTGAATTATTAAGGAAGACTGTCACTGAAGTTTTCATTGAACATCTGTATCCTGAAGCTATATAAATGTCACAAAAAGCCACAGCACTTTGGCTCTGGTTCAGGGTATTTCTTAACCAGTCAATCAAACTACCTTTGTATTTAAAGCTAAGGATATGCACAGTGTTTTCTGCTAAATCAGGCCTCAGATTACCACTTCACTTTATGAATCTGTGACTATCATGTTTCTAAGTATAACCTGAGGGTCTTAAATTCCACAGAAAATACTTCTAGACCTCAACACAACCTGCTTGTCTATAAAGAGGGAAAACTACTACATATTAAACTAGGAATTCATAGTCCATTTGCTGTTCCATGTCAATTCCCCTGGTGAAATGTTGGTGTCCTTGTTCATTAAAAGTTTAAACACTTTCAAAGTATATTAATAAACAGCAAATAAAGGCTAAGGACCTGTTTACCCTGAGATTCTTGGAATGCTACATGTAAATTTACTTTGTAGATGGACAAACTACCACATTAACTATCTGCAAAGATAGTCCCATATAGAATTTAAATGCCTTTAATTTAGCTCGATCTACTTCATGAGTAAAATAAACAAAATTTAATGGAGGCTACTTTAATTCTGAATGAGAGTTCTGAGCAGCTTAAATAGCCAACTGACAACTTTTCAGTTAATTCACAGAATCACAAAATGGCTTGGGTTGGAAAAGACCTTAAAGATCATCTAGTTCCAACCTCCCTGCTACATGCTGGGACAATTTACACTAGACCAGGTTGCTCAGAGATCCATCCAACCTTCCCTTGAACACTTCCAGGAATAGGGCATCCACAACTTCTCAGATGAACTTTGCTGAAGATCTCCAAGTGGATGATCTCTGACAGTGCCCAAAGAGAAATAACAAGAAGCAGGTGGTCTTTTATAAATGCTTCTCCTCATTTGCAACATGCTGATATGGAACAAGGCAGAGGATAGCACTGCTGTGTTTTCATCCTGGCTCCTGCGAGACTAATTGTGGCTGTATTTTAAGAAGATGCCATTCTCGTGGTACCTTTGTACAGTTCTTTGCACACAGGATTCCACTGCAATCAAATGAACCAGTGTCAAATGAATACCCGTGTGCTGTCTGACAAGAGGAAGGCTGAGGTCTGGGGGCTACAAACCAGGAAGTGGGGCAGGCACTGGTCCAGCCCCGTGCTGAGCTCACCCTCAGCCTTCCTCACTGACGGCGGCGGACAACGCCGAGCACCGCGGACAGCGCCCAGCACCGCGGACAGCGCCCAGCACCGCGGACAGCGCCCAGCACCGCGGACAGCGCCCAGCACCGCGGACAGCGCCCAGCACCGCGGACAGCGCCCAGCACCGCGGACAGCGCCCAGCACCGCGGACAGCTCCTGACGCAGCACTGCCCACTCCTTCCCACAGGATTTTAAGCCATGCCGAAAGCCCGTCCAAAGAAATGTCTTTGAATCCATACCCAGGGGTTAAGGTAGCACAGCACCGGTCGATCTGAAAGTGCAGTGTTCAGGCTGGGCTTTTCCAGGCCACTTGGAGGATTATTCTATTTCCAGAGAACCAGGCATTCAAATCTCATCAAGGCTTTTGGAAAACGTTTGACTAAGCAGCAACTGTTATCCTTTAAAAAGGATGCTCATCCTTCAAAGCTCATCACTCAAAGCTCACTTAAGTAATGAGTTGATTCTGTGATTCCAAATGTCCAAGGCCTGAAGGGAACCACAACTGAACTACAGCCTTGGGTTTCTTCCCTGCTACTGTAAGTAAAGACTGAGGAGGAATTCTTGTAATATTCGACCTGGATGTAGAAGCACCTTCCCGGTGTGCCCTGCTGTCAGTTAAATATACTCAGGATTAGGTGGGTTTATTCTTTATTTCTAAAGGCATTGTTTGTGCATGTATGATAAATACAAATATTACTTCTCCACATAAACAGTCAGCAAACCTGCTTTTGTACAGGAGCAGAGTGCTGACATCTTGGTGTAAGTGCTGAGCTGGACTTAAAATGGACAAGCAGAACAGTGATACAGTGCAAAGAACCAGTACCTTTTAATAGTGTCTGTCATCCAAGGATCTCTAAATGCCTTTAAGGTTACTCCTCAGCAAGCTGAGCAATACTCCCAAGTGACAGACAAACGTTAAGTTGCCCACTTTACAAATGGCTGAACACAGATACAATGAGGCCTGTCAGAGAAAATTTGAAGAAATAGAGATTTTTCGCACACCGAAGTAGCTGCAAAGCCCTGGCACAAATATGTTACAAAGGAGTAATATGCCTTACTCTTCAAAGGAGGACCATACTGCATCAGCAGTATATATACTGAACCAAGAGACCACAACTACTCTCAATGTTGGTCCAGACTACCCTCATCTCCACACTTATCTGACAGGTAAGCAGTCATATTTGACATATAGGAAAAGGAAGAAGGACATGGTATTGTCATCTCAGAGGTAGATGGAGAAAGAAAGGCATGCTAAGATAAAAAAAATAATAGAAAACCCTATATTGCCTTCTACCACTTTTGCTGTCTCACAAAATCAAGGCAACATTAATTTTGTTCAAGTTTGCAAGTCTATAACAGTAATGCCTGTAGTAGCTCTTTTGGCACAAGAATTAATACTTCACCTTTAGAAAGGTTTGAAAAATCAATATACTGTGAGTTTCCACCAGAGACAGTAATTAAAAAAACCAAACACCCAAACCTTCAAATGAAGTGATTCTTTTATATCATCTGCCCAATGACTGTCTGAAGTTTAATTGCTCTAACTTTTAGCAATGAATAATAGCCACCTGTACAACAATTTGATTAGAGAGCACAGTTTCCATTCGTTATAATTAAAAATCATGTTCAATGTCTTTCACTTCATTGGTCATTTGGTTGGAAAATTCAGAGTCATTTATGAAAGTGATAATCAGGGTCATTTATAGATCACTCCACTGTACTCAAAGCCCCACAAGTCTCTGCTGTGCAGTGCTGGGGCAGACTAAATGTAAAGGAAATAAAAACCTTCTCTGCAACAAAACCATCCTTTAGTCTATTTGGGTCAGTTTACTGACAGCCATGAATTCTTGTCATTACAACAGAGAAGACTGAAGATAGCATGGGTAGAAATACAAGGTACTCATGCACTGCAGCTTGGTGATGAAGTATCAGTACTGATTTTAAAAAAAAACCACATCACCTCATTCTCAATAGCAGCTGGCACCCAAACTTCACAATAGAGTGTACAGAAATATGCACCTACATTGCCAACAGCTAAATCCAGTGCTTTGGATTCAATATTTATCAATTGCATTTTGCAAAAATATGTACTGAAGTGCTCCTGGCCACATTGCTGAGGGAAAAAAAAAAAAACAGCAAGAAATAGAAACACTGGAGTATAACATCCAAATTCTCTCCTGGTGAAGCTCAAAAGACTGCCTCTCCCAGCAAAATAAACCCATGACCCACATATACACCATAACACTGTAATGGTACACAGAGAAACCATGGAGGAGGGCATGACTTTCATCCCACAGTACATCTGTGATGACAGAAAAGGCCTGAAGGAAAGAGAAGGCGGAAGCTAGATCTTCCATGCTGGGGAGAAAAACAACCACGTTAGGACTACAGCTAAAAACTTTGTTACTGATGTTTTCACAGAGTTAAGTTAGACAGTGATCCAGAGGAACACAGTCCATGTAAGGAGTAACAACACTGCAAGAACTGAAACGGTATTTAAACCACTAATCCTTTGCAAATTAGCCCTGAAGAACTGATTAAATGTTATGCTTCAGCACTTTTCTTCTTTTTTCTTCTACTTCCTTCTAAAGGAGCTCACATGACTTACAGTGTAAACTTTGAGGGGTCTCCTTTATGAAAAAACAGCAAATGTCCAGGCCAGCTTTGGTGCACAGCTCTTTTCTGGGTCAGTTGGCACCATTCTTGCAGATCACCACTGGCTACCCTGGGACACTGGGATCTCTCACCCCAAACACACACCACACCACACCACACCACACCACACCCCACCACCCAGGCAAATCTGCTATGTAGGAATAAGGATTACCCTCAGAGACAGCATCGCTCCAGGAGCTATCTGTCTAAAGCCCACACATACATCTCAGTAGATTTAGCAAGGCAAACAAGGACAGAATAAACTGTATTTAGGTCAAGTGAACCAAGAGGGGACTGTGATCAAGGTCAAGTTTAAATGTAGTCAGGGCGTGACAGCAGCTCTAGTAGATCTATCCAAGCAGGTCCAGGATGATATTAGATTAGTCATAGGAACGTGGTGCTCAGAGCAGCTGACCCAGATTCACTGCCAGTGACTGGATACTTGAAAACGGGATGAAGAATGCCTTTATGTGCCATGGTTTCACCTTGGGCATCATTTCCCACTCTGTGCTCATCTGGAAAGACACAACTGCATATGACATGCATGGAGAACCAAGACTGAAATGGGTGGTACTGATAACAGAGGGAAGTTCCCAAATGGGATTTGGATCCATATCCATCTAGGCATGTTAGAAAGTTTTGTCCATTTGGAGACTTTGAAATGGTCTGCTTGAAACCAACTCATGGTGCATGCCAAGGACTTTAGGGATGCCTGCAGTATTCATTAGTGCACCCCTGGTAATGACTGACTTTGAAAGTACATTTTTTAAAAGAATATTCATGGTTGCAAAGGAGCTATCACATTCTTATTGTAGAAGCTGTAATGACTCTCTGAGGCGTCAACACAAAGAAAGCTATGCACACCCATTACAGATCCCAAACAGCAGCTCTCTTTCTGATGAAGACAGAGAAACAAGACACCCCTCAGTAACTTTCCATCCTGTAGAGAGTTGTAGTTTAAATCCTGCTCACTTTATCCCTACCAACAACCTGAAAGGAGTCAAATCAGGCTAGAAACACCATGCTGAATATTAAAGAGGTTGTGAATGCAGACTGTGGTCTTGCATAAGCAAAGGATGAATTAAGAACAGACTAATAGCTTGTGTCTAAACATGCTTTTTTCACTCCATTCAATTTACAATACATTTTTAATGGTATTGACAGGCTGTAGATGGATGGGAAAATTATGTGCTAAAAAGCAAAACTGAGGTGAGAAAAGGAAATTAAATCCCCATTTAGCCAAAAAATTATTTCAATATTTGTTTTCCTTCCAAAGCAAGATGAAAACAAGGACTGTTGAAACTTCCCAGTAAACAAAATTTCAGTTCCCATCAATCAAACTCTCTAATTTTATTAAAATTGAAATAATTAATTTTCCTCATATTGTTTATATAACATAAAAGCAAACAACCATCAAGGATTACATTTCAAAGCTTTTTTCAGATATCAGACTTTGACAGAGTACTCTAACTTGTCTTTTTCTAAACACTGCATTATCAAAACCATAATGTTCCTGTATGAGCTTAATGGCAGAAATACAGAAAGAAATATTTGATCTGAAAATTTTATACTAGACTCCACTATCTGCCAGAATTTTCTTATCAACTGAAATATTATCAATTTACTGATACATAGGAGATTGCCTGATCCAGTAAAAAAAGTTCGTTTCTGTGCACTGTGACAAATTCTGCTTAGATTCATAATAAAACCCTGACTCAGCCACAAACATGGACATGATTAGAAGACATTATCCTCAGTTTTCTTTGTAATTTAGCATAAACCTGTTCTACAAGTGTAGCCTAACAGTTACTGTACAGATTTACAGATTCCAATTATCCCTTATTGAACACTGTACACTCAATAGATCAATAGCATTTTTATCATTTAATGTAATTCTAATTATGGACAAGTACTTCAATTTAGCACTGTAAGACACAGTTTATGCACTAAACAAATAGAGCTGGATACTATGGGAGTTTAAAATACCTCAGTCAAAACTCAGAAAGAAAGGGAATGGAAGGAATTATCACCCCTATTTTACAAATGGGAAATGGAGGTCAAGCCCATTGAGAAGCTCCAGGCAGGATGCAGTTCCCACAGAAGGAGGTGGCAGAGCTGCCTTGCAGTGACACAGCTACCCTGTGTATGGCAGCAGCATGAGATCTGTCCAAGGTCACATAGGAAATCAGTATCATATTCCCTCTAAATTCAAATTTGTTGCATGCCAATCTAAGCATATTCATCGCAGCACAGTGCTTCTCCTCAGAAAGCATGAGGTGTCTCAAAGCCTGTGTGAAGATGAGCTGAGGATACCAGAGTGGCCTCTGCTCAGCACAGAGCATTGCACCTATTGGAATTTAAATGTGGGGTTTCCTTTAAATTTCATTTTTTATGACTAGAGCAAACACAATGCCTGCTGGTTAAGTAACTCACCCCCTCAATCCCATGCAAAGGCCCTACAGTTCAACAAATCACAGTTGTCTTGCACATCCTGCAGCCTCCAGCAGTCAGGAAACCTTTAAAGCCATTTGACTGCATGCAGCTTTGGCAGGCAAACAAAGTGGGAACAGTGAAATGTTACCACACTTTTCAATCATAGTGGACACCAAGGGCAGCATATACTGTGAGAAGAAAACTGTGTGGACTATGGGGCTCAAGTGACACATTCATATAAAAGATTTACTGTTCAGATTAACATGCTGAATTTTGATCAGTTACTTTGCATTTCATTACCATAGGTTAGTCCTTACTCTCGTTTATAGTCAAATCTCTAGACTTACTTTTCTTCCCATGGCAGGACACATTTGCATTAACAACTTCTTCAGTTGCTCCATATCATAGCAATGTGGCACAGGCTTTTCAGTCAGACTGCATGACATATATTTCCACTCCAGCACAGCATATACAGAAGTCCATCAATATTCTTTTGCTTCTCACTCCAGTCTGTCCTTGCTGTAGCCAATTGTTAATGCCTTTCTTCCTATCATGAAGTTGTTTCTCTACAGAATCACCAATGCCATTTTTGCCTCTCCTCACACCTTCAGCATACATGCCTACTGCTTGCAAAGTGTTTTACAAACAATACAGTTTTTTAGGACTTTCACTAACAGCTGCCTCACACTCTCTTGTCCTCTCACGGATGCATGCACTCCATTTTACTGAAATGGTCTTTCTTGCTGATGGTGCTCTGTCTCACCTCATACCATAAAGTGTCTCCCTGCATCTCCTCTTCACCCTTGCTGGTTTTACTCTCATGATTTACAGCATTTACAACCAGCCTTTCCAAAACTAATGTCCTATTTGCCCACAGAAACAACACAGCCTGGTTTATCTCCCTTTAGAAGGACTCTGAGAATGGAAAAGCAGTAAAGCTGAAATGGGATTCAATTAATAAAGAATTAAGGTATAGCAGCATAATTAATGTTAGTCCATTTCAGACAGATTTCTGGAAAATAGGTCCTGTCAAACAAATCCAATTTCATTTCTTGATTAAATTAAAGCTTTGATTGATAAAGGTAATGGAGTAGGCATGACAGACTCAGACATTTGAAAACACACTTGGCTTCATTATTTGAACACATTCCATCATTATATTTTGACAGCCCCCAACCACCCCACTCTAATCTTTTCCAGTCACATCTTTCAGTGGCATGAGTGTCATCGCAGGGTTGGGGAGGTCAGGAGATGTGACCTTCCCCCATTCCCATATCATGTGTGACCTACCACAATGTACAGATCCTTATTTTTAGCATGCAGCAAATGACCAATATCTATTCCTGAGCACGTGTGAAATGAGGGTAACAGGCTCCAGTGCAGTACCTTATGGAAGAAGATGGTATTTATCAGCAAAATTTGAATATGCTGGTTTTATCCATTCACTCATTCTCTCTCAGAGTTCATCCATCACAGCGTCAAGTGCACCAAGATGTGTGTTCAGGTAGTCTGGGTGAGATGATTTGCATGTGCCACAGCAGACAAGGGATATCAACTATTAAGTTCTCATCACAACACTCATTTTTCCTTGACTGGCAATGACAAGTCAGATTTTTGGCAGATCTTTTATAATTTTTATGAGTTAACAGTTGAGAACAAGTGGTCCTTTGTTTCCAAGTTTTGCCTGCTTAGGCATTCCTAAGTATTAGTGAGGCTGCAGCTCAGTAGCTGATTTTGTTCATACGGAGTATGTCTGAAAAATACACATTGGTTCAGTTGGTGTTGGCATAACAGGACAAAGAATTGTTGCTCCCTGTTGGCATAAGAGGAGAAAGAACTGTGATCACGCACAATGTGCTAGCACCTTGTGACTTTTTAGTGTCCTTAGAAAGTGAGGTCCTGTACCCGAGAGATGCCTGTACTGTGACTTTTTTCAGAGCTCCAGCCTTTTGAGCTTGACACCATGCATATTCCTCAGTTTTATTGCTGGGAACAATGTTCTTTGTTACCAGCACATGTCATTCTTCTCACGCTAATTTCACTGTTTTTTCCAGTGTTTACAGAAACATATTTGCATCTGTATTTCATTCATACCAATGTTAATATTTCTGCTACAAGTCTCTACATATGTAGTTACATGAGAGGAAAACCAGCTTACTACAAGAATCTCCAAAAGGAGAAAGCACAAGATACAGAGTCCAGCAGAGTGGATGTGCCAGTCTGACACATTTACAAGGCACATGAGAAATGAATGAATTCACTTTTCAAATAGCAAATGTGTTTACTGGGCTTAGCTTGTGTGATCCAACAGACTCTCCTAGCCTCAAGCAGAATTTCTCCAGTGTGCACCAACAACAAAGACTCTGTGCTATGGTTACTTTAGACAGCTGGGAACTAGATTTTGCATCCTCCAATCCAACACATCCTATGAGCTGCAAGTTCTTGATGTGCCTGTGCTTGAATTCACCAACTGCAACATTCCCTGACATACAGACTCTACCCACAAGCAGAGACTGCATGTCTCCTGACTACAAATTTGACTCTCTCTTTATTTCACTGCAGGAACCAGGATTTGAGCATCTGTATTTCACACGTGGCAATTCACCTCCAAACTGCTTTCCAAGCACTGCTGCTAGCTCCCTGCAAAAGGCACAGTTCAAAAAGACAGCCCATTCCAGAGCCCTACAGAGATGGTGCACACTTAGGACACATCTCGCTCCTAATCTGCTCTCTGCCCTGTCTCAGCCAGCCTTGTAGCCTCAAACCCTGCAGGCAACAAACACATGTTCACACATCACAGAACAAAAACGTCTTTCAGGACTGAATCCTGTTCTTCAAGCTGAAAGAAACCCATGGAAATTATTTCAATTGCAGTAACAATGAAGTCATTTGGGGAGAAGGGAAGTTCCTGCCAAGTAGTGTGCAACATGGACTCATCAGTCACTTCCTGAGAGTGCCTGAGTGGTCACAAGCTGGTTCACGGCAATTCCCTATGCAGCTGGGGCTCTGTTCCTCCCACTGCACCCAAAAGACAAGCGAGCAGGCAACGAATGTTAGCAACCATCAATAACTATCAGTTTAGGATCGACTTAAACTGTGGCTGAAGATTGAAAACTTCCCCTTACACAAATGCAAAATGCCCAAATCCTTCCAGTTTTTCCACTTTAAGCCTTTTCCAGTTTTTCTGCCTCTCTGCAGTCACATCTATTCAGAACGTGTCTTCTTCACTACAGCAAGAAGCAGAGAGCTCAGGAGAGCACTTCAGCCATTTGTCACCATTCTGCAGATCAGCCCACTTTGTCTCAATGTTTTTGGTGATGGCACTGTTAATATGCAATGCTTCACTAGGATGTAACTCTTAAAAAACTTATGGGGTTGGGCTAAAACCAAACAAACAACATACCTGAATGTGAAAATTAAATACTAGGGAACTCTCTAGAAACCAGGAATTCAAACATGATAGAACGGGATGAACAGTGAAAATAGGGGAAACTTTGGAGGAAACCAAGGCAGTCTCTCTCTGAAAATACTGGAAAGCTAAATTTTGTGCCACTGAATTCAGGTAAAATGATTATACTCCCCCTCATCTATTTAATACCTCCCTGAAAGTGTATGCTTTTTCTCCTCATTTTAATCCATCAGAAGACCAGAATAGATAATGTGATGCTCAGTGTTACATTTTTACACTTTGGCAAGTTGCTTCTAGGCATTCTGTGGGGTCATTTTCTTTTCTTCATTTGGTAAATAATAACTCCCTTATTTCTACAATAACCCCCTTATTATTCCATAGATGGATTTCCATGACTCCATCTCATCTTGCTTGCTTTATTGAATAGATGAATAGATCACCTTTGACTTCACATAATTTTGCCTTTTCTTGCAAGACTCTTGAGCATCAAGCCCACTTTTTTGCATCCTGTACTGAATTAGAATTCTTTTGATTCCTTTTTTAAAATTTTATTTTATTGTAGACACAGGCATGACAGACTCTAATATCACAAAGAAACCAGTAAGGACATTATATCTTATGAAAAATATCTTCAATTTATACTTACAGCCAGCTTCAAATCTTAAACACTCCACATCACAAGCAGGTGAGGTTTAAGACAAATACATGCATAATTCATGAAAGCATAAGCATTATTGGTAGCTCTGTAGAATAAATAGTCCTTGGTAGACACTGTGCATTTGAAGGATGCACCACATTCATGCTAGCAATATAGAGCCAAATTTGTATTTATGGGGTACTTGCAATCCATTCAATTCTGTTTCCATTTGAACACACTGGTGAAATACAGTGCAATATTCTATTTCAGTTACCAGCACAAGATGCACAACTCGCGGCAGAGCTCCCGATAGCCAGAGACCACAGAAGAGCTGATGGCTGCACAGAGTCCACCAGGGATCTTGTTATACCAATCTAATTAACCTGGAAAATGCTCAGCTAGCACCATGCTCTGGGCTCACACACAGATGGAAAATGGGCTGTTCAACTATTGTGTGTGCAAGGCAGGCTTCTCATAACTCCCAAGTCAGCAGAAACATTTAAGCATATGCTTACCATTAATGTTAAACAGGTGCTTAAGTACGCTGCTGAGCAGGGAACATAACAAAGAGTACGCCTCTGGAGAACATGATTTTTGCTTTAATTGCTGTTGCATAGGATTTATTTGCTACCCTTAGATATTACCAATGGCCTTCTTTCCCTCCAAGACTGCAATTCTGTTAAAATTTGAGTTGGAAAATAGGGAGAGATGCTCTCTTTATAAAAAAAAAACCAAAACACAAAAACCAAAAAACAAAACATTATATATCTGTAAAACCCAAGATACTGGAACAGAGAGGAGCAAATTTTACTTTTAAAATTCATAGAATCTTTTCTAAATTTTGATTCCTATAAGAATGGCCAAGTCCAACCAAACATGACCTTTCTTAACAAATTTTTTAACCCTACAAATGTAGATGTACATGGTTAAGGCAAATGAAGTAAAATGCACAGAGAATAATATAAAATCAACAGAGAATATAACATAACATGAACTTCTTTTCCCTGAGAAAAACTATAAATAGCGAGATCAGGAAAGGCTCATACTGTATGAACTACAATTAATTTCTGAATTACTGCTCTACCCACAGCATTCTATACATCCTTCATGTAGACCACAGATCCAGTTTTTAACAGTCAATAAACTGAGAGCTCATGAATAGTCATATTCCTGCATTACAATCACTTGCTTTACAAACTAGATCTTCATAAGTGGTACTTTCAGCCCCCTCACAGCCGGATGAGAAGGTATTATTATGAGCATATTTTTTACATCCTTATAATTAGGCACTAGAAAAAAGCAATACAAGCTTCTTTCTAGGTTACTTTGGTTATATCATATGCTGCAGAAGAACTACTCAGTATTTACAGAAAACATGCCAAGCTATAATTTCAATTTTTCTCTGTGTTTTTAATAACAGCAGTCCCAGATGATAAACAAATAAAAGTGTTTCATTTTCAGCATGTTTTCCAGTTTAACATCATCAGTGAAAACAAACATAAGCAGAAGTGCAGGCATGCAGTATGCTCTGGGGAACAGCTGATGGAGAAGCTCATGGGGCTCTCCATGGGGGACAACTTACGAGATGAAGTAAAAAATACAGAGTGCTTGTCTTAACCACCTCACTCTTTTTTTATTCTGCTTGTTTTCTTACCATGCAATCCACTTATTTTGTTTTTCTTGTCAACTGCAGCATATATCACTGTTGTTATCTTTTAAAAATTGAACATGGTGGGGTTATGTGTTGAGATTCAGATCTGAAAGCACCTGAGCCTCACACAAAATTCTTACTCATTTCAGCAGGAGTAGTAAACCCATTAAGTTTGGCAAAAGTTTTGCTTGAGTAAGTGCTGAATAATGACTACAAAATGAGGCTCTGCAATATGTGACTGGAATTCATGCCAAGTCTGTCTACACATGCTTGAGTTGACAAAATCTTCCAGCCAGTATTCCCTGTAACCTGAGAGGGATTTTCCACAGCATTGACCACTCTGTTTACCATCCAGTGCTTGACCTTGGCATGCAGTGCTCACCACTGCAGCTCATCCCACTGTGTGGAATTGTTTGTTTTCTCATACTTGCTTTGATTGGACATTTGTGTGCATCTCGGAATAATGCCTTAAGTCATTATTCCACAGTAATTAGCGATGAGATGGTGGGAATACTTCATAGAAACATTGAGTCACACTATGAAAACTTGTCGCAAACAAACTCCTGAACTGGTTGCTGAAGGTGCACTGAATTTGGAATTCTTCTATTGTGCCTTGTAAGTGCACAACTTGGCAACCTCCTATTTACAGCTGAGGGTAGGACTCAGATCCAATTGCACATATAATAATTCTCCCTCAATCAAGACAATTCTGCTGCGTCTGTTCCTATTCTTCACTTCTATAGCAATGAAGAGGATATTGCTGGGTATACAGAACCCACAGTGAAAATTCTGTACTCAGAAACCACCAGCAATGCACACACTTCTTCCCAGCCCACAGAATAAACATAACACAGGTGCTCCAGAAATTCCCAGGACCTCACCAATACCTCCACAGATGCACAAAGCCAGTTTCTGCAAAACCTGTGTTTTGATTTGATAATTCACTCCAAGGGCAACAGGGCACTACAAATACAAACTTTGTTTCTTACAGTGCAGCGTCTGTTTGTTACAGAGGCCATAAGAGGATAGAAAATCCATGCAATCTACAGGTGAATGCATGCTACAGCTGGGTCCCCATTCTCAGTGTATTGTAAGCATTCAGGCTGTAATGGTTTAGATTTATTTTTAAAATTGCATTCTCAACTGCAGCCTTTTCAAAAGGACTGAATACTATGGGAACTTGTTAAATGCAATGATCCATTGGGAAGGAATGCCAAGCATACTAAGTGACAGCATTATGCATTAGTGGATTACATGAGATTTAGAGTACATAAAACAATTTAATAAATGGGCTTTGCTTGTTAATCTCACGTGAGTCACAGTGTAGTACAATACTGTACAGACAGCACCCATGCAAACACACCCCTAGAAGAATAAATCCTCATATTGCACTTGTGATGGCATTAAACCATTTGGATTAAATAATTTTAAAGCCAAGGGTGCATTATAATGTTTTAGGGCAGCTCAGTGTGTACATACAAACCATGCACCAAGAGGTGTCTGCTCCAAGATGGCACCTTGCTGAGATGGAGCTCCTCTCCTGCTACAGCCGGGCTGCACTGCTGGGAGACTGGACTGCTTCTGCACAAGCATGCAACGACCTGGGAAGAGCAAAGCTCCAAATGTGGAGCTCATCTATCCTCACAAGCCACTGCAGATGTAGTTGACAAACCCTGGGCAGATGGGCAGAGTACTTCTTGTCTAACATAACAGCCGAGGCTGGAAAGGGTGCTCAGTTTCATTACAGATGCCCTGCAATATCTATGACTATGTTTAAGCAACAGACAGACTCATCACTTAAATATCTGCAGGGTGGGAGTTTATGGCTCAGCTTGTACCCCATAATTCCTTGAGTCAATGGAGAAAAACTGGCATTTAAGAGTGCAGGTATGCTGGCCCATTTTCCACATCTACACGAAGATGGGATGAATCATGCCCCAGACTCCACTGACTAATTTGTAGAGAGAGCCCAGGCTGACTAACTTAGATATAAATGTCTATACTGAAGAAGCCAGTGTTTAGTCAGAAGAATGCTGTGCCCATCTCATTCTAATGAAGAACTATCACACTCCCACAGAGACTGTTCCAGCAGTTCATCACCTTCACAGGAAAAACTGGGCACTTTATCTTCTAGTTTGGAATGCTCTGGCTTCAGCTTCCAGCTTTGAATCTTGTTTTGTCTTTGTCAGCTGCATTAAAGAGCCTGTTGGTACTGAGCGTTCTGTAGCAACCAGAGGTGTTCTTGGGCAGGATTCTCTATTCCCTTCCTCTTTACATAGTCAGTCAGGCCAATATTGAGAGAGTGGAAAGCTCTGCCAAGAAATGGGACCTCCGAGATACACAAGAGTGACACTTGAAACGTGCTGTGAAGTATCTTCTGGCAGTTGAAAGACTCATTCCACAGCACAGAAAGAGAAACTCTCCTCATCAAATAAAGCCTCAGGCCATCAACATCTACAAAACTTACATTTTTGGTATTTATCTTTACAAGCAAATCCAGACTGCATTAATGAATAAATGTAACCTCTCAAATACAGATGAATGCAATGCTGTCTTCCCAACTGCACTGACAGCTCTGTGGCTCTGTTGCTGCTCAGGGCTCTACAGACACCCACTCAGCTGTCATTCACTAAAATCATAACAGTCCCTTCTACTTCTCCTCTTTTACTATTTGGGAAAGCAGTGAAAAGATTCAGAAAGAGAGGGAGGGGATACACTGTCCTGTGAACTGTCAGACAACTCAGAGAAGGAAGGGACAAATTAACACCAAGTGCATTTTTTTCCTTTCCAGCAAGAGGAACTAGAGAAGCTGCTGTGGAATACTGAAGAAAAAGACAGAGGTGCAAGGAGCACCATCAGATTCAAGATTTTGAACCCTTCTGACAGTGAAAATTAGAGCTACACCACATGCCCTCCTTCAATCTCAGTGTTAAATAGCAAGCCAGCAATGTGGAGAGCTTCACTCGGCTCCCAAAGTTATTCTGAGACAGCCTGGCACCACGTATTTCTCACTGCAACTTCAGTGGATTCCTTGTAACTCCAGGCTTTGAGCTTCTCTATCCCCTAAGAACGCAACTAAAAGGACACTACGCTACATGGACAATATTAGGACACCACAGAGTTTGCGGAGCTCTCTGCCAATCCCACCCTAAATGTACAGACTCCTAATTTCCACCAGCTAGCAACATGACATTAGAACAGTCTGCATATCTTACAACTTTCCCACAATGCAGCAATTCCCGTACCTCCCATGGATTGTACACCTGCTGCACAGATTATCCTAACAAAAGGGAACCCTTGTTCCCCTTTATGCCTGACCCAGAAACGATACCAGAATGTTACACTCCTCAGAACACAACTTGCCTTTTACTAAGCAGCAGCAGTCCCAAAGAGTTTTCCTCCTGCAATTCTTGCTGTAGTATCAGCAACTGAATTCCTATTTGGCTTTAAACTTCAGCTGAAGTCATGATAGCTCACCTGGGAACTGATATCAGCTTCCTTCCTTTCAGCTCTGTGGGTCCCTTTCAGTTGAGGAATAGTACACAAAATCTGGATTGCATTTGTCCTCTAAGTCTAGCTGAATATAAGACAGAGGGAAGGCTAAAGTAGCAGGGAGCTGCACTGGATCAGAAACTCCACCATGAACTTCAGTGTGAGAGTTTCAAGAAAAATTAATCTTTACACAGCTTCTTTAGACCATGTTAGGTGTTCTTGGCTGAGAAGAATTTCTTCATGTTTCAGTGCCATGTGATGAAACGCTACAAGAAATACACCTGTAAGTAAAATATGGCAAATGAGGGAAATCACAATGGAACACCAGGGTCTTATTTATTTTATTAAGAATTTATTGCTCCTGAGAGGCATCAGAGTTGTGTTTCTCAAGGAAGAGCAGGAGCACTCCTGGGATGACAGAGTAGCTTAGTCTTCATGTCAGCTGTACCCTTGAGCTCTCTGAGGCCTCAAAGGTGCTAGCAGACTTCCAAGGGGTTAAGAGTTGCCCCTAGGCTTATTTTTAGTTGTGGCTTTTTATATGTACATCAAAACTGCAGCTATCAGATTTCGAATTTAAATGGTCAAACTGAAAATCTAAATCTCCAGACTCTTCCAGAAGTCCTCTCAATGAACCCAGACTGTTGTTTTTGCCCTATTCATACATTTTTCATCAGACAGAAACATGACACATCCACCACATTTTCTCTTGGCAGTTTTGAAATAATTGAGCAACTGCAGGTTAGAGTGAAATTCAGAACAAGAGTTCCACAGCAACGTCCTTCTAACACAGACAGACAGAGCAGGGCGCTCACTGCTTTCACTGACCACCAAGTGTGCCAAATTAACAGCCTGCTCACACACAGCACATTCATTTGCCTTCAAGACCCCTCTGCACTCCCCCAAGCCCCGTGTTCCCACTCACTTAATTGGCTACAACCAAAGGTAGTAGCTCCTATTACCCTTGTTGCAACTGGACCTGTAACAAATCAGGATTTGTGTGAGGGCTTGTAAGAGAAGAATCTGGCACTACTGTAAAGGCCCTCTTCCAAACAGCTCTTTTGGATGCATTTGTTTGCAAATCCATTAAAAACAAACAATCAGAACGCCTGTGTACATGATAGATCAGTCCCTGGAGAGACACAGAAAAGTTTAGAATAAAACACATAGTTGGCACTATTGTCCTTGACCTGACAACTGGATGTGTAAGGAAAAAGACTGGAAAATTTTAATTTAATAAAT
This sequence comes from Pardalotus punctatus, assembly GCA_013400915.1. NCBI lineage: Eukaryota > Metazoa > Chordata > Aves > Passeriformes > Pardalotidae > Pardalotus > Pardalotus punctatus. The sequence continues at coordinate 479,871 of VZTX01021513.1, read as the reverse complement.
TATACAGCCATACCTAAAGATAGGATAAAATGCAAGTGCATTAAATTTACCTCCAAACTTGATAAACATATATCTGCACACCATATTGTTGCATATTAACCTCAAAAACACTGTGGAAAACTCAAGGGTATGTCAGTTCCTACTAGGAGAAACCAGTGTGTATTAATCACTCCCTACAGCATTTATGTAGAATTAACAGAAATCCCACTGTAAGAGCCTGAGCTATTTCTGTAAGTTGCATTCCCCTGACTCAAATGATGAATGGGAAATACAGCAGTAAAATAAAAATAGGCACCTTTCCAGGTAAATGCTGTTGTTTAAAAAAAACCAAACAAAGCCCTGGTGAAATACTGCCACAGGGATAAAAACATTTATCTCAGTGTCACAAGAATGGCTTCGTTTTTTGCTGGTATAATTAGGTAATAAAGAAATCACAGGTGTAGTGACTCCATGAGCTAATACCACACTTAAAAAGGGTCCACTTCATGGCCAGGGACCAGTGTGTCAGTGTTATCACTTGCTGTCACATTATTTTAGGAATGAAATAGCTCAATTTAACAAAGATTTTTAAAGAGAAGAAAAATCAATATATAGTTAGAAGCTTGTCAGGATTCTAAGCAACAGCAAAACTGCCAGAAAACAAACAAACAAAAAAAATAAAGTCATGATGGGCTTTGAATTTTCAATGACTTTTTGAATCCTGCTGAGGCAATTAATGCAGGGCACACTGTAATGCACCTCCTGGGATTCCACACACCTCAACTGTGTATTCTCAATCACTGCTGCATATATGAGGGAGGACATCCACAGCATGGGTTTTGACATGAGTAGTTCAGGATTCTAATTTTAATTGTAACAAAAGTGATTAAAAAGTAAAAATACTATTTTTAAACAGTTTACAGAAAAGGATAAAGAAAGTACTAGGCTTAACTTGTTGGAACTTGCATCCAAAGTGTTCCTCAGTTTTCAGGATTAGGTCGGCTAAATATTATCTTGAAGAAATATAAAATCTATTCAAATACCTTAAAGCCCAAATATTCACCTAAACTTAATTCTTGCTTAAATATACTGCAGATCCAGTTGCAACCACAGACAAGATTAATCCAGAAACCAGGTGTGTGTGTGGTTTAGGTGGCCCATAAAACAGACATTATTTAAAAAAAAAATCACCTGTCCCACTGTAACAGTTTCCTTGTTTTTAAATTTCATCCCCAATGTCTCGAAAATGAGTTCTCCAGAAGAAAACCCCACATCCAAGTCCAGGGAGACTGCCCCAAGTGACAGAAGTAACTGTGACTTAGCAGCCTGAGGGGCCAGATCTTGCTCCTGTCTGAGTCAGAGGCAAGAACTATTGTCTCAGGCTGAAGGTTTGAGTTGAGGACAGCCCCTGCTCCACAGCCCTGAGTGCAGATCGATCGCCCAGCCTTTGCTTATCCCGCAGACCTGGGGATACACGGATCCATTTTGCCATGCTTGGAAGCACCAGCCAGAAATCCCAACCCTGTGCTGAGTGGCAGTGGGGGAATCCCTGCATGCTCCTCATTCCCTGACTTCACAGACTAGCAAGGAAAATGTGCAAGAGGTTTTTATTCATTCTGTGATTTTACACATTCTGTGTATGTGAATTAGGCTTAGTCAGCACTTAAATCAAACTATGTCATCTCATCTTGATTACTTTTTCTTACTGATAGAGAACATCTTAACCAAAGGCTATAATGACCATTAGGATCAGGAGCTTAAGCAGATAATAGTCTAAATTTCCCCACGTTAAAAAAGTTCCAGCACTAGATACTTCACAGGCATTTAAAAAGCACAGTAAAAGTAGCATGGTGCAATCACATAGGCTGTGTAATTCTCCTGGAACAAAAAATGTTTGTAGAAGTTCCTGTTCAGTTCCCTTACTTGAATTCACAGGTCACATAGCACTGCACCTTCCTCTTAAACACTACTGCTGGAAAAAGCAACGTTATTGGGGTTGGATAAGGAGGCACTTCCTTAAAAAGCCAACAAAGCATTTTACTACAGAACTTGATTAAAGGATGGCGAATACTTTGGCTGCTTCTTGAACACGTCAAGAGAAGGCATGAGAGGAACAGATTCTACCTTCGCATTAAATATTAGCATTTCCCCTCACAGGGGAGGGAAAACACAGACGGGAGCTCTCTGCTTGAGCAGAGAGGGGACACGAGACCAACAGGTAGCCTTTACGAGCTTCAGGCTATTTGAAATAAGTTGGTTTTAAGGCGAAGCGCCCTGAAGCCTTTGCCAGGCTGCGCTGCACCCCCGCCCCACCGCAGCGAGCTCCTCCCGGCTGCGGAGCCGCCGCGTGCGGGGCCCCGCGCCCCCCCAGCCCCGCCGCCCCCAGCGGGTCAAGCCAGAAGGCAAAACACACCAATATATTTCCATCAGCACAAGATGGCAACCAGCACTTCTTCCGGCAGAGCAGCTGGATGCTTTTATTTTTTCCTTAAGGGAGGAGGGGAATTATTGAAAAGGCATCCCGAGTAGTTTTTTTTTGTTTTTTGTTGTTTTGTTTTTTTAAAAAATGGCATCAAGACAAATGTTTCCAGTAGTAAAACTGAAGGAAAGGCGAGGCAGCCCCCACAGCCCCCAGTTCACGCACACACATCGTGGTCATCAACTTGGCGAAGTTGGCCGTGCCGGGGCGCGGAGCCCCAGCGAGCCCCGCGCCCCCCGCCCGCGCTGCGCCCCAGCTCCCCCGGCAGAGGGGACGCCCCAGCACCCCGAAATCACCCGCGACCCCATCAACGGGGAGACAGACACCAAGCGGTGCACGGACACCAAGCAAAGAGCCCCTCGCCGGTCTCCCCGGCCAGCCCAGCCCCAGCAGCGGGGGCTCCGCACCGACCGTGCGGGCGGCGAGCGGGGTCTGGCAGCGCCGAGCCGAGCAGGGAGCCCCGACACTTACTTACAGTCACTGGAGGCGCCAGCAGCAGCCACTTACCATCATGTTTCCTTGCATTTTAGCCGTTTGAAACATTGCCTTTTCCTTCATTTTTGCCGTGTGTGTGCGTGCGTGTGCTCTTCCCCGAGAGTTACTTAATCCAGCGGCTGGATCACTTTAGTGAAGAACTGGCGTGCACTTGCGATGGCTCTTTTTGGTGCGAAGTGGAGGGGACTACGACCAGCGGAGGGGGAGGATGCCTGCTTTCTATCTTTTCCTTCCCCACCCTTTCAATATATATTTTTCCTTTTGACCCAAAGGCAAAAAAAACCAAACAGGCAATAAAAATAAAGCAGCCCCTGTCAGAGGAGAGGGGAGGCGGGAGCAGCGGGGGCACCCAGCTCTGTTACCACCCGGATCCAGATTTTGCCCTGCAGGGGCCGGCGGGGCGGGGTGGGCAGGAGGGAGCCGCACACACGCC